>CM056052.1:227401508-227684008 GCA_029574335.1 Rana kukunoris
AACCCCCTCCCCTAGAGGGAGTCCCTCAGTTTTTTCGCCAGTGTCTTAGGTGTTGGTCACGGAATAGCTTTGCTCCACATCCTTGGGATTAAGGGCGGGCTAACCGGATCTGTCCAAGGAGCCTCAGTGCCAAAGTGGACAGTACCCGGGCCCCAAACCGTGGGGTTTTGCCTATAATGCTCCTCTTTGGAGGGCTGGACCCTGGGCCCAGGACTTGGAGTTTGTAAAAACCATAAGTGCCTGTTTGCCAGGGTGCTATATAGGTCCAGGACAGTGGGTACCTTCATAGGACCCCAGGGCCTGAAGGTCTACTACGCTACCCACGGAGATGGGAGAAGATTGGATCGTTTTGCTGGACAACATCCTGCAGCATGGGGCTACAGACTGGAGTTTTCTAAGGTGTCCTTCCGCCTCATTTTCAAGAATCAAGGCTACCAAAGGATCCAGCAAGGAAGGCCTCATTGCTGGCAGTTTTGGATCACCTGCTTTGCCAGGACGTAATAATAGAGGTGCCAGCCCAAGAGCAAGGGCTAGGTTTCTATTCCAATCTCTTTGTCATACCAAAGCCCAACGGCGATGTCAGGCCAATCTTGGACCTAAAAAGGTTAAAACGGTTACCTAAGGGTTCGTTCCTTCCGGATGGAATCCATCCGGTCAGCAGCCCGCCGCGCTTCAGAGGGACGATTTTCCCAAGGCGTCTTCCAGGACAGCCCTTGAGAGATGGAGCTCCTCCCTGGACAGGAAACACATCACCTCCAGCTTTTTAAAAGGCGGTCCCTCAGGCATCTGGTCAGTTTTTATGTGTTTCCTCAGTCGGAGGAGACATGTCACCTGGAACCGTCTTTTGCTGGGGGATGGATCCGGGAGGGAGTCCATCTCCAGGGGCTGAGGGAAGACAGCTGGGCTGTACTGACCCGATCGATCTCTCCTCCTTTGGCCGCGGGTTCCCTCCGACTGGGTCTGGAGTTCCCCGTTTCCTCCTTCCCCCGTGCCCGGCGAGGGAGTTGGCGGTGATGGCGCGCGTCAGGCGGGCGGCGTTAGCGGCGAAGGAATTCTTTCCTTGCGGTGGACGCCGTGACCCGGAAGTCGCTGGGCGTAACTTCCAGGCCAGGATGCGCGTCATCACTGAGCGCCGGAAGCTGTGGTTCCGGTTTCTGGCGCGGGAAGGTTGGAAGGCCGAGCCGGCGTTTTTAATAGGCAGCAAGCGTGGGCTGAACGCTGCCTGTATACAGACAAGATGGACGCTGTACACGCGCCAGGGGAGTCTAGCGCCGGCTCTTCACAGGTAGGCTGGCTGTGCCAGAGCTCTTTTTTCCTGTGTATTTCACCTGTTTTAGAAGGGGAGCTAGATAGGAATGTTTGCCTATGTTTAGCTCAGTGGGCACCTTAGGATGGCAGGCTGGAGATACCTTTTCTTAAAGGAGGATATCTCTTTCTTTTGTTTCCTACCAGAAAGATCCAAAAGACCACAGTGTTAAAGTCCCTTTAGCAAAAAGAAGTGTGCCACTTGTAATGCAAGACTAGCATCAGGTTATACCAAGAGCCTATGTGGACCCTGTATTTCTACTGTGATAAGCAGTGAAGAGGATTCCCCACTTAACAAATTTTTGGGTTCTTTTAAAGAGCAACTTTTCAGTCATTTAGGAAACTTATTGCTGATTCGCAAATCCCAACGCCAGCCACCACACGGCAAGAGGTGCCCACCTCTCCCACTCCGGTAGCATCAGGAGCAGGTGATCCTGTGGAGAATGAGGAGATTTCCCTTAGAATTCCTGATTCAGATTCCTCCCATTCAGATTCTGGGCAGGAAGATGATCAGAATGACTCCCGCACACCCACTAGATTCAAGCTCTCCCAGGAAGAGGTAGATGAATTAATTGGGGCTATTCATGAAACGTTAGAGATGAAGGAAGAAAAAACTTCTCTCTCACGTCATGATAAAATGTATCAGGGGTTAAGCAAGAAAAAACAAAGGTTTTTCCGGTGCACAAGCTGATGTCAGACCTGGTGCTTAGGGAATGGGAGGAACCTGACAAAAGGCCTTTCTTTTCTAGCGGTTTGAAAAGAAGATTTCCTTTTGAAGAAGACCCTAAGGCAGTCTGGAACCAGTCCCCAAAACTGGATGCCCCCCTGTCAAAAGTCTCAAAGTACTCAGACTTAGTGTTTGAGGACATGGGACATTTAGCAGACCCCATGGACAAGAGGGGAGATGTTATCCTCAAAAGATCCTGGGACGCAGCCATGGCTAATCTTAAGCCAGCCCTGGCAACTACATGTGTAGCCCGTAATTTAGAGTTTTGGCTCAAACAGCTACAGGAACACCTGACAGCGGGTACTCCTAGAGAGGATTTATTGAAATCTCTTCCAATGCTGTTTAAGGCAGTCGGTTTTATCGCAGATGCGTCGGCAAAATCGGTAAAACTGTCAGCCAGGTCAGCTTCACTATCAGTCGCAGCGAGGAGAACTCTTTGGCTCAAAACTTGGCCAGGAGACACAACATCTAAATTACGTCTTTGTAGCGTTCCTTTCTCAGGTAACCTTTTATTTGGCACTCCGCTAGATGAAGCATTAGAACGCACGGCGGATAAAAAGAGGACTTTTCCTGAAAAGAAAAAAGCCTTTTAATAGGAAGTTTTTTCGTTCCTTTAAGGGGCAAAAGAAGACTCAAGAGAAAGGCAAGCCAAATAGACCCTGGGGGGGCGCAAGGAGGAAAGCAAAAAGCAAAAGTGCTCTTTAACCCTCCTGATAAAAACCCCAAATCTCAATGAGGCCAGGATCCAGGTGGGAGGAAGACTGGGGGATTTCCTTCCACAATGGATGAAGTTGACCTCCAACAACTTTGTCAGGGGAGTCATAGGAAAGGGTTATGCCCTGGAGTTCAGTCAGTTGCCACCAACAAGATTCTTGGTTACACAGCTGGCAAAGGACCCGGTAAAGGCACAGGCACTACAACTTCTCATAGGAGAATTTGTAGATCAAAAAGTCCTAATACCAGTCCCCAAACAAGAAGAAGGCCAGGGTTTTTACTCGCACGTCTTTCTGGTACGAAAACCATCAGGGAAGTATCGCCTGATTTTCAACCTGAAACCACTGAATACAGTCATTCGATACAAAAAATTCCGGATGGAATCCATTTATTCTGTCAAGAATTTACTTCAGAAAAACTGCTTCATGGCAAAGATAGATCTGAAGGATGCCTACCTCCACATTCCTATCAGACTAAGCTCCCAAAGGTTCCTTCGCATAGCTGTCCGGATAGGGGAAAAGATTTTCCACTATCAGAGCCAAGCCCTCCCCTTTGGTCTCTCCTCGTCTCCGAGGATCTTTACCAAAATCCTTGCAGAAACGTTGGCCCCTCTAAGACTCCAAGGAATAACAGTTGTCCCCTACTTGGACGACCTGTTGTTCCTGGCACCCACAAAACAAAAGCTACTCGAGGACTTAGTGGTCGTCCAGCAGTGGTTGACTCAGTTAGGCTGGATAGTCAACAGGGAAAAGTCAATCCTCATTCCCACACAGGAAATCCTGTTCCTGGGCTACATAGTAGATTCTACAGAACAAAGGACCTTTCTCCCACAAGAAAAAATCGATCACCTAAATCAACGAGTAGCTCGGTTGCAGACAAATCTCCGGTCACAGTAAGGGAGATAATGTCAGTCTTAGGCCTCATGACAGCCTCCATCCCAGCAGTCAGATGGGCCAGGTTCCACCAAAGGCCACTCCAGTCTTTTCTCCTTCAAAATCTCACAGGAAAAGACTTAGAGGAGAAGATATACCTGCCAGAAAAAACAAAGCAGGCTCTCTGGTGGTGGAGAGACCAAAACCACCTGAACAAAGGTCTACTGTGGAACCCACCTGTGACACGCATCTTGACCACGGACGCCAGCAACCAAGGTTGGGGAGCCCACCTAGAAGGTCAGTTGGCACAAGGCACCTGGAATCATCTAGAAAAGAAACGCTCCTCAAATTATCGGGAGTTAAAAGCCGTAGCCAAAGGGATCGCAGCATTCCAGGGGCGGCTCAAGCATCAACATCTACAGATCAGGTCGGACAATACAACTACTGTAGCGTATTTGAACAAACAGGGAGGGACCAGGAATCCCGCCCTGATGGGCATAACAAAAGAAGTCTTTGTTTGGGCAGAAGAGAATCTCGAGTCACTTTCAGCTGTCCATCTCAAGGGTACGCAAAACAGTCTAGCCGATTTTTTGAGCAGACAATCAGTCTCTCAAGAAGAATGGTCTCTGGATCCGACAGTCTTTGCCAAGATAGTGTCCAAATGGGGTCTTCCGGAGGTCGACTTGTTCGCCAACAGGAGGAATACCAAGCTTCCAGAGTTTTTCTCACTGAACCCCAGGGATCGGCCGGTGGCAGTCGATGCCCTTCAAAGCGCATGGTCATTCTCCCTGACATATGCTTTCCCACCTCTGCACCTCTTACCGAAGGTCCTGGCCAAGTACAGGATGGAAAAGACTTCCCTTATCCTGATAGCCCCTTTTTGGCCAAAAAGGGCGTGGTTTTCGCTTCTACTAGCGTTAGCGGGATCGTCCACCATGGATGTTGCCGTGCAGTCAAGATCTGTTGACTCAAGGTCCGGTTCGGCACCCCAATCCGGCCTTTCTGAATCTAGCGGCCTGGTTTCTGAGATAGACATCCTGAAGTCTAAGGGTCTATCAGATAGAGTGATCAGAACTCTGTTACAGAGTCGCAAACCAGTTACCAGAGCGATTTATCTGAAACACTGGAAAAAATTCAATCTCTGGCTAAAAGAGAATGGAAAGAGGGAACATGATTCCCCAACGATCTTGGAGTTCTTACAAGAAGGCATCGACAAGAAACTGGCCTTAAGCACGATTAAGGTTCAAATTGCTGCCCTTTCAGTTTATGTTCAGCGCTCCCTACAAGAAGACCCGCTTATTAGTCGATTTTGCAAAGCAATTGCCAAACAACGCCCGGCCCCATGCCGTAAGGTACCGACGTGGGACCTATCTCTGGTGTTGAAAGCAATCATTAAAGAGCCTTTTGAGCCGATATCAGAGGCATCCTTAAAGCTGGTTACTTTAAAGACAATTTTTTTGATCGCTATGACTTCTGCCCGCAGAATCAGCGAACTTCAGGCTCTCTCAATTAGGGATCCGTACATGCAAATTTTGGAGGATAAGGTTATTCTAAAGACAGATCAGTCCTTTGTGCCAAAAGTCGCCTCTGCCTTCCACAAGAGTCAGGACATTATACTTCCTTCTTTTTGCAATAAACCAAGAAATAGCAAAGAAGAACAGCTACACTGGCTGGACGTCAGAAGATGTCTTTTAGTCTATTTGGAAGCAACTAAAGGCTTTAGAAAATCAGATGCATTGTTTGTTCTTTTTTCTGGTAATCGAAAAGGAAAACAAGCTTCAAAAGGGACTCTAGCCAGATGGATTAAATTGGCCATCTTGGAAGGGTATAAAGCCCTACACTTGGATCCTCCGCAAGGTTTGAAAGCTCACTCTACAAGGGCGTTAGCCACGTCCTGGCAGAGAGAGCCGGCGCTACCCCGGAACAAATATGTAAGGCCGCTACGTGGTCAAGCATGTCCACGTTCATTAGACATTACCGACTGGACGTCCTAAGTAGCCAAGATCAGGCCTTTGGGAGAAAAGTCCTGCAGGCGGTAGTCCCACCCTAATCTGGTGAGTGCTTGCTCATCCTCTCAAGGGCTGTCCTGGAAGACGCCTTGGGAAAATCAGAGTTAGTCTTACCGGAAACTCTGTTTCCAGGAGTCTTCCAGGACAGCACGTTCCCACCCTATGCTTAAGGTAGGTATTTATGTGGGTATGTATATATGCATGGATAATATGTATGTATGTCATTAACTGTTTTTCAGCTCTGTCCTTCGGTTCTTGGAGTAAAACTGACCAGATGCCTGAGGGACCGCCTTTTAAAGAGCTGGAGGTGATGTGTTTCCTGTCCAGGGAGGAGCTCCATCTCTCAAGGGCTGTCCTGAAAGACTCCTGGAAACAGAGTTTCCGGTAAGACTAACTCTGATTTTTCTGACCATACAATTTCTGTACAATCAACTATAGGTTGGCCAAAACTATGTAATATGAGGACCTACCTAAACTATTCAATTTGTTTGTATCCAGTCAGGCAGGCCCCTGCACTGCAAGTTTGATGGTAGATGTTAAAGTTTGTACCATCAGATTGTAGTGTTGTGTGGTGAGCTTTAGGCCCCTTTCACATTGAGGCGTGGAGCCGTGGTGACGGGTATAGCGGCGCTATTTGTAGCGCCGCTATAACGTCGTGTTTACCGCGATATTCGGGCGCTAGCGGTGAGGTTTTAACCCCCGCTAGCGGCCGAAAAAGGGTTAATACCGCACGCGTTGCGGGTGGTATTACCGCGCTATTACCGCGGTTTCCCATTGATTCCAATGGGAAGGCGCGCTATAGGAGCGGTGAACACACCGCTCCTATACCGCGGTAAAGATGCGGCTAGCAGGACTTTTGGAGCGTTCCTGCCAGCGCACCGCTTCAGTGTGAAAGCCTTCCGGCTTTCACATTGAACACTACAGGGCATGATTTTTCATGCGGTATAGCAGCGCTATTTTTAGCGCTGTACCGCATGAAAAACGCCTCAATGTGAAAGGGGCCTTAGGCTGGCCATACACTGTAAAGTCTTTAACTCCTTCAGCCCAGAAGGATTTACCCACTTCCTGACCAGGCCATTTTGTGCTATACGGCACTGACAATTGCACGGTCGTGCAATGCTGTACCCAAACAATTTTTTTTTTTTTTTTTTTTTTTTTTCCCCACAAATAGAGCTTTCTTTTGGTGGTATTTGCTCACCTCCTGCGGTTTTTATTTTCTGCACTATAAACAAAAAAAAGAACAAGAATTAGATATAGATAGAATATATAGATCTAGATTATATATATATATATTTCTTTTTTTTTAATGTTTTAAAGTAGAAAGTTAAATGTATTTATCAGTTTTATAGTTCTACATATTTTTTGGTAAATAAAAATCCCAATAAGCGTATATTGGTTTGCGCAAAAGTTATTGCGTCTACAAAATAGGGGATAGATTTATGTAATTTTTATTATCTATCTATTTATTATCTATGCATAGCAGAAAGACAGGATCTGTGTGATCTCCCCTGTCAGAGCAGAGATCTTGCCTTGTTTACACAGGCAGATCCCCGTTCTGTCATTGTGGGGAATGACTGAAGCCTCATAGTAAGTCTGAGTGATGTCACCGCTCAGGCATTGCAGCCATTACTGTAGGAAAGATGATCCGCACTCCGTTGTTGCTCTTAGAAATTCTTAATTTTATTAAAAATCCATAGTGCACAAATGCAGATAAAAACAGTAAGCAGCCATTGCTGCTCTCGTCTCTTCCCCTGAAGCTGGTGCTGGGAGCTGATCATGTGACCAGACCAGAACGCCCTTAGGATAGGTAAGTATAGCCATCTTTTCTCTACATAGTAGTTGGTATAGGGCTTGGAGTGGGGCTGGGAGCAGGTTTATGATTAGATTTCACTTTAAGCAGAATTAAAGTGTGCCAGGAATGTATATTGTATACATTCTGAAAAAGATTGCAAATAGACTGGTAAGTTTGTTTTATTACAGAAGACCCTTATGATGTCTAATCTGCAATAAGGGACACGCCTGTTTGTCATTTTTTTATTTGTTGAAGTGGGAGTAAGTTTGAGCCATGGTTTGCCACTTGTCAGATAAAGTGTTATGAACAGCCAAATTATAGTTGTTACATTTAGCATGGTAGACATAAACAGTGTTTTTAGTAGAGTTTTATTGTATGTGAGTAGCACCACCTTGTGCTATAATTACTGTTTGTGTTGCAGACTGAAAGATGATGACAGCGGGGATCATGATCAGAATGAGGAGAACAGCACACAGAAAGACGGTGAGAAGGAAAAGAACGACAAGGAGAAGAATCAGAACTCCTCTAGGAAGAAGGTGGGAAGCAGGTTTATTTATTACGATGTAGAGCATGAAGAATGAACTGGTAAGCGTAGAAGTGATGAGTACCAAGTTATAGCCACCGTTTGTGCACAGCAGGAGAAACCTAGGCAAGCAGCATCTCTCAGATTGCTTACATAGGGTCTTCTCAGTAAAACAAATAGGTGGAGGTATTAGTAGTGGGCAGCTGGACATCTTTTCTAGGTTCTGTAATCTACAAAATGGGAAATGGCAACAACCTGTCAAAGATTGCCTACTATATGGGCAACGCCTTTACCAACCTTTTTTTTATATATTTTTTATAGTAAAGCTAATGAGTTTAACCTGCCGTTCCAAAGCTTCCTTTTTGTTTGATCTTTGCTAGAAAAGATCTGACTTTATACTGATATCCTGTGTAAAAAAACAGCACGAGCCATGGTATAACAGTAAGTGCAGTTTTGGAGAATTCCTTAGACATTTAATTAAACGCATGTGTTTTTTTTTTTTTGTTATATATGTTCATGTTTTATAATATTTATGGTGGTTAAAGCATATCTACTGTATGGTAAGAATGTAAAAACATGGTTTATACCTTGTATTTCAATTTATTTTTAGTCAACTATTAATATGAATGTTCCTGAGGTTTGTGAAGATCCTTACAGTTACTTCCTTGAATTCTGTGACACATTCACTATGCGCTTTTAGTAGTCATTGCTGTGTCACAGAATGAATTTGCCCTCTGAACTACAGAGGTGCTGGAAGGAGGAGTTTCAGGAGACAGTACACGAATCACTGCTTACAGAGAGCAAGGTTCTATAGATCTCCTTTAAAGTTCTAAAAGCTCTTTTTTTTTTTCTTCCATCTAACAAACATGTTATACTTGCCTGCTCTGTGCAATGCAGTGATGGCGAACCTTGGCACCCCAGATGTTTTGGAACTACATTTCCCATGATGCTCATGCCCTCTGCAGTGTAGTTGAGCATCATGGGAAATGTAGTTCCAAAACATTTGGGGTGCCAAGTAGGGTTGTCCCGATGCCTCTTTTTTAGGACCGAGTACAAGTACCGATACTTTTTTTCATGTACTCGCTGATGCCGAATACCGATACTTTTTTTTAAATGCAGCCTTGTCCCTAAATTCAGCAGCCAATGTCCCTAAATTCAGCAGCCAATGTCCCGTCGGACGGGTTATCTGTCAATCAAAGTGCCCTGCAAGGGGGAGGGGCCATACATGTCGGCGCGGCGGGAGAACACAGCTATTCAAATGACAGCTGCTATGTTCCTCCGGCGAATAGTAAGTAGATGTCGGGACTCGGCAGCGGCGGGAGGAGGGGGGGGGGTGGCCGCAGCAGCTCTCCTCTCCCCCATACGAGGACTGCTTTGCTCGGCGCTCCGCTCCCTCTCCACCCGCACTCCACCCACACTCCACCCCCTAACCACCCGCACTCGGGGGGGAAAAAAAGTATTCTATTTAGGAAAGTACTAGCGCAAATACTCTGCATCGGTACCGATACCGATACTAGTATCGGTATCGGGACAACCCTAGTGCCAAGGTTCGCCATCACTGTAATAGAGCATCCACTTGCCTCTTTTTTTTTTTTTGGTCTCCTGTGTGTGTGCCCCCATAGCAAACTGCACTACGGCGGCACATGTGTAGGCACACTTCCAAGCTGGGCTGAGTGCTTCCATGCACATGCATAGCGTGGCTTGGCCACACCCCCCTCTTTCCTTACAGCAGTGGTCATCAACCCTGTCCTCAGGGCTCACTAACAGGCCAGGTTTGCAAGATAACTGAAATGCATCACAGGTGATGTCATTTGCTGCTCAGTGACTGCAGTATTCTAGTCTGCATCTCCCCAAGGTAATACATAAAACCTGGCCTGTTAGTGGGCCCTGAGGACAGGGTTGATGACCACTGCCTTACAGGATTCAACCGACAGCAGCAGGAGCCAGCTCCTGCTGTTTTCAGTAAATCCTGAAAGGAGAGGGCGAAAGAGCAGCGCTGCTGCAAACAGGCACAGTGCTGAATTGAGATAGGACTCGGGTAAGTGTTTAGAGACTAGGGGAGGGGGGCTTGGCAAGTAATGCCACATATTTTACTTTAGTGCAGGGAATGCATTAAGGATAAAAATGTCCTGACTTTAGAACCATTTTAACAATTTCTGCCCAGGCCAATTTTGATTGTTTGATAGAATATTACTAAGAAACCACAAACATATATTTTTGTGAAAACGGAGGCTCTGCAGAATAAAATGGTGTTTGTTTGCACTATATTTGCATAGCAGTTTTTAAAATGCAAAATTTTAGGGAAAAATTGATTTTGCACTGAATTTTAATGCACACAAATATCTACCTTTTTGGTAAAAGATGTTACGTTGAGTAAATGGATACTTAACATGTCACCCTTTAATTGTGCACGCCCATGGATTGGTGACTAACTATGGGGTGTTATATTGTCAATAGACAGCGTGTTATAAGACTTTACAGGTTACCAGCTTAGCATTAAACACAAGGTCGGTCTATTCTTTCTTTATTTTTTGGGATCAATAATACTTTTTGCCATCACAAAGAATGAACAATTTTCTTTGTCTAGATCAGGGGTCCTCAAACTACGGCCCGCAAGCCGCATGCAGCCCGCCGAGCACCTTTATCCGGCCCACTGCATGCAGGGCCGGTAGACTGCTGTGTCAGAAGCTCACTGAAAAGTTTGGGCACGCTGTGAAAAGTCACTGTGTTAGAAGCTCATTGAAAAGTTCAGGTGCGCTGTGTGATAGTAGTCCCGCCCTCCTCTTAGACCGGCTCGTGTGATAGACGCAGTGTTCCATCTATCACATGAGCTAGTCCAGGAGGAGGGCGGGACTACTATCACACAGCGCGCCTGAACTTTTCAATGAGCTTCTAACACAGTGACTTTTCACAGCGCGCCCAAACTTTTCAATGAGCTTCTGACAGTGACTTTTCACAGTGCGCCCAAACTTTTCAATGAGCTTCTGAAACAGCAGGAGCAGGAGATCCTGATACATACACAGACAGGTCAGACATCGTTTGGCACAGTAAGGCTGCAATGGGCTTGTAATAATGGTGGGGGGCTTCAATGGTGGGGGGGTTTTGTAATGATGGTGGGGGGTTTTGTAATGATGGTGGGGAAGCTTGTAATGATGGTGGGGGGCTGCAATGGTGAGGGGGGCTTGTAATGGTGGGGGCTGCAATAGTGTGGGGAGCTTGTAATGATGGTGGGGTGCTGCAATGGTGAGGGGGGCTTGTGATAATGGTGAGGGGGGGTTGCGATGGTGAGGGGGGCTTGTAATGATGGTGGGGTGCTGCAATGATGAGGGGGGTTGCAATGGTGAGGGGGGCTTGTAATGATGGTGGGGTGCTGCAATGGTGAGGGGTCTTGTAATGATGGTGGGGTGCTGCAATGGTGAGGGGGCTTGTGATAATGGTGAGGGGGGCTTGTAATGATGGTGGGGGGCTGCAATGGTGAAAGGATCTTGTAATAATGGTAAGGGGGGCTTGTAATGATGGTGAGGGGGGCTGCAATGAGGGCATAGTAAGAAGGCATTGAAAGTGAGGCTGCAGTGATGGGCATGGGTTGGGGGACTTTCAGTTTTTTGGCGGGGGGGGGGGGCGGCGGCAGTGAAGGACCCGGCCCTCTAACGGTCTGAGGGACAGTGAACTGGCCCCCTGTTTAAACAGTTTGAGGACCCCTGGTCTAGATGGTCCAGAAGGCATATTTTAGTGGCTGAAAATTTTGATACTAGGATCATGGCTGCAGCAGCACCCATAATCCTGGTATAAACACTTCAAAACTGAGGATGTTTGGGTAAGTGCATGAAGTAGTTAATAATAGTTTAAAGGTGTGTTGCATTCTATCTTTTTTTTTTTTTTTCCCTTAACCCCCTTGGCTTCTAGAGTTTTTTTATATTTTCTGAAAGCGGAGACCCTGCAGAACAAAATTAGGGTAATTGCAATTTTTATGTCCCCCAATATTTGCACAACTGTTTACCCTCTCTATTTGTTTTTGTCCTGTTTACCATTATTAAAAGTAAAATAAAATCCCAACTTTTGGGTTGTGCCCAGAAAAGTAATAGCAGGGAAATCTTCCAATAGTTCTGATAACCTGGGGGTCTCCAAGAAATTCCCTTAATTTGCAGTGATTTCCTCTCACTTACTGTTTTGGCTATGGGACAGAAAGGGAAATCTCCAGGGGAAACCTGACATGGGTTTTAACCCTTACCATCTCGATCCAAAATGGAAAAATAAGTTTTGCCAATATTTCAACTTTAATTGACATACCAGCAAGTGTATGGAGTGGGAGTAAACCCATGCAAGCACAGGGAGAACTTGCAAACTTCAGGCAGGTAGCATCCTAGATGGGATGCCAACCAAGAACCATAGTAATGTAGTCTGTTTTGGAGATGACTAAAATGTTTGTGTCTTTGTTTTGCAGATCGTAATGCCAGGTCCAGCAGAGCACCCTTTACAATATAACTACACATTTTGGTATTCTCGCAGGACACCGGGTAGACCAACCAGCTCTCAGAGCTATGAACAGAACATCAAGCAAATCGGTACCTTTGCCTCTGTGAGTGCGTGCTGGATATACTCGATGTAGGATTGATCACTTTTCACACCTGCTAATTTGACCTGTATTTGAGATGCCATGGGTGTGGGTTTTTTTTTTTGTTTCCATTCGAATACACTTCTTCCTTCGTCTTTATTTTTTAAAATACATTTTTATTGATTTTTATTGATTTTTTTTTGCAGCAAATTAAATACACTTTAGTGTGAAATTGCAGGTAATATCACCTGAAAATGCTTGCAAATTCATCAGGTGTGGACAGGCCCTTGAGGGTGGTGTGCGTGCATGGTTTTTTTTTTTTTTTTTTTTACAACTGGCATGTTACCATAAATATTGCTGGATTTTTTATATATTGTGTGGACAAGGGGGAAAAACTACATTTGCTTTCACACCAATGTGTCACGTTACAGTGTGCTGTGAATGTCGTACGTGCTGCATTTTAAATGGGTTGATTGCATCAAGTATTAACTTGTACGTTTTTGGTGTACCATGTGGCCAGGGGGTGGTAAAAGCAGCTAAAGTGATGACACCAAAAAAAGTATATGTTGATACTTGTTTCTCAGTGCTGTACACATGCTCACACAAGCCGTGGCAAAGATTGAATCCCCCTATCACACTTGGTGGGCAGTACTGCCGCTGAATTCTACCCTGTTAAATGAATGGGGACACGCCACAACCGTGTGCATTTCATGCAGTTGTGACCTGGGTGAGCATTTTCAAGGTTAAAACAGGGTAGTGATTAGGTGATGTATCGCCTGTCAAACGCCCTCTAAAATGCAGTCCACCACGGATGTGCATCACCCTTTGCAGTTCCTATCAGAATGAGCGCAAATAATTTTCTCTTGCAGTGACTTGCCTCTCTCCTAGTTACATTTCCTAAACTGCGTATCATTTAGTTTTAATCACAAGCAAACATCAGGATGTCCTTTTGGTTTTATGATGTAATCCGATGTTCATGAGCAATAAATGGTCTCCCTAGTATTATGCAAAATTTGAGTTTATAGCCAGTTGTTGTTAGTAGGAAAAGGGGAACCATAATAATAATTGAAAAGGTCATTTTGCAAATATTTGTTATGTATGTCTTGTTTGCATTTAATTCCAAGATAATAACCTAAAACAATTTAATAAAAGCAGTATTGACAGTCTGCTGCCTTTCCCATTATAGGTGGAGCAGTTCTGGAGGTTCTACAGTCACATGGTACGTCCTGGGGAACTGACGGGACACAGTGACTTTCACCTATTTAAGGAAGGGATCAAGCCAATGTGGGAGGTGAGATATTGCATGGTGATCACTGGGACTGTATTCTGCACTTATAATAAACTGGAACTCCAGCTAAAGCTAGTTTTTCATTGCAAATGGTGGAACAATAAATGTCAGGATTGAATGCACATCTCTAGATAATAGAGCTGCACAATTAACCCCCCCTCCTGATCTTAAAACAGCATTTCCCCTATACAACAAGTAAAGCGTTCTCTGCTCACTTCTGACCACTAACAATAAAAAAAATTCAGGCAGCCTGCCTAGTTTTATCTCAAATCTCATCTGCCTAGTAAATACATTAGGCATTTAGTAGAGCTGCACGATTCTGGCTAAAATGAGAATCCTGATTATTATTTTTTTCTTGGAATAAACTTTTATGGTTTTATTTATTCAATAAAGTGCATCCCCCACCCCCCCCCTTAAACTGCATTTGCAAGACCACAGCGCAAATACAGTGTGACATAAAATATTGCAACATCCACCATTTTATTCTCTAGGGTCTCTGCTAAAAGTAAAATGTGTGTGGGGGTTCTATGTCATTTTCTAGCAAAATGATACTGATTTTTAACTTGGTGTTTGTATATGTTTTCTAAAAATAAAGGCTTGTGAATAACTCTCTTGGGGCCGGTCATTCACGGCTGCTTTTCAGTTCCGATACATCAGTCGGGACACGTGTCTGCTCAGCCCCTCCCGCAGAAGCCTTGTCTGCGAGTCTCTGTGATGGCTCTAAATAGTCATTTACAAGCCTTGCTTTTAGAAAACGCATATACAGTGCTAGAGTATCAGAGGGGCTGCGAGTGACCATAAAAGTTTTGGATTAGCACTAATAGCGGTGGGTGATGTGGACGCACAACAAGGAGCTGACAGGCGGCTAGGATGAGGGGGAGAGATTAGAGTAGGGCTGCAGATGACAGAGGGATGTGTCAGACAATGGTCAGGGCTCGGCAGCCCTGGTTTTCATCCTCTGAGCAGAGAGGGGGATGCAGGAAGCGACAGGTTCAGCTGTGTGTGTGTGTGTGTTTTTTTTTTTACAGTTTATAGGGGGGCAGATTACACAGCACAAGCACTGTGCTATTTAATCTGTTCTTAAGGGATCGGGAATATCCTATTTGAGTTGTTTAATCAACAAGTGTCAGAGTAAGGTTTAGTCTTTTGACACCGCTCCTGCCCATTGAAATGAATGGGCACTGCTGTAAAGCACTACACAGCTCATTTAACCCTTTATTCAGCTGCTAGTGGTGGTTAAAAGCGTGCCACCTGCCCCAGTGTAAAAGCAGCCTTAAGTGGTTAAACTTCCCTCATTAGAAGTTAATTTCTTTGATCTTGGAACAAAATGTTACAACATATCTCCTTATCTTGGATGCTGAGATAAACTAGGCAGGCTGCCTGGATTTTTTTATTGTTAGGCTGGGTTCACACTACGATTTTCCCATCCGTCAGCCGCATACGATTTATATGAAAAAACGTATGCGGCTGAAACTGATTGAACCGTACGTAAACGTATGCGTTTATAAAACGTATACGGTTTCAAAAAGTGCGTACGGTTCCATCAGGTTTTGATTAAAAAAACGCATACGTTTTTGGAATTAGTGTCATTTAATAAAAAAAGATTTTCTTGTTTTGAAAATGCGCATGCGCAGACGAAAAACGCATACGGTTTATACGTATGGAACCGCACATATGTGCGTTTTCCATTGACTTTAATGTTAAAAAAAAACGTATGCGTTTGCCATACGGTTTCAAAAACGGACTCAAAACTGTGGTCGAACACGGTTTTGTGTACTGTTAAAAAAACGTTTTGCCAGCAAATCGTACACACCCAGATGCATCTGAGTGCATACGATTTGCAATGCATTGTCTATGTATGAGTTTTCCCGTACGGGCCCGGTTTTATTTTTTGCGTTATATATTATTTATATATATATATTTCTCTCTGTAGGATGATGCAAACAAGAATGGAGGAAAGTGGATAATTCGCCTTCGTAAAGGTCTAGCATCTCGGTGCTGGGAGAATCTCATCTTAGCCATGCTAGGAGAGCAGTTCATGGTTGGGGAGGAGATCTGTGGAGCTGTGGTCTCTGTTCGCTTTCAGGTGAGTCTACTGGAAGTAAAGAATAAATGCACATCTTGCTTTTCTCAGGATCTGTATTCTTCTCATTAATGCTACAAGATTTCTGATAACTGAAAATTCTAAATCTGGGATTTCTGGTTCACATATTGCGATACATGTTCATGCTGGCCTAGTGCATGAAAGTGGAACTTCAGGCAAAACCTAAACCTACTCTCTGCCACATTCTCAACCTAATCTATCTAACCCTGTAAAGCAAAAATCGCTGTATTTGCCCTATTCTGCAGCCGATCCTGTCATTGGCAGCTGCAGTGTTGAGGCAGGTGCAGGAGTGGCAGCTGACAACAGAAGCCTCATAGTAAGTCTATGGGTGACCTCCCTTCCCATCCATTTCACTCTTGTTGTCTGTCCTCTTCTACACACAAATTCCACTGCTGGAAACCGGACTGGATTGGCTGCAGAATAGGTAAGTATAGTGATTTTTTGCTTTACAGGGTTGTATAGATTAGGTTTTAAATGTGTCAGGAGCAGGTTTGGAATTAGGTTTTGCTTGGACTTGCACGTGAAAGTAATTCCTCTGGTCAGTCTCTACTCTGTAAGATGTACTTCTAGCATATTTTAGTGGACATATAGTGCCATTATGGGGCAGACAGTTTGAGGAGAGCAGACCCAGGTCAGGATTTTATATCATGTATTGTAGGGGAAGTGAAAGTGAACCAATATATCAATCTGTACTATGTATTTTGCAATACTAGATACATTTTTATTTTTTTAATACTCCAAGAACGGTGTGTGTGTGTGTGTGTGTGTGTGTGTGTGTGTGTGTGTGTGTGTGTGTGTGTGTGTGTGTGTGTGTGTGTGTGTGTGTGTGTGTGTGTGTGTGTGTGTGTGTGTGTGTGTGTGTGTGTGTGTGTGTGTGTGTGTGTTCTTTTCTTCTTTTTTTTTTTTTTTTTTTATTCTTTTTCTTTTTTTTATATTCTATTTTTGTATTTGGTTTAATGTGCTTTTTTGTTTGAATAATTTTTGTTTTTAATGTTTTGCATATAAAAAAAATTATTTGATTGAATTAAGTAAAAACAAAAGTGAACCTTGGCCTATCCTGACCCTGGTAGCACAATGGTGCAGGTTGCCTTTGTGTTTTGTACACTGTTCTAAATTGGCTGTTAACCCTTACATACACCCAGTGAAGGGACTATCGTCGGGTGATATGTAGATGAAAAATATTCTCCTACCTAGGTTGTATTTGTCTATCTGCAGTCTTCTCTTCACCTTCTTAAAGTCTGGCATGTTTAAGCTTGTCTGAGCTGTCAGAAAAAAGGTTGAGCTGAAGTTACTCTGCAGAGCTCAGTGAGGAGAGAGAGCTGATTGGAGAGAAGACACACAGAAACAGCACTAAGGCTCTGTTGGAGATCTGTCGCCTTTTTTTTTACTTTGTGTCAGGAAAAATTGTTGTTCATAAGATGAAGTGATTCATGCTGGTGGCAGATGAACAAAGCGGCAGACAGAAATTACACTTGGTCCTTTTTTTTTATTTTTTACATTGACAGTCTGACAACCAGGCCACACAAATCGAACAAGACATCAGTGCTAGGCAACCAGTACACCTCCATGGCTAATATACAGCATTTCCAATATAGTGATATCGACCATTACTATGACCCTTTCTGCACATATCTCCTAATTGCTGGCTCCCATAAACCAGAAATTACAGCTTTGGTATACATTTTGACCCCCCCCCCCCCACCAAAACATCCTAATAACCGCCCAATACAAAGTGTCTAAGTCGGTGGTTCTCAACTCTTGGTTTCAGGACCCACTAACAGGCCAGGTTTTATGTATTACATTGGGGATATGCAGGCTAGAATACTGCAATCACTGAGCAGCAAATTATATCACCTGTCATGTATTGTTTGAAAACCTGGCCTGTTGGTGGGTCCTGAGGACAGGAGTTGTGAAATGTCCCAAATCACAAGATATCATATTTAATGCATTTGAGCAGAGTGATCTAATACGAAACTGTAAAAATGGGGTAGTGGCGCTGAGAATCAGTGAAAAAAGTGAAGTTAATATTTGTTTTTTACATCTAAAGATCCTGAAAAGGAGTTAAAATTCGTATATAAAACCTGGGAGTGGAAAAGAACAATGGGAAGGTAGGGGGAGAACACTGTCCTATGTAAAGCAGATGATCCCAGTCTGTAATCCGGGGTAGGCTTTCCAAAAAGGAGATGAGAGCAGGACTCCAACATATGTAAAGAGGAGGCGCCTCCAAGTTAACAACAAAAAGCTTTAGGGCTCTTTCACACAGGCAGATCAGTAATGATCCGCCCCGTGCGCCTCCGTTTGCTCAGCGAGGATCGCTCCGTTGATCTCCGCTGAGCTGCTGGATGACAAGGCGGTCCCCACACACTGTGCAGGGACCGCCCTGTCTTTTCTCCGCTCTCCCCTATGGGGAATCGGGTGAACACGGACCGCCTGTCCGTGTTCATCCGATCCGCCAGACGAAAGGAAAAGTAGGTTTTTCCTCCGGCATACTTTGGCGGACATGTCTCTGCTGACATCCGCGATCCCATAGAGATACATGTATGTCCATTTTTCATCCGACAAAGGATGGATGAAAAACAGACATATGGAAAGTCTGTGTGAAAGAGCCCTTAATGAATCATAGGTTACAGCACCCACTTACATGTAAATAGTGGAGATCCGGCATGTAGATCATTTAAATAGTCTTTTGTGTGGCGTCCTTCCGCGCTAGGTGTTAGCTGTAGGTGCTCCTGTGCCTCTCTATGTCGGATCCGTCCAAGCAGTAGTGGGAACCGTCTGGTACGTTGACAGTGTTGGAAGGGAGGTGTGGAGCGCAGCGTGAGTCGCGGTGACGTCACTGGAATGCGACGGCGTGTCGCAGCTGGCGCTTGCGTGTGACAGAAATCCGAAACTGTAGACCAGTTATACACCCATCCACCCCACAACTTATCGAACTTGGTGGGCACTCCCCTGCTGGCATATGTGGCCTTGTAAAATGGTAAAACTCTGTTAATTGGGGATTCTCAAGCACAAACAGACAGGGCCGTAGGTTTTTTTTTTTTTTTTTCATGAAATAAGCTTCCTAGCATAATAAAGCAGCAGTGTGAGCAAAGTTCGAATCACTTTTTTTGGTTCTTTAATTGAGCCAAGTACACACTGTAGGGGGATATGCTTTGTTCGTATTTCATGTTTGAGATTACAAGTACTAGAATTTGGTTAGTAGGATGGTTTTCATTGGAATGGAAAGACCCCAGGGAGTACTTTCTGGCAGCGGTTGTGTGTTGTCAGAGCAGCCACGGGTTTGCTTTTAAAGGGGTTGTAAAGGTTTGTTTTTTATTTTCTAAAATGGGTTCCTTTTAAGATAGTGCATTGTTGGTTCACTTACCCTTTTCCTTCAATTTTTCTTTGTCTGAATTTCTCACTTCCTGTTCCTCCTCAGTTAGCCAGAACAGCTTACTGAGCAGCTTACTAACCACTGCTCCGATGATGGGGACAAGCTTACTGAGGAGGAACAGGAAGTGAGACAAAGCAAACAAAGAAAAAAAACATTTAGCAGGGAAATGGAAGGAAAAGGTAAGTGAACCAACAATGCACTAGCTTACAGGAACCTATTTAGAAAATAAAAAAAACAAACCTTTACAACCCCTTTAAGGCCCATTATGCAGTTTGTGCAAGGAAAGCAAGGCACATGATGCTATAGGTTACTTCTAACCTAGGTACGTTTTTAGGCTGCATTAATGCCTGAGCATTTCAAAGTGGTGCGTTTTTAGCTGCAATTTTGTATAGGTCACCAATTTTGAGCTTAGGTTTTTCAGGTGTTTTTATTTCAGGTGACAAAATGCTCAAATGTGAACAGATGCCATTGAAATGAATGTCATTTTCCTTGTTGGGCGTTTTTTTTTTTTTTTTCTTTTCAAGCTAAAAATGCTCAGGTGTGAATGTACTTAATGTACTCGTACTGTGCCTTAAACTTAAATATGAAAGCCGCCACGGTTATCCATCTGAAAATGCTATTTGCCTGGGTATCATGCAGATCCTGTGACTGATTTATTTATTTTTTTCCTGACCGGGTAGGAAGGAATTCTGACTTTCTTAGCTGTATTCTTGTTTAGATCGAGCCACTCAGAAAACGTTCGTGTCAGGGGCACTTGGGCAAAGTACATTTTTAGAAGTAGGTCAGCAAATGGCAGCTTATGCTATTATCTCTCACGGGTGTACGCCTGGTAATGTTTTGGAGAATAGTTTTTATTTGCTTGCTCCATGAAATCTGTAGAAGTTGTGCTATTCATTTGGATGTTTGAATGAAAACATGGGCTTTTTATAGTTTTTTGTTTTTACTGTAATCTAAAACCTTTTATCTATATTTTAGGAAGATATCATTTCTATTTGGAATAAAACGGCTAGCGACCAAGCAACAACTGCACGGATCCGAGACACCTTAAGAAGAGTTCTGAATCTGCCTCCTAACACAGTCATGGAATATAAAACACACACAGACAGTATCAAGTATGTGTTAACCCACTTCATCTGTCCTAAAGAAAATAACATTCTCTGTTAATGTTTTAGTTAGACATTTAAAAGTGTGGAAATAAATTGAAGTTGGGCAGGAATTTTTATTCTTGCACAAGCTGTCCTTTTTTCTTTTCTACCCTTTAATTTCTAGCTACAAGTCTGTTTGTTTTTAATGTGGATTGGAGGATGTCATTTTTAAATCCGATTGGCAGTAAAAAACACATTAGATGATTTTAATAATAAAAATACATGTTTTTTTTGTTTGTAAATCATTTGAATTAAAGGAAAAAAACAACAAACAATACCTGATCTCCCATGTCTGTACACAGCTGGAATACAAAGAGTATAGTTTGTAACATGTTAAATACGCCTGTAATTGTTGTGCAGTAATCATCCTCTTAACTGGATCCCTGTTTAGCAAATAGCCAAATCCCTCCTGATGACATGTTTGCTCTTTCATCACCCCTCGGATGTCTAAACACTCAGTGGCTGTTAACGCAAAAACACACTGCAGCGCATATTGCGTTTTTAAATGCGTTGCTTGCAGCGCATAGTCATGAATAGCTGGTTGTGAAGGATGCCATTAGGCCGGCTCCATAACCAACTGCTCAATGGTTAAGGACATCGGCGGGTGATTGTTAAGGAGTCAGAATACAACGGCATCCTTGACCAATGATAATGCCTCCCCCTGTGGCTAGCATGCTCCAGCTCAAGAACAACTGACGGAGGGAGAAGGTGCAGAAAGTGGGTGGTACAGCGGAGGAACATTGGTTCCAAGAATCTGAGGGGAGGTGTGGCTGGATCTAAGGAAAGGAGGCAGGGGAAGGCCGGACCGAGCTACTTGTGAACTCCAAGGGAACAGGAGGCTGTATAGGGACACTGTTTACATTCCCTGCTGATTAAGGAAGCCAGCATGTGCCAGCTCCTTAACAATAGGATAGCTACCGCACCAGCAAAAACACATCCCAAGTGCATCTTTGGTGCAATTTTGTTGTTTCCAGTTGACTTCAATGAAAAGCGTACCAAAGATGCAGCATGCAGGACTTTTCAAATCGCAGCACAAACTCTCTCAGGCTTTAGGCTGCATTCACACCTAAGCGTGGGCGATTTGCGGCGTTTTTTACTGCGATTTGCCGCAACAAAACGTGTTTTTTCACCGCGGTTTTGTACAGGTCATTGTCGGTAATGTAAGACGCCCGATATGCGCAACAAAAAAGGGACCGGGACTTGTTTGAGCTTCAGGCGTTCAGGCATTCGGCGTTAGATGTGAACCATCTCCGTAGACAATGTTATTTTTCCCCTCTAGCGTCTTTGAGCGAAAGGCGACAACACGCTCAGGTGGGAATGCAGCCTTAGGCCTCATGAACACTGGATGTTATTGAAAAGCCAGTAACGTTGGCTGTAGAAAACTGTCGCTGTAGAGGGTTTTTATTTTTTTTTAAGCTGTGTGTGTGTGTGTGTGTGTGTGTGTGTGTGTTATAGTTTTATTTCTTTTTTTTTTTTAAAAAAGGTACTCCCATAAAGCTTAGAGCTCAAAAACCTTGATAAACGCTGAATAGACACGTGTTTTTTTTTTTGTTCAGCTTTTGTTAGAGGGTAGAGCATTTTTACAGCTGAAAAACTCCTCTAGGCCTGGTTCGCACATATGCAGGTTACATATTCTGGGTGCATTTTGTGTTCTTTCAATACACATTTTTGATCAATTGAGTTCTATGGAACCAAAAACTGAAAAAATTCCCTGGCCATTTCAATAAAATGCTACATCCATGGGAAACCATGTTAAGTGGACTGTAGTGTGTTTCTGCAAAACTGAAAATGCACAAAAAAAATGCATGTGTGAACCAGGCCTAAAACCCACTAGTTCTTTGTGTTTGCGTGTGTTTATTTTTTTTACAGCCGGAAAGCGCCCCTGCCAAAGACTGCTGATAACAGGCTATGTGTGCATAGGATAACGTGCTGGGGAGTTCCCTGGCTGCAGAAAAATAATCTGCTGCCAAAAAACAGCAGCTATAAAAATGTCCTGTGTGCATGAGGCCTTAAAGGCAAATCAATTTTGATGCACTTTTGACCTGCTGGAAAGATGCATTCCAGCACGGTAGAAGTGAATCCATGAGAAAGGGGTTTCCAGAATTGTATAGAATGTTGCTTTCTTGTAAAGGTGCAGTATTACTTCAGTAATTTAGATCAGCAATACCATGCATGCACTCTACATTATTCCCCTAGTGGATAAATCAGCAGGCAACTGTAGCAAATGAAATGAACTGCCCTGAGTGATAAGTAGAGGAATGTTTGTTTGTCTTGCCTATAACCTCCAGTTCAGTTCCAGGAGTCGCCTCCTACAGTGCATTAAAAATTAAGTTGTCAGTGATTAGAATAAACCTGGGCAATTTTGCCTTCTTTCACGGGATACAAAGCAGGCTTGCCATCTGAGCTATGTGCCAACTATAAGTGAATGGACACTGGCAGACTGTCGTCCCCCTCCCATCCAGTAAGTCCCTCAGTTTTTTTGTTTTTTTTCGCCAGTGTCTGGAAGGTGAGCCCTGTACCAGAGCAAAAATGGGAACAGAGTCCTTGAATGACTAAGCCCACCAGTATGGGTAAAAATTGGATCACTATTTATTAAACTGGAACCTGTGGCAGGATTGGTAAGTTTTAGTAGCATGCTTGCTCGCATGCAATGTGCCTCGTCAAACTGATTGCCCTTGTGTGCCCTAATTTGGAAAGCTCTGTGCAACTGCGGATAATGGGGCCAGCGGCCTTTGGTTACATGACCGTGCTTGATGCGGCCGATTCAGCAGCTGGAAAGAACACAGGGGTCAAAAGCACGTGGATGCTGGCAGCCATGATGCCACTGCATTTCTACCACCTTGCCATTGCACAATTGTTCATTATTGCTGCAAGGATTACTGCTTTGTGCTGCATTTGCTTGTTTTGTTGGCTGATGGGTACTGCTTACTAGCATAACTGTACTTGAATTACTGCATACTTGCAGCGTTGCATGATTATTGCATACCTGTAAAGCTGCATAATGGGATATTGGCAGCAAAGTTGCTACAATATTACCTGTAAAACATTTTAAAAGGAAGGCTTTCCTCAAGGAGTGTGATGGGGCACAACCTAGAAGTCCCCGTTGTGAAACCAAGAGGACTTATTTGCTGTGTTTTAATTTCCCGATGGACCAGATGCATCAGGTGTATCTAAACCTGCTTTTCTCTAGCATTGTACCTACGCACATCAGCCTCCTCATATGTCACAAATAAGCAATGACTTGGCTGCAGCATTGACAGGAATGGAATTGCCCTGAGTGATTGCTTCTGGGCACATAAGTTGCTAGTACAGTTTGTTTGGTATGCTCTTACTTTAGGTTGCCTCTGGCGAAGACCTTAAAACAGATGTTATACGGTGGAGACATTTTTAAAGGAGGGCAGTGTGTCCACACTTGTCTAGATTTTTAGGACCCAGTCGACAGGAGGCTGGGATCTATTCTGAAAGCTTTTTTTTTTTCTGTGTTGACTCTGCAATGCAACTTGATGTGATGGGCATTTGTCGAAACCGGTACAAGTGGAGGAATTCACAAAATTACCTAAGGCTGTGTGGCTCACAGCTCTAGATAGCATATTTGGCATTGGCCTCTGTGGTCATATCGCTGATGCAGGGTGACGTGCGTAGCATATATCAATCAGTAGGGTAGCACTAGGAGTTGGGCTACCCAAAAGGTGGCGAGTCATATTCTGACAGAACACTATGTCCTGTTATTTGTCTGCTGGGCATATCCCAACTGACAGGTGGTCTTTCTCAATCTCCAGCTGTTGGTTCAGAGGGAAGGGTCACTTCTTTCTGAGGTGTTCACTGCAATCTGTCAGCATTGGCTTACACCGGACATGGATCGCTTGGTGTCTGGATTCAACAGGATCCAGAAGGACATAAGCCAGTAACTTTGGTGCACTGGCCCAGTCCAGGAGGATATGCTTCAGACATTGTTAACTCGGTGGTAAACGCCCATTAGGCACAATATTGTACTCTGCTTTCCGGTTGCTGGGATTGATGGCTTGCCTACTAGGGCCCAAGTGCTGAAGGTTCAAGGAGGCACTGGTCTGGTTATCTCTACCTCACTGCAGTGGGACAACCTGCATCCAGAAAGTTTTTATTGCAAGACTTGGGAGTTGTGTCCTGGTGTGACAGTATGTTTGGTCGCATTTTTTTCTGTCGGTCGGGTGTGCACATGAATTTGGCCTTGAGTGTCATTAGCGGTCAGATGGCGGCTCTGTCTGTTTTCCTTTCAGAAGAATGGTTTCTCACTCGTTGATCTGTACTTTTGGTCAGGGGGGGGGGGGGGGGGGGATTCATTTGGTTCCACCTATTAAGTTCCCCCTGTATTCTTTGGGTTTCGAATCTGGTTCTGTCTTTTACAGAAACCACCTTTTTGAACTGATTTGTGAGATTTCATGAGTTCTATTCTATTGGTTGCGATTTATTTTGGCAAGAAGGGTGTTGGAAGTGGTGGCTCTTTTTGTAGGAAGCCATATTTGGTCGTTCACCATGACAAGTGGTGGTATGCCCTCGCCCATCTGTTTTTCCAAAAGTCGTTTCAAGTTTTCATTTGATCTAGACATCTTGCCTTCCGTGTGGTTTGTTTATTTTATTTTTTCCCCCTAGTCCAGTCACCAGGAGAAAAAGATCTTCACATTTTGGATGATGTGCTTTCTGTCAAGTCCTATTTTAAGGTCATTGGCAGCAATCGGCTGTCAGATTCCTTGTTTGGCTGCCAGAAGAGAACACATGCAACATCTTTCTTGCGGGATCTGTCAGTTTTACTCAAACTCAAGGGGTTAGACAGTGTTTTTTTTTAGATAAGGCACTCTCCACTAGGTATGTGGGAGCCTCTTGGGCTACCTGCCATAAGGAGTTGGTAGCTTAGATCTGTAAGGCAGTTTTCGGTACATACGTCTATAACATTTTACCAAGTGGCTGTGGGAGCTGCAGCGTATACTGCTTTGGCCACAGCATGTTGCGAGTGGCAGAGTAAGTTTGTTAGGATTGATGAGCGTTGGTATATATTTTTTTTTTTTTTTGTCCGTGCCCCATCTCGAGTGCTTTTTTTTTTTTATTTATTTTATTTTATATAATATATATATATATATATATATATATATATATATATATATACACACACACACTTTGGGACAGCCTGCTCTGTGTCCTGTGATGTATGATAAAGAATTATTTTTTATTTTTTTTCCCTAACTTGCTTACCTGTAAAATCTATTTCTTGGAGTACATCATGGGACACAGAGGTCCGTCCCCTTTTTGTGGGAGTTCATCGCTTGCTTCAAAACTGAGGGACTTCCTGCATGGGAGGGGAGTTATATAGGAGAGGACTTTTTGTCTGCAAGTGTCCATTCACCTATAGATGGTGCATAACCCAGAGAGTAATGATTATAGCCTGCTCTGTGTACCGTGATATACTCCAAGAAATGGATTTTACAGATGCATAGAAAAAATTATATTTTACATTTCTTAAGTATGCATGGGTCCCACACAAACTTTGTATTTTTTTGAGTGATCACTCGCATTAAGGGCCAGTTCACACCACATGCAGTGCAGCGTGTTCTTGTGCTTTTTCAGTTCCAGGGAAAAAAGTGCAATATGCTGCTTTTATTACTGTACTGGAATGCATTAAAGCGCTCAGTGTTTGAAACGCATCCGCAACAGATCTGGAAGACATTTATGTGGTGTGAACTGAACCATAATGTCTACTAGTCTTTAAAAAAAAAAAAAAAGAATGCAAGTGCCTGGTGCATGCGTGCCTGAAAAGGGTTTTATAGTATGTCAGTGTACATTTATAAACTAGATTCTCTTCCTTTTTTTTTTTTTTTTTTCCCTTTTTAATCCACATTTTCAAACCGATTTTTTTTTTTTTTTTTTTTTTTTTTTTTTTTTTTAAATATCGACCCCTTTTAAAAGAGCAGGATATTTGTTCTGGCATTTTTGTCCTTTTCTGTGCAGTGGTAGAGTAACCAGTCCATGCTCTGATCTCTGTGTGCCTTCCACCATCTAAAATGTGATGATTTGGCAGAACCGGTTGCATTACCAATAGAGCGTTTCTGTTGTATGGGAGCTTATTGTTCAGGTGCAAACGTTAAGTCGCACGCAGTTTTTTTCCCCATTTACCTCTTTTGCAGGGCTTGACAAACCCCCAGGTGCCAGATCGCCATTGCGACCAGAAGTTTCGACCCAGTGCCTGGGCTGCCCCTCCCCGAATTCTACACCTAAGACCCCTCCCCCCGCTGTGTATGCTGAGCCCTGCTTGGTCGCCTGCGGGCCTGAACCGGCATTACATGTGCCACTGGGTGGAGAGGGAGGGAGGGAGGGAGGGAGGAAGGAAGGAAGGAGAGCAGACGTAGTGTTGACCCAAAAGGTGATGTCCTGAGTACCCTTGACACTTTCCCCAGCCATATCAAGGCCAGGAAAGAATGTAATGCAGTGCTATATGCATTACATTCAGTGGTGCACAGGGGAGACCTGCAGGGTCTTTTAGACCCTGGATGTCTCAGAGAACCTGTTGGCAAAAGAAAATTGTCACACTTTGTCCTATGTCAATAGAGGGGGGGGGGGGGATTAAGTAAAAACCAAAAAACTACACCCAAGAAAAATTGAGCCCCCCCATAGATACTCATGTACATAAATGCATGCGGCACTGCGCCTATGCCTGAAAAAGTCGCTTGCAATACACCTATTGCGTATTGACACACAAGCCAGAATGAGAGCAATAGTTTTCGCACCAGCCCTCCTATGTAATGCTAAACTAATGACCTAAAGGGGGCTTGTAAAGTGGTGTTATGAAAAATATGGGGTACTGACATGTTTTATGGTTTGACAAGTTGGGTATCTATTTACTCAGTGCAACTTCAGCTCTTTATATTTTACCAGAAAATTGGGTTTTTGTGCCCCCTAAAATTTAATTTTTAATGTGTGTGTGTGTGTGTGTGTGTGTGTGTGACCCGGCCAGGTTTTGCGATTTGGCACTGCGTCGCTTTAACAGACAGTTGTGCGACGTGGCTCCCAAACAAAATTGGCGTCCTTTTTTTTTTTTTTTTTCCCCCGCAAATAGAGCTTTCTTTTGGTGGTATTTGATCACCTCTGCTGTTTATTTTTTGCGCTATAAATAAAAATAGAGCGACAATTTTGAAAAAAATGCAATATTTTTTACTTGTTGCTATAATAAATATCACCCAAAAAATATATATAAATTTTTTTTTCGTCAGTTTAGGCCGATATGTAAAAAAAATCGCAATAAGCATTTATCGGTTGGTTTGCGCAAAATGTATAGTGTTTACAAAATAGGGATAGTTTTTATTGCATTTTTTTTCACTACTAATGGCGGCGATCAGCGATTTATTGACACATTTTTGGGACAATTGTCATTTTCACAGCAAAAAATGCATTTAAAATGCATTGTTTATTGTGGAAATGACAGTTGCAGTTTGGGAGTTAACCACAAGGGGGCGCTGAATGGGTTATGTGTGACCTAATGTGTGTTTACAACTGTAGGGGGGTGTGGCTGTAGGTGTGACGTCATCCATTGTGTACCCCTATAAAAGGGATCACACGATCGATGACGCCGCCACAGTGAAGAACGGGGAAGCCGTGTTTACACACGACTCTCCCCGTTCTTCAGCTCCGGGGGCCAATCGTTGGACTCCAGCGGCGATCGGGTCTGTGAGTCCCGATCCCAGAGCTTGCCATTCTGCCGATGTATATGTGCAGGAGGCGGTCCTTAAGTGGTTAAACTTTTTTTTTTTCAAACTGAAGAAACCTTCCTTGAAAAAGTCTTGTATTCAATGAAACTTCTCGTCAGTCTGAAAATGGATTTCTTGTTGGAATATTTTGAGTGAAGCATTGGGGTCCAGCAAAAATGAGCAGCTCAGTCCAACCCTAACATTTACATATGTTCATGCATTGTATTTAAAGACAGCAGACCGTTCTCAGAAAACAGATTTTTACTTTCTGTTTTATCTTTGGTTGCGCAGGGCCTGGGAAGAATTTCACGGCCTGGTGAACGGCAGCCGCTGAGTGTATTCTCCCACTTTTCTTGCACCCAGCGGTAGGGCCTTGTTTTTAAATCCTTCCCAAGATTCATCCTCCACACCCCCCTCCCCCTTTTTTTTTTTTAAATCTGTGTCAGGATGGCATTTTCGTGTGTCTGTGGAAATGCTTATAACAAGAGTATAAGACTGTTGTTGTTGTGTTTGCTGTCCATGACAACTACTGATGGAAGCAATGAGTGGTTTCATTTTCTTAAAGTTGTGATATTTCCATGATCTGCCAGCTTTGCGTTTTCTCTTTTGTGATTTGCTTACTCTACCTACTTTCCATTCATTGACTGTCTTCTCATTGCAGGGACAAAACAAGCTTCCGGAACACGAAAATTGCTTTGTGAGTCGTTCTGACCTATGTTAAAAACCATCAGTCCCACCTATAGACAGTATTCTGTGTATGCTGTGTTTATAACACTGACCCATCATTCACTGCCAGGACGACCAGCCCTTCATGACAAAGGCAAAACATTGTTCGGTCTTCATCAAAGATGAAATCGCTGTGGACTTTTTGTCTTGTTTACATACATTTTTTTGCTTCATGAACTGTCCACTACTGCTTGCCAGCAAAAGAAGAAAAGCACCAAACTTGTCTTCATCAATATTTTTTTATGTTGTGTGTCTTTTTTTTTTTATGGGACAGCAGGTGATCCGCTTAAACCTTTTTTTTTTTTTTTTTTTTTTTTTTTTTAAACTCCCATGCTGGAGTTAAATGCTTTCATTTCTTAACAAGCAAACCTCTGTTCCCACAATATGCCTTGTAATGTCTCTTCAGCACTTTGTTATTTTCCTTTCATGTTTTACGCAAAGGATTTTGTGTATAATAGGCCTCATCACCTTAGCAGACCCATTACTGAGACATATCAGTATTACTGTAAATGTTGGAGTACATAAGGGTAATGTTCTTTCCAAAAACTTGGAAGTGTCATCTGCTATGCTTGCTACTCCATCATTAAACTGGGTCTCCTCTATTGGTTTTTTGTTTTTTTTATGGGGTGTGTGTGTGTGTGTGTGTGTGTTATATATATATATATATATATATATATATATATATATATATATATATTACTTTTAGTGCCTATTCACACTTGTGCGACTTGTCATGCAAATTTGGACATGACAAGTCATAGCCCATTGTTTGCAATGACACCTGTTCAGATTAGTGCAACTTAAAAAAAAAAAAATATTGTCTGCACAACGTTGGTCCAGAAAAAGTAGAGTTGAGTTGTAAATATTAAATGGAGCCTTAAGCCTAGGTTCACATTGGAGCGGGTTCGAAATTGTGCAATTTCAACTCAGCAATGCGGTCTGATTTCAGGGGCGATTTGACAAACATCTGTGTGTGTTTCTGCACTGAGGTGTATAGAAATCGAGGTGTATAGAATTTGCCAAAAGTAGTACAGGAACTACCTTTGGGAATCGGAACGGTGCCATTGCTGGCAAAAGTTGCCAATTTGACATGGCAAATTGCTTCAATGTGAACCAGGGCTAAAGGAGTTTTCCCTACTTTTAAAAGAAACACCAGCAAAATGACTGCTGGATTTCCGGGGGGGGGGGGGCACAGTAATTGGTTTTGAAGCATGCACATAGCTCCCTTGTCAAACTTCGCTGAATTCTTTAGCCATGATTGTGATACAATTCAAAATGGCTATGATGTCTGATGCAAAGAAACCCACAGAAAAGAGATGGTAAGGCCTGGTTCACACCTATGCGTCCTTTAATGTGTTTTGCAGAAAGGCACTACAGTCCATTTAACATGGCTTCCTATCGGACATGTTAACATCTATGCGTTTTTCACCTGCTGCATTTTGGAAAGGGTCAGGGACTTTTTTTTTTAAGTGTAACATGGTGCATTGGACACATTGCAGAAACGCATGTAATGTGTTTTTGATGCGTTTTAAATTTAATTTTTTAGTGTACCCAACAACAAAAAACGCCTCCCCATTTAAAAAAAAAAAAAAAGCGCTGCAGAAATGGAACAAAAACGAACCTGCAAAGGTGTGAACCAGGCCTTATATGCCACTGAATTCCAAATTTACTAAATCACTATGGATTCCTTTAGTAGCGTTCAGGCTACACAGGATGGAAAAATAATAGAAGTATTGCATTGTTGGAGGCTCAAAATTGAAATCTGTGCAGGGTGAGATTATACAGATCCTGCTGTCACACTGCAGACATAACGGAAATAAGCTGTACTACTGAGGAAGCTTTCCTTGTTTGAGTTTGAACACTTGCAATATAGGCGAGTTGGAATGCTTACACAACAAAGACAATTGTAAATAATTGAAAGGGTATTGTGTTTTACATAAGTATTTACCCCCCCTGTGGGTTTCTTCAAATCTTGTAGCGGTACCACCAGCTATTAGAATGCATTTATTGTCACTGACATACAAAGAAAAAGTCTGTATTACTGAAGTGGAAAAGCCTACATGTGCTTTTAAATGATCTTAACCACTTGATCTGTTCTGGCACTTTTCTCCTTCATGTAAAACTCCACAATTTTTTTGCTTGAAAATTATTCAGAACCCCAAAAACTATATATATATATATATATATTTTTTTTTTAAGCAGACACACTAGGGAATAAAATGGCGGCCATTGCAACTTTTTTTCTCGCACGGTATTTGCGCAATCATTTTTCAAACGCCTTTTTTAGGGAAAAAAAAACGGTTTCACAAATGTAAAAAATAACATAACAGTAAAGTTAGCCCAATTTTTTTTTTGTATAATGTGAAAGACGATGTTACGCCGAGTAAATAGATACCTAACATGTCATGCTTCAAAATTGCGCACACTTATGGAATGGCGCCAAACTTGGGTACTTAGGGCCAGATTCAGGTACATCTGCGCATTATTGGACCAGCGTAGCGCACCGCCTTTACGCTAGACTTGTGCAATTTTGCCGCGTAATCACCCTATTCTTGTAGCTTTTGCGCAGGAAATTGCGCATGCGTAAAGTTTTTTCAGAGGCGTAAGGCGGAGTAATACCAATTGGGAAGGACGTGGGCGGGTTACATTGAAATGAGCCGTGACCCCATGCAAATGAAGGGCCGGCTCGCGCATGCGCGCTTGAAGGAGACCATGGTCAGCTCCGCTGTGCGCATGCTCACAACTCGGCAGCGGCGCAATCAGTGAAATTGGAAATGGACTAGGGCAACGTTGTGAACTATGCAAACAGCATAAATAGACACACACAAACGCACTTGCATTGCAAAAGTACATCCCTTTGTCCCTTCCCATTTTTTTTTTATAAATTCTTTATTTTCTACCTTTTTTTTTTTCCTTTACAAAGTTTCAAGTTACACATTAACATATTTCTTAACGTTCATTTGGATCAATTATAACCAAGATAGAGAGAGATCGAGAGAGAAAATAAGTAAATAATAATAGTTGATAATTAGCTGAAAAGGAGGAAGCAAATAAACCCCCTTCCCTTCAGCTCCTCTCTCCCTCTCCCTCGCTTCTATGGATTAGTGTACCCTCTTATTTCTTACCGGTCTAGTCCCCCCCTGTTTCACCGCCCTCCCTACAAAACAAAAAAAAAAAAAAAACAATTTCTCCTTTCCCTTTTCCCCTTCTTTTTTAAAGGGGGTTTCCTTGTCCACCCCCCCATCGGCCATCTTTCCCCCTCTCGCTCGTCTAACCCCCCTCCTCCTCCCTGTACTTTAGATATGGAGCCCATATCTTCCGGTATCTCTCATCTTCATCCTTCATTGTCAGTGTGAGATTTTCCATTATTTGAATCTCCGCCACTCTCGCAATCCACTGAGCTTTAGATGGGGAGATATCTTGCTTCCACAGGATCGGGATACATGCTCTCGCAGCTATAATGAGATGTCTTAACAGCGAATTTTTGTATTTTTCTACTGAGACTGGGATATCTAGTAATAGCACCGCTGCTGGTCTACCTTCTAAGTTAACCCCTGTGATTTTTTGGATCGTTTCTAACACTGTTTCCCAGAATTCTTTTATTTTTGCGCATTCCCAAAAAATATGCAATAGTGTCCCTTCTGCTGCATGGCATCTCCAGCACCTATCTGAGATCTGCGGGTATATACGATGTAATACTGTTGGTGTTCTATACCACCTTGTTAAGATTTTATAACACCCCTCCTCATATTTGCTTGCCACAGAGGCTTTATGAGTAAACCGGAGAATCCTGTTTTTTTGTTCTTGGGAGAATGTTAATCCCAGCTCGTTCTCCCATGCTTGCAAGAACGGGAGTTCTTGTGGTATTTTTAAGTTAATAAGTATTGCATAGAAGTAAGATGGCATATGTCTCTTAGGCTTCCCTTCTAGACATATCTGTTCGAATTTAGAGAGGTCTCTAACTACTATATAAGACTTTGCTAATATCCGTAGAAATGCTTCTAGTTGCAGCAGTCTTAGAGAGTCCAAGTCTGGTGTAACTTCTTTTCCAAGCTCTTCCCTTGTCATTATTCGGTTATTTTTTGAAAAATGAATAATTCTACTCATACCTCTATATCGCAAGGCTTTGAATCTTAGATCTTCCAAACCTGGTTGAAATGTCTTAGTACCCAGGATCGGAGTCATTGGGCTGGGATATTTTGACATATTTGTTTTTTCAAAAATCTTTTTAGTTATTTGGATAGTTGCTCCTACCATTGGATGTCTCTTTATATCTGTTGGTAATTCTGCTTCAGGGATCCAGCTTAGACCATCCAGTGGTATTTCCACTGTTGTTTCTTCTATTTTTATCCATGGTTTCCTATTTTGCCCACACCATTCTGTTACTCTGACTAAGTGAGCTGCTTCCTGGTATTTTACCAGGTCTGGGAATCCAATTCCTCCTTCCCCCTTCGGAAGTGATAGGATGGCTCTTCGTATCCTTGCAGGTTTTCCTGCCCAGATAAATTTCAGAAAACTTGATCTTAGTTCCCTTAGGAAGCTTTGTGGAATCTTGATTGGTAGGGCCTGAATTAGGTATAAGACTTTTGGTAACACATTCATTTTCAGTATGTTCGTCCGCCCAAACCAGGTGAATATTTCCTTATCCCATCTCTTTAGGTCTAGTTTTTTTCGCCTGGCTAGTGCTACATAATTAATTTCATATAATTTGTTTAAGTTCCTTGTTATTTTTGTTCCCAAGTAACTTATATGGGAGTTTGTCCATCTGAAATTAAATTGTGTTTTTATCTGTTCAAGTAATGCCGCATTTGTTTCTATCCCTATTGCCTCTGATTTCCCATAGTTGACTTTGAAATTTGAGAATTTTCCGTACTCTCTAATTTCTGCCAGTAATACTGGTAAAGAGATGACTGGGGAGGTTATAAAAAATATTAGATCGTCCGCATATGCTGCTACTTTCTGTTCTTCTTTTTCTATTTTTAGTCCTCTAATGTTTTGATTTGCCCGTATCTTCATTAAGAATGGTTCAATTGTTAAAATGAAAATAATAGGTGACAGTGGGCAGCCTTGCCTTGTCCCATTCCGAATAGAAAATGGTTCAGATATCTTACCCGCTATACTGACTTTCGCACTCGGTTGTGAATATAGATTTGAAAACCAGCTCAGCATTCCCTCTCCCAGCCCTATATGTTGTAACATAGCTTTTAAAAACGTCCACTCCACTCGATCAAAGGCCTTCTCTGCGTCACTAGAGACCAGTATCATTGGCTTCTTCTGTTTTGAGACAGATATATCGCATTTATCACCCGCTGCGTGTTTTCTCTTCCCTCTCTCCCTGGTGTAAATCCCACTTGATCTGGATGTATAAGATCTGAAATATATTCTACAAGCCTTAAGGCCAAGATTTTGGTAAATATTTTTAGGTCTACATTCAGTAGTGATATAGGGCGATAGCTGGCGCATTGTGAAGGGTCCTTACCATCTTTTAGAATGACTATTATGTGTGCTAGCAATGATTCACTTGGTATTTTCTTACCTTCTCGTAGTGAATTATATGCTGCTATAAATCTTTGGGCCAATTTCTCGGAGAACAGCCTGTAGTATGATAAAGTAAACCCATCTGGTCCTGGGGCCTTGCCCAGTTTTAATGTTTGTATTGCTTCCATAAACTCTCCTGTTGTTATTGGTTCATCTAATTTTCTAGCTATTTCTTCTGATATTTTTGGCATCTGGGTTTCTTTAATATATTCTTTAGCTCTTTCTAGTTTCTCTTGTTTCTTCTCCACCAGGATCTTCTCATCTAGCTGATATAGTTTCTCATAGTATTCCTTAAAACCTTCTACAATCTCCTGTGGGGTGTTTACTATTTTATCTTTGACTGTCTTTATTTGCGTAATGTATTTCACTGCCTGGGTTTCTTTTAGGGCATTTGCTAGCATTCTCCCTGGTTTATTACCATACTCATATAGTGTTCGCCTTCCCCTTAATAATTTGGCTTTGGCTTTGTCGATCAACAATAGGTTCAATTTTTCTCTTATTTCCTCTAATTCTTTTTCTACTGATTGTGCTTGGGTTTTTTTATGTACAGCTTCTAGCTCTCCAATGTGTTTAAACATCTGATCTATCTGTTCATTTAATTTTTTTTTTCTATGTGCTCCCATTGCAATAAAGTTACCTCTCATTACGCATTTATGCGTTTCCCATAGACAGAAGGGGGTTGTTTCGCCCACGTCATTCGTTCTGAAAAAAAATTCTAGCTCTTCGTTTAGCTTCTCTTTGTAGTCGTTGTCTTTTAATAAAGTCTCATTTATCCTCCAGTGCCAATCTTTCTTATTGACCTCTCCCCATTTTATTATGCAATCAATTGGAGCATGGTCTGAGAGTGTAAAGGTTCCGATAGAGACATCTACTAGTGCTGAGACCAAGTTCTGAGGGAGGAAAATATAGTCAATCCTAGTGTATGTCTTGTGTCTAGCTGTATAGAACGTATAATCCCTTTCCTGTGGATGAGTCATCCTCCAGCTATCAATCAGCTGTAGTTCTTGTAGAAGTTTTTTAGCTTTTCTTAATTTGATGTATTATAGATGAGAGATACCTTTAGAAGTGTCTTTTATAGGGTCTAGGGCCATGTTCAGATCCCCCCCTATTATCAAAATACCTTCTCTGTGTTGGTGGACCTTTTGTAAACATATTTCCAAAAAATGTATCTGGTCAATATTCGGTAAATATATGTTCACCACTGTAATTTTTTGTTGGTTCAAAAATCCTTTGACTATTAAAAGACATCCTACATCGTCTCTAATCACCGCTGTTTCCTCCCAGACCACTTGCTTAGATATCAGCACAGACACTCCACACGTTCTAGAGCTCTGTGATGTACTATGGTATACTGTAGGAAATCTGTGGTTCTTGAGGACCGGGATTTTATCCCCTTTAAAGTGTGTTTCCTGTAAAAGGATAATCTGTGATTTGCGTCTATTAAGTTCCGATAGTAATCTAATTCGTTTTTCCGGGGTGTTTAATCCCTTAACATTATACAAGGTAAATGTTATGTTAGTCATATTTTATACTAAAAACTCAACTTTTCCAGTACTCAGGGGGGCATCAGGGAGCCCCGTGAGCAAAAAAAGGAAAGGCCAAAAACCGCTAGAGAGGGAAAGGGGGAGGGACATCCGACAGCAAAAAAAAAAAAAAAAGACCCCTCCCCTACCCCCCCCTTACTTCCCCACGTGGGAATACCTTCCTCACGTCTGTAGTATCCTGGTATCGGACCGAAAACCAAGATGCCACAAAAAAAAAAAAAAAAAGTTCCCCCTGAAACGCCTCCACCTTATCCTCCACCTGGAGGAGAGGCGCTTAATGTGGGGGTATTAGAAAGCAGAGCGGAGCTGACGCCAGGCGTCCTTATGCAAGGCTCTCCCCCTTTATCTCATTCTGTTTGATTTATATTTCTCTCTCCTTTATATTCTTCCACACCTTTAACATTGTTACCCCTCCCTTCCGCCAGAAGCTCTTTCCTCCTTATCAAGAAAACAAAAAAAAAAAAAGAAATTTCTTTGAACGCTTAAGCTTAGCATATCTTTCACTTCACTGCTACTTCCACCCCCCAATCTTCTTATATAAACAAAGAGTTACGATAATACCATTATTGATTTACACAAGAAAACATACATCTGTTCCATTAGTCATTTCTACAGTACCTATGTCCATGTACCCATGTATATATATATATATATACCCACACACAGATATACTCTATGCTTAGATTCCCTTCTTGTTAAACCTTTGTTCCCTCTCAATACCCTTTATCTTAGTTACCACTATTCTACTCTAGGTCAAAAAAAAATAAAAAAATTATTATGATATTTCTATCCCACATACCCCTTCCATCCCTGTCAAGTTCCCAAACATTCCCGTGATCGTCCTTTCTTACCCCTAACCTTAACCCCTTAGCCCACCCTTTACTAATTTTCCTATCTTTCCCCCTTAACTCCCTGTGTATCAGCAAGACTTGATACAAGTCTTGTTTGTTATCTGTGTTGAATATTAACCCCCCCCCCCCTAAGAATTATAAACTCGTGATTTATCTATCAGTGAAAACCTTTGTGACCATCCCCCCCACCTCCGTGAGAGGGTTCCCTAAAATTACCTATTACCTGTTATACAATTGTGTTGAGATCCCTCCTTAGTGGAGAGAAAAAAAAGAGAAAACCTATGTGCATAATTGAGTGCATATAATCCACCCTACCTCCTCCCAAAAAAAAAAAAAATAATTTAAACACATTTAAAACATTTTGACCCTAGGTTAACTTAGTCCTATAGTGCAACTAGGCAACCAAGACCCCAAAAAAAAAAAAAACGCAGAGGGGGCAGAGAGAAAAAAAAAAAAAAAAAAACACGTCCAGGTCTAGGGCGGAAAGAGCATTTACCCAGAAATGTATATCAATGTATATCAAAAAAAAAAAAAAAAAAAAGAGAGAGAGAGAAAAAAAAAAAAAAACAATAAAGTCATTGGCTAGTCTATTTTGAATATCTTCGGTAACCTGCTGGGGTCCTCGATAGTCCTTCTGAACTGGATTTTATACTATCTTTTCTGAGACCTTACATCTCTGACTGTGGTATTCTCTAATTCCATCCAGTTTGGAACTTCAAAAGCTTCAGACCTTAAAAACTGAAATACCTCCGGTAATTGTGCGGGGTCAAATAAGATAAAGTTTTCATCATCTCTCTTGATTGTCAGAGAGAATGGATACCCCCATCTGTATGACCCCCCTTTTAGACGTATGTGATCTAATAGAGGTTTTAATCTTCGTCGTCTTTCCCTCGTTTGGCGACATAGATCAGGGAATATCTGGATTTTATCATTATTTAACTCTATAGGTCCTTTCAGCCATGCTGCCCTCATTATCTCCTCTTTGGTCCTATAGAAGTGCACCCTGCAAAGGACATCTCTTGGGGGTTCCTGTGGCCGTTTGGGCCCTGTAGGGACCCTGTGTACCCTGTCAAGCTCTATTTGATTTTCTGGGGGGTTGCCAAGTAGTTCATTAAAAATGGATATCACTCTTTCTCTTAGATCGGATGTGTTAGTAGCCTCTGAAATACCTTTCAGCCGTATGTTGTTCCTTCGGTTTCTATTATCATTTTCTTCTGTTTGTAGTTGTAAAGTTATCAATCTCCGGTGTTGGAGCCTAATTGTCTCCTCCAGTTGAACTAACCGTCCCTCGGTTTGCCCTTGAGCATCTAAGCAGATATTGATCTTTTTGTCTAGCCCTTCTGTACACACCCGTATCTCATCCATTTCTTGTTTCAGGGGGCCCAACCACTTGCTCATCATCCCTTGGATATCTTCTCTAGTTGGTAGAGCACTTAACAATTTTCTAATATCCATCTCTTCTCTCTGATCTCCTCTCCCCTGTGCCCCCCAGACAGGTTTCCTTGTCATACCTTTGTGTCACGCTGTTACTGTCAGTACTACTATCTTTGAGTCCTTTATTTGAGCCCTCTGCTCCTTTTTCTTTAAGGCTATCAGTATTAGAATGTTGACCGCCTCTATATACTGCTTTATCCATGCTTTTGTCCATATTTGTCTCAGTCTCTAATATTATGCGCTGGACAATATTTATATCTGGCGGAGATATCAACGGAAACGATAATTTACTCTGAACAGTTTTTCTCTCACCTGGCATATGATGCGGTGTTCTCGGCGACTCCAGTGACTCCAGCGATTCCAGCGATTTTATTGACTGTGGTTTTACTTGCCGTACTTGTCGGCTTTGCTTTATCGGTTTTATCGGTTTTAGCTGGTTCTCTATTATCAGACAATGCTGTGACTCACTTTCGGGTAACCCCTCTGTGGCTGGATCGGAAGGTACCTTTGTTCCACTGTTTCCCGCTTGAGACTGCAAGCGAGTGCTGTAGGAATGGGAGGAGAAGCTCAGCCCTCCCGACTGTTTGCTCTGTCCTAGCATGAGTCGCCCCACAGCCTAGTCCATTCCACTCACTGTTCGGAGCTTCTGTGTATCAGCACTTGGATCGGTGGGTCGTTTCCCTGCGACCCTATTTGTATATGGGACGGATAGGCATGTATAGGCATAGGCATGTAAAGCAAGTAAGACCAAGTAAGACCAGGTAGCCTTAATTGCAGGGCAGGCAATCAGTGGCAGTCACTTAATCGAATGGATCCCTGCAGATCCCTGCAGACCCCCACTGCTCTGAGCTGCTCCGTGCAGTTGTAGTCCGTAGTACCTGGCCAGATCAGCATACAACATACAGCGTTCCTTACAAAGCCCAATCACAGAGAGCTAGCACTGTGTACAGTTTTCAGCCTTCAGCGTTCCTTACTCTGTGCAACTGCAGTCCGTAGTGCCAGGTCCGGTCAGCGTGTAGTGTATAGCGTGTAGCGACCCTTACAGAGCCCAATCCGGTACGGTCGGATCACCAAGAGCTAGCCGCGCTGCTCCGTGTCGCTGCAGTCCGTAGCTTACAGAGCCCTGACACAGAGAGCTAACACCGCGTTCCGCATTCCATGCATTCCATGCTCCCCGCTTCCAGAGCTTCACGCGCCGCGCGGTTTCAGATCAGTTGCCGTGCCGTGTCGTGCTACTTGCGAGAGCCTTGCTGGGACGCCTAGCTCCACTCACAGCGTCTCACTCCGCCATGCTTAGCCACACCCCTGTCCCCCGCCATGCTTAGCCACACCCACAGTCCCTTCCCATTTAACCAAGTGCTTTTGTCCAGTTGTTCGTTGCGGTGTGTTTTGTAGTTGTCAGATTAGTGTTCTGTGTGATCAAGTGTTTGTTAGTAGATCTTTGAAAGTGTTTTTTGATAAGTGTTTGAGAGACTGTTTGTTTGATTGATATATTTCTGTTCGTTTGTTTTCTTGCATTTTTTTTGCTGTTTGTTTTTGTGACTGTTTCTTGCTGAGTAGTTTTGTCTTTGTGTGTGTTCTTGCTTGATTGGTTGTGCTTGTTTTTGTGAGTGAATTTTGTTGACTGGTAGTGATTGTTTTTGGAAGTATGACAGAGAGAAAACGAAAGCTCAATTTTACAGTTGGGGAAAAAAGAATTCTTGCCCGGGCCATTAGCGAGTATGGGCGTTTCCTCCACGGCCCGGACAGTGCCAACACCACCCCGGCCAGGAGGAGGGAGATTTTGGATATGATCACTGAGCAGGTCAATTCAGCGGGGGAGGGGGAGACACGGAACCAGTCTGGGATTGACAAAAAAAATCAATGACCTCCGGCGTCTGGTCAAACAGAAGCTGGCCAGAATGCATGCCCATGCCAGGGGCACAGGAGGTGGCCCACCATGCCGTATTAGGCTGACAGCGGAGGAGCGTGCGGTGGCCCTGACCTTTCATCGGCATGAAGTTGAGGGCCTGCCCGGCTTTGACTCAAGTCCGGAGCCCGTGGTGCCAGGTAAGTATTTTTTTTTAATATCAGGTGTGTAGCATGTGTGGGGGAGGGGGTGAAAGGGAATATGTGGCAAGTGTGTGGATCCTCCAACCTGTGAATGTTTTGTGTCATCCACAGATGTGCAGGAGGGTGCAGGGCCATCTGGCCTGACCGCACCAACCCCAGGACAGCATCCTAATGAGGCCCCCCCAACAAGGCCGGAGTCCGCGGAGGAGGAGAATCATGAGGAGGAGGAGAATCATGAGGAGGAGGAGTCCATGTCAGGCACTGGACGTTTGGTTTTTGAGGACTCTTCCCCTCTGGCTGGCAGCAGGCAGCCCTCCCTAAGGGGGAGCTCCCCCAACATGGCTCCCCTCACAAGGGCCTCCCCTTCTCCCCGGCCACAAGCATCAGCTGGAGGCAGGATTTCATCCCGGAACACCAGGGGGGTGGCCGATCTCCTGCCCGCCACTCTGAGAAGGGACCAGTTCCTCCAGATCCGCCACCTGGGACAGGTCAGCCAGACATTGGTGCGGATGGAGGAGAGCCTGTCCTCCAAGGATACGCTGGGAAACCTGGACTCCCACTCCCGGGCTTTCACAACCTGCCTAAACGAACTGCAGACGACATCAGCAGGCGTTGGGCAGGATGTGAGGGCCCTTACCCTGGCTATCCAGGCCAACACGACAACACTTGGTGCTGCCCTGGACAGAATAGCCGTGGCCTTGGAGGGCAGGCCGCCAGGTGGGCAGAGATCAGGGGCTGCTCCTCCTTCCCCGGTTTTACCCCTCCCCCATGAGTCTCCCCTGAGAAGCCGGGGTCGTGGCCGGGGGCGCCCCAGGCGTGGCTCACGCAAAGGGCATTCATTTTTTTTTTCCCCCTTTTTTTTTTTTTGCTGGAAATTTTTGCTTTTGCAGGTCATTTTTTTTTTTTGGGTTGTGAATGCTGTTTGAATGTGGGGGTGACATTCCTGCCGGAAAAGGGGTGTCACCCTCAATTTTGGTGGAGAAGGGTTCCCCAGGACCAGGGAGAAGTGATCCCCAGGTCCGTGTGAATGGTGTATGAATGTACAGTGACATAATTGGAGCCTTGGCGTGGCGTTGCTGCTCACAAGTCCAGCATGGTGGACTGGTGCCAATCCAATTTGATGTGGATGTGGGGTGTGTGTGCTAGGGACCACAGTGGTGTGCATGCATGCATTCTCATTGTGCCATGATTAATGTGTGTGTTTAACGTGCAAAGATGCCCAATGTGAGCTGTCTCCTGGCTGCTCTTCCCTCAGAAGACGGGGTAGCCTCGGTTAGGGGGGGGATTGTCTGGTTCAGGGGTCAGGTCATCACGTAGGCCAATCTGCAGGCCCTTTCTTTCTGCAAAGTTGTGCAGCATGCAACATGCACCGATGATCTGGCACACAAAGTTTGGGGAATACAAGGGGGTACCCCCAGACTTATCCAGGCATCGGAAACGTGTCTTCAGGAGGCCAAAGGTGCGCTCCACCACTGCTCGTGTTTGGGCATGTGCTTGATTGTATCTTTCCTCTCCTGGGGTTTGGGGGTTCCGGATAGGAGTCATGAGATGGGGTCCCAGTGGATATGCAGAGTCACCTGTAAGGGAAAAGACAGAAGGATGTTAGTCATGCATGTGCCACTTGTGAGGTGTGCATCATGGGAGGGGATAGTCATGCCTGACTCCCATGTCACTCACCAACCAGCCAGGTGTCCCCATACATGCTCTGATCGAATTCCATTCGGATGTGGCATTAATTGTATATGTAGCTGTCATGGCTGGACCCTGGGTGTTTGGCACGGACGTGCCATATGAGGCCTTGGGCATCGACTATCACCTGTACGTTGATGGAATGCCAATGCTTCTGATTGCGGTACATGTGCTCTGTCTCCTGGGGGGGCGGGGGGCTGGAGTGCCACATGTGTGCAATCAATGGCCCCCACAGTGCGTGGGAATCTGGCAATTCTGTAGAAATCTGTCATTGCCTTCAGCCGCAGCTCCTCAGTGGTGGGTTTGATGATTTGGTTGGCCATGCGTATGAGGATTGCAGGGACAACCTGGTGCACACATCTGCTCATGGAGGATTGTGACATCCCAGCCACCACTCCACTTGTACGCTGAAAAGAGCTACTGGCAAGGAAATGGAGTGTTGCCATGACCTTGACCAGTGGCTGCACTGCATGTGAGCGGTGTGTTGGCCTGGTGATGTCCTCCTGCAGGGTTGTGGTTAATTCCAGGATGACATGAGGGGTGAATCTGAAGATGCGAAACACCTCAGAATCACTCATGCCAAACAGGTCTATGCGGGTGCGGTATATCCTCTCCCGTGCCCTCCTCCGTGCCCTCATCCTTCTTTGTTCATCTAAAGTCAGTAGTATAGCTATGTGCGACGATGCCCCTGGCATGTTGGCATACAGATTGTTGTGCAACACGTGTGACTGCTGAGCTCCTCACTAACAGTGTTGCTTTATCTAACAAGTAGACTTTTTTTCTTTTTTTAGACCAGCTTTTATATGCTCTAATTTTAGACAGGACATTTTGCTGTTGCGCACACTGCGTCGCCGGCGCTGCCCCAACATTCTTTTGTGGATCCCTGTAAGTCCCTCATTAGCATATTTGACTAGCAAATCAATGGTCTGTCTAGCGCACTTTTGCGCGGACGGATGCGCCAGTCTAACGAAATTACGCGGAACAAAAAAAAGTAGATTTTTTGCGTATCTCGTTCTGGGGATGCCGTGCATCGAAACGCACGCGCACATTTCGACTTACGCACGCGCATCTCCTGTTGCGCAGGCGTAATCGCTCTGTGAATCTGGGCCTTAATCTCCATAGGCGACGCTTTATTTTTTTTTTTACAGGTTACTATTTTTGAGTTACAGAGGAGGGCTAGTGCTAGAATTGTTGCACACGCTCTAACGCACGTGACGATACCTCACATGTGGGGTTTGAACGGTGTTTACCTATGTGGGCGGGACTTGCATGCGTGTTCGCTTCTGCATGCTCGCTAACGGGACAGGGATGTCTTTAATTTTTATTTTATTTTTACTTCATTTTTTTTTTTTACTTTAAAAATAAAAAAAAATTTGATAACTTTTATTCCTATTACAAGAAATGTAATGGGCATCACTGTGAGAGGTCCTCTTTACAAGCTAACAAGCTTACAAGCATGCTCAATGCGTGAGGGGAAAAAAATTACTCGGTACTTATCTTCTGTTTATCATCATGTGATCAGCTGATCACGTGGTAAGGGGCCAGGATAGCACAGGCAGGAAGACGTTAAGCCACTTCTAACTTCAGTTTGTTTAAAAATCAAATAATCGGCAAGGTTTAAAAAAGACACCAGTCCCTCCAGTTCAACCTGTGGCATGTGTTTATGTCAAAAGTACATTGTGTGTATATACCTGTATGTTGCGACCATCAAGATGTCCCTCTAACAGTTTTTTTTTTTTTAAAGACTATAGGCGCACCCTGTGGATACCACTGCTTGTGGAAGAGAATTCCACATTCTTTTTTTCTCTGACAGTAAAGAACCCTCTACGCAGATTACGGTTAAACCACTTCTCTTCCAATCTTAGTGAATGGCTGCGTGTCTTTTTAAACTCCCTTTCATTGAAACTTTTTTTCCCCTATGCTATGGTCAACATTGAGGTATTTGTATATTGCTATCCTATCCCCTCTCAAAAGTCTCCTCTCCAGAGGGAAGACGTTTTGGAACTACATTTCCCATGATGCTCATGCATGCTGCAGTGTAGTTGAGCATCGTGGGAAATGTAGTTCCAAAACATCTGGGGTGCCAAGGTTTGCCATCACTGCTTCACCTTCAGCTTGAAGGGTTGCAGCTGCACGCATCACCCTGATACCATTTTTTTTTTTTAGAGCCAACGTAATTTGTTATCCCACTGGGAGGCCGAGCGACCAGCCAGCACATCTGCTGACTGGCCAGAGATCCGAACGAAGCCGGAATCGGCTTTGATTGGGTCTCGTCTCTAGTTACCTAGAAGCGATGTCATGACATCACTTCTGGTTTATGGAAGAATTAGGCCCCTTTCACATGGGGCAGTGGAGGTGCAGTGACGGTATAGTGACGCGATTTTTAGCGCCGCTATACCGTCGTATTTACTGCGATATTTGGCCTCTAGCGGTGCGGTTTTAACCCCCGCTAGCGAATGAAAAAAGGTTAATAGAGGCGCATTGCGGGCGGTATTGCCGCAGTTTCCCATTGATTTCAATGGGAAGGAGCGGTAAACACCCAGCTCCTATACCGCTCCAAAGATGCGGCTAGCAGGACTTTTGGAGCGGTCCTGCTAGCGCACCGCTTCAGTGTGAAAGCCTTTGGGCTTTCACATTGAAGCCTGCAGGGCACGATTTTTTTCAGGCGGCATAGCAGCGCTATTTTTTAGCGCTGAGCTGCCTGAAAAACATGTCAAGTGTGAAAGGGGTCTTAAAGATGCCAAATAAAAAAATTAATTACAGTAATAATTTAAAGTGCAAAGATCTCTCCATAAACAGTACATGTGGCTGCCTAATACTGTCACAAGAGATGTTTACATTCCTTGTAACAGCAATAAAAGTGATCAGAATTTTTTTTTAAAGGGACAGTGTACAAATCAAAAGGGAAAAAAAATTAAGTGTCCCATCTCTTCGTGTTTGCACACAGAAGTAAGTCACGCCCGCAAATGTAAACAGTGTTCAAACCACACATGTGAGGTATCACTGTAATCAGTAGAGCGAGAACAAAAATTCTAGCACAAGACCTCCTCTGATTTTTAAGTAGTTTGTCACCATTCCACAAGTTTGCGCAATTGTAAAGTATGTTAAAATAGTTATCTATTTACTCAGCGTAACATCTTTAACATTATACAAAAAAATAGAATAAGGTTTTTCATGAATGTAAAAAAACAAAAAAAGACAGTATTTCTTCCAAAAAAATAAAATTTGAAAAACCGTTGCACAAATAGTGTGACAAAAAATATTGCAATGCTTGCCATTTCATTCTCTAAGTCTCTGCAAAAAAAAAAAAAAATCTAATGTTTGGGGGGTTATAAATAATTTTCTAGCAAAAAATATGTATTTTAACTTGTAAGCAACAACTGTCAGAAAAAAGCTTAGGGATGAAGGGGTTAATGCTCTCCTTGCCCAGCCTGTTTGTTTTAGGTGGACGGCCATGTCTTGGTAGGTTTGCTGTTGTGCCATCATTTTTCTACTTTTGGATGATGGATTGAACAATGCTATGTGAGATGTTCAACGCTTGGGATATTTTGGTATAGCCTGGATATAGGGTTGGGACTTTAGATGAGGCATATGATAAAAACTACCACAGGCCTCTATCCCTGTAAATCTATAAAAAAAAGGGGGGGGGGGGAGGGTTGGGACCTTCAATGAGATGCCTTTTTAGCAGAATGCGATTTTATATATATATATATATATATATATATATATATATATATATATATATAAAATGTTTCCATAATGGCCAGGCTCAAAATTACCAACCAAAAAAAGCACTAAACCAAATTAATCTGTTTAGCTGTATGCAATAAAAACAAAAACCTTTTTTTATAGATTTACAGGGATGGAGGCCTGTGGTAGTTTTTATCATATGTCTCATTTAAAGTCCCAACTAGGGATGAGCCGAACACCCCTGCGTTCGGTTCGCACCAGAACCTTCGAACGGAACCCCATTGACGTCTATGGGACTCGAACGTTCATATTCAAAAGTGCTCATTTTAAAGACCAATATTCAAGTTATTGTTCGAAAACGTCTTTGAGAACCCGGGTCTTGCCCCAGGGAACATGTATCAATGGAAAAAAAAAAGTTTTAAAAACAGTAGTTTCTTCTGGAGCAGCGATTTTAATGATGCTTAACCACTTAAGACCCGGACCTTTAGTCGGCTAAAGGACCCGGCCAGGTTTTGCGATTCGGCACTGCGTCGCTTTAACAGACAATTGCGCGGTTTGCGTCGTGGCTCCCAAACAAAATTGGCGTCCTTTTTTCCCACAAATAGCTTTCTTTTGGTGGTATTTAAACCCATCAGCTGGTTTTTATTTGTTGCACTATAAACAAGAATAGAGCGACCATTTTGAAAAAATGCAATATTTTTTACTTGTTGCTATAATAGATATCCCCCAAAAATATATAAAAAAATATTTTTTTTCCTTAATTTAGGCCGATACGTATTCTACCTATTTTTGATTAAAAAAAATCGCAATAAGTGTTTATCGGTTGGTTTGCACAAAATTTATAGCGTTTACAAAATAGGGGATAGTTTTATTGTATTTTTATAAAAGATTTTTTTCGTGACTGCAACATTATGGCGGACCCTTCGGACAATTTTGACACATTTTTTGGGACAATTGTAATTTTCACAGCAAAAAATGCATTTAACCACTTTCCCACCCCGCCATAGGCATTTAACTGCTACGGCGCGGTGGAGTTATTTTGGGACGACCACCCTGGGACGTCGTCGTGCACTTCCGCGATTGCGCGTCCCCTGGGACACGCTCGCGGAAGTGTCCGTGCTCGCCGGGTCTAGAAGACCCGGCGCATCACGGATCACGGTAAATTGCCGCTGCTGGCGGCCGTTTACCACGTGATCGCGCCGTCAAATGACGGCGCGATCACTTGTAATCAAACCGGCGTCATTTGATGTTGCCGGTTCCTCCCTCTCCTCTCTGTACCGTTCGGTACAGTGTGAGAGGAGAGGGGGGGGGGAGCGGGTGGCAGCAGCAGCGTTGTGGCTGGATCTGTGACAAATGCAGTCACAGATCCATCCATCCCAGCTTAGCCATCCCTGCCCGAGTACCCTGCAATACCCCAGTACCCTGCACAATACTCTCCAATACCCCAGTACTCTGCAATACCCCAATACCCTGCACAATACTCTGCAATACCCCAGTACTCTGCAATACCCCAGTACCCTGCACAGTACTCTGCAATACCCCAGTACTCTGCAATACCCCAGTACCCTGCACAATACTCTGCAATACCCCAGTACCCTGCAATACCCCAGTACCCTGCGCAATACTCTGCAATACCCCAGTACCCTGCGCAATACTCTGCAATACCCCAATACTCTGCAATACCCTGCGCAATACACTGCAATACCCCAATACCCTGCGCAATACTCTGCAATACCCTGCGCAATACTCTGCAATACCCCAATACCCTGCGCAATACTCTGCAATACCCCAATACCCTGCGCAATACTCTGCAATACCCTGCGCGATACACTGCAATACCCCAATACCCTGCGCGATACTCTGCAATACCCCAATACTCTGCAATACCCATTTTTTTAAAGCACCCCTGTCCCCGTGTGCTCGCATGCAGAAGCGAACGCATACGTAAGTCCCGCCCACATATGAAAACGGTGTTCAAGCTACACATGTGAGGTATCTCTGCGAACGTTAGAGCGAGAGCAATCATTTTGGCCCAAGACCTCCTCCGTAACTAAAAACATGTAACCAATAAAAGTAATTAAAGCGTCGCCTATGGGGATTTTTAAGTAGCGAAGTTTGGCGCCATTCCATGAGTGTGCGCAATTTTGAAGTGTGACATGTTGGGTATCTATTTTCTCGGCGTAACTTCATCTTTCACATTATGAAAAAAAATTGGGCTAACTTTACTGTTTTTTTTTTTTTTTAAAGCACAAAACATTTTTTTTAAAACACGCGTTCAAAAAATGTCTGCGAAAATACCATGCAAGATAAAAAGTTGTAACGGCCGCCATTGTATTCTCTAGGGTCTTTGCTAAAAAAGCATATATAATGTTTTGGGGTTCTATGTAATTTTCTAGCAAATAAATGATGATTTTTACATGTAGGAGAGAAATGTCAGAATTGGTCTGGGTGCTCCAGAATGTCTGGTGGCGTTCCCTGCATGTTGGGCCTCTGTATGTGGCCACGCTGTGTAAAAGTCTCACACATGTGGTATCGCCATACTCGGGAGGAAGAGCAGAATGTGTTTTGGGGTGTAATTTGTGGTATGCATATGCTGGGTGTGAGAAATAACCCGCTAATATGACAGAAACAAGATATTTTTTTTTTTACAGAATTTTCTGTAGTTTTTCTTTTATAGCGCAAAAAATAAAAAACCCAGAGGTGATCAAATACCACCTAAAGAAAGCTCTCTTTGTGTGAAAAAAGGACAAAAATTTCAAATGGGTACAATGTTGTATGACTGAGTAATTGTCATTCAAATTGTGAGAGCACCGAAAGCTGAAAATTGGTCTGGTCAGGAAGGGGGTTTAAGTGCCCAGTGGTCAAGTGGTTAAAATGCTTTGTTTTCTGTGAAAATTGCATTTGCAGTTTGGGAGTTAACCACAAGGGGGCGCTGAAGGGGTTATGTGTAGGGTTGAGCGAACCCAAACTGTAAAGTTCGGGTTTGGTACGGACTTTTTTTTTTTTTGTACCCAAACCCAAATAATTGGAAAAAGTTTGGGTTCGGGTTCGGAGTTCGGCTATGTTACGGCGCGCTGCACGGCAGCCAATCGCCATTTGTTTTACTACTGTGACTAGGAAGCCATCACAGCCATGCCTACTAATGACATGGCTGTGATTGGCCAGTGCAGCATGTAACCAGCCTCTATATCAGATAGAGGCACACAGCACAGCTTGTCAGTCTGCTTTAGCTAGGCTAGGGACAGGCTGCTGCTGATTGAGGGAGAGTGTTAGATAGGATTATCCTGCTTGAGAAATCTACACCAGCTCTGTTTGTTTCGGTGAAATCTGCATCTTATAGTTTAGAGACTGGTTCCTGCTATTTGCTATAGGGACAGAAATATATAGGTGACTCTCTGTATATTTCACCAGCACTGCACCTGTCACCTGTGATATACTGTGTGTCCAGTACATTGTTTAGGGACAGGTTCCTGCTATTTGCTATAGGGACAGAAATATATAAGTGACTCTCTGCATATTTCACCAGCACTGCACCTGTCACCTGTGATATACTGTGTGTTCAGTACATTGTTTAGGGACAGGTTCCTGCTATTTGCTATAGGGACAGAAATATATAGGTGACTCTCTGTATATTTCACCAGCATTGCACCTGTCACCTGTGTGTGTCTACTACATTGTTTAGGGACAGGTTCCTGCTATTTGCTATAGGGACAGAAAAATGTAGGTGACTCTCTGCATATTTCACCAGCACTGCACCTGTCACCTGTGATATACTGTGTGTGTCCAGTACATTGTTTAGGGACATGTTCCTGCTATTTGCTATAGTGACAGAAATATATAGGTGACTTTCTGCATATTTCACCAGCACTGCACCTGTCACCTGTGATATACTGTGTGTGTCCAGTACATTGTTTAGGGACATGTTCCTGCTATTTGCTATAGGGACAGAAATATATAGGTGACTTTCTGCATATTTCACCAGCACTGCACCTGTCACCTGTGATATACTGTGTGTGTCCAGTACATTGTTTAGGGACAGGTTCCTGATTTTTTCTAAAGGGACAGAAATACATAGGTGACTCTCTGTATATTTCACCAGCACTGCACCTGTCACCTGTGGTATACTGTGTGTGTCCTGTACATTGTTTAGGGACAGGTTCCTGCTATTTGCTATAGGGACAGCAGTATATAGGTGACTCTCTGCATATTTCACCAGCACTGCACCTGTCACCTGTGATATACTGTGTGTGTCCAGTACATTGTTTAGGGACAGGTTCCTGCTTGTTGCTATAGGCAGAAAATTATATAGGAGAATCTCTGCATATTACAACAGCACTGCACCTGTGGTATACTGTGTGTGTCCTGTACATCGTTTAGGGACAGGTTCCTGCTATTTGCTATAGGGACAGCAGTATATAGGTGACTCTCTGCATATTTCACCAGCACTGCACCTGTCACCTACTGTGTGTGTCCAGTACATTGTTTAGGGCTAGGTTTCTGCTTGTTGCTATAGGCAGAGAATTATATAGGAGTATCTCTGGATATTACACCAGGACTGCATATATTACTGTGAGATACACCCTTTATATACTTTTCTTCTATTGTGCTATTCTAAAAACAACCATTTAGGGAAAAAATTTAAATGTTGCAGTGTTTCCTCCAGTGTTTGCATTGTTTCCTCCATATCTGTAGGTGTGAGATAAACACTTTAGCTAGTGTTGTACTCAAAAAACACCCATTTAGGGCAAGATCTTACATTTGAGAAATATGAGAACGTCAAATAAGGGACGTGGCCGTGGTCGTGGTGCTGCTGCTGGTGGAGCTCCTGTTACAGGGAGAGGACGTGGTCGATCTGTGCCAGCTACACGCACAAGTGAAACGCCTTTCTCAGGTGTGAGTAGGCGACAGAGCCTGCAGCGGTATTTGGTCGGGCCTAATCCAGCTCTACGAATGTTGAGGCCAGGAGCAGAACAGGCGGTAGTAGATTGGGTTGCTGACAGTGCCTCCAGTTCCTTCACATTGTCTCCCAACCAGTCTTGTGCTGAAAGTTCAGAATTGGCGCCTTCAGCCGATGTCCACCATCAGTCTTTCACCTCACCCCCTTGCAAATCAGCCAAGCAGTCTGAGCCCCAAATCATGCATCAGTCTCTTCTGTTTTTTGATGAGTCTGTTAGCATGTGTTCCCAGGGCCATCCACCTAGCCCAGCCCCAGAAGTGGAAGAGATTGAGTGCACCGATGCCCAACTACTTATATTTCAAGATGAGTACATGGGGGGGCCATCACAGCACGTCTTGGATGATGATGAATCACAGTTGCCAACGGCTGTTGCTTTTGCAATTGTGCAGACCGACAAGGAGGGCAGTGGTGAAGACTGGGTGGAAGGTGATGCGGAGGACAATGAGGTCCTCGACCCGACATGGAATCAACCTCATGCAGGTGACCCATGTAGTTCGGAGGAAGAGGCGGCGGTCGCACAGAGCCACCAGCACAGCAGAAGAGGGGGCAGGGTGCCAAAGCAGAGTGTCCGTCCCCTAGACAGTACGCCTGCTACTGCCCAAAGCAGCAAGGGACCGAGCACACCAAAGCCAGGTCCAAGGACTTCCCTAGCGTGGCAGTTCTTTACACAATGTGCTGATGACACGAGTGGTTTGCACGTTGTGCAATAAGTGCCTGAAGCGAGGCATAAACGTTCTCAACCTGAGCACAACCTGCATGACCAGGCATCTAAGTGCAAAGCACGAGCTGCAGTGGAGTAGACACCTCAAAAACCAAGAAAGGACTCTGGCTCCTCCTGCTTCCTCTTCTGCATCAGTCTCGGGCCCCTGGGCCTCTTCATCCACCTCTGTAGTGACAGTGCCATCTGCAACCCCTCAATTAGAGGACCGGCAAGCAACACTACCACCTGGGTCACCAAACACCTCCTGTTCCTAACTCCTCCTACTCCGCTTCCTCATCCTCTACCGCCTCCTCATCCAGTCAGCGTAACAAATTCACCACCAACTTCAGCACAGCCATAGGTAAACGCCAGCAGGCAGTTTTAAAACTTTCCTGTTTGGGGGAAAAACCACACACCGCGCAGGAGTTGTTGAGGGACATGGAACAACAGACCGATGAGTGGTTGGCGTCAGTGAGCCTCAAGCCGAGCCTGGTGGTGTGCGATAACGGGCAAAATCTCGTAGCAGCTCTGGGCCTAGCCGATTTGACGCACATCCCTTGCCTGGCGCATGTGCTGAATTTGGCGGTGCAGAGGTTCCTGAAAACTTACCCCGATATGCCAGAGCTGCTGCAGAAAGTGCGGGCCATCTGTGCGCAGTTTCGGCATTCTCACCCTGCTGCTGCTCGCCTGTCAGTGCTGCAGCGTAACTTCGGCCTTCCCGCTCACCACCTCATATGTGATGCGCCCACAAGGTGGAACTCCACCTTGCCCATGCTGGCCAGACTGTGCGAGCAGCAGCATGCGATAGTGGAGTTTCAGCTGCTGCATGCATACGTGAGTTACTCTGCGGAACAGAACCACTTCACCACCAATAATTGGGCCTCCATGCGAGACCTGTGTGCCTTGTTGCGCTGTTTCGAGTACTCCACCAACATGGCCAGTGCCAATGACGCCGCTCTCAGCGTGACTATCCCAGTTATAGCACAATCAACTGTCTGACAGATTAGGAAGAACTAATCTAACTAAACTATACAGTGTATAAATATATGTACAACTCCTGGGACGTATATATATCCTCTACACACTGTAAATTTAACTGACTAGCCTGCCTGAAGAAAAAGCTAGAAAAAATGACAATCTCTCTCTCTCTCTCTCTGTCTGATCTGTAACCATCGCTGGAACACACTACACGAGGCCGCCTTTTATAGTGTGGGGCGTGTGCTAAAGCCCTGAGCCATAATTGGCCAAAGCCACCCTGGCTTTGTCTCTCCGTTTTTTCATAGTGCATGCTTGCCCAATCATCAGCGTGCAATGCTGCAGTGAATTATGGGCCGTGTCGCTCGAATTTGACGCGAAAGACCCGTTTTGTTCGTATTTCGACGAACGGTCAAACATACAATGTTCGAGTCGAACATACGTTCGAGTTGAACACAAAGCTCATCCCTAGTCCCAACCCTATCCCCCTTTTTTCAACACTATCCAGGGATGGAAATGCGTTTCAGGAGTGGAATAGAGTGCCTCCACAGATCTACCACCGACAGTTAATCATGCATTGTCATTTTTTGACTAGCTGACCCATGTTGATGTGGTCTGCCCTTAGTTTGGTGATATTTTGGTTTGGTAGGCATGTTTGGTTCCACTCTTGCATTTTTTTTGTTTTTCCAGTGCTCTTTTTTGCTAGATCAACTATATGTAGGAACGGGTTTAGGTGATCACCTGCCCCCTATCTATCGATTAGCACACCTGTGCTCCTTTTTAGGAGACTTTAAAATTCATAGTTAGGAACTGCAGTACACAGAGTGCCTTGACGTTTAAACCTCTGTTTTTAATGCATACAGCTAGACAGATTAATTTGGTTTAGTGCTTTTTTGGTTGGTAATTTTGAGCCTGGCCATTATGGAATTTTTTTTTATATTCCATATATATATATATTTAATCGCATACTGCTAAAAACGCATCTCATTCAAAGTCCCAACCCCTCCCCCCCTTTTTTAATTTGATATAGCCTAACCCTGTATTAAACTTCTCCACAACTTTATCCTTGACCTGTTTGGTGTGTTCCTTGGCCTTCATGATGCTATTTGTTCACCAAGGTTCTCTAACAAACCTCTGACTGCTTCACTGGACAGCTATATTCAGGGCCGATCCTACCCGGGGTGCAAAGGGTGCAGTGCACCCAGGCGCCACAGAGGTGGGGGCGCTGAAGCGTCAGAGTGCCTGTCTCAAATAATCTTTGTTTGTGTAGGACGGCGCCGCTGCTGTGTTTCTCTGACTTTGTCCTGTACGGCTGTCCGTGTCCCCCCTTCCTCCTCCTATTAGAGAGGGGAGTGAAGAGCCTGGAGATCTCAGCGGCTGTCTCTGTGTGGACGTTGCTGAGGGGGCGGTCCATCATGCCTGACACTGCTTCTCTCTGTGTGTGTCATAAAAAAAACTCCTGTCTGCGGCGATCTGTGATCCACCCGGGCGGCGCGGCTGCACACTGTCCCCTCCTCTGCAGCTGCTACTCTATGTGTCATAAGATGACTCCTGTCTGCGGCGACCTGTGATCTACCCAGGCGGCGCGGTTGCACACTGTCCCCTCCTCTGCAGCTGCCGCCCGGGTGGATCACAGATCGCCGCAGACAGAAGTCATCTTATGACACAGAGAGGAGCAGTGTCAGGCATGATGGACCATGTGTTTTTATTTAATGTAATGGACGGGGTTTGTCCTGGGGGGAGGGGTCTGTAGTATTGTAGGGGGCGTTTTTTTCCTGGGGGGAGTCTGTACTAATGGGGGGGGTTGTCCCTGGGGTTTGCACTAATGAGGGGGGGTTGTCCTGGGGAGTCTGTACTAATGGGGGGAGGTTTGTCCCTGGGGTCTGCACTAATGAGGGGGGGGTTGTCCTGGAGGGGTCTGTACTAATGGGGGGGGGTTTGTCCTGGGTGGGTCTGCACTAATGGGGGGGTTTGTCCTGAGGGGGATCTGTACTAATGGGGGGAGTCTGTACTAATGGTGGGGCTTGTCCTGGGGATATGCACTAATGGGGGGGTTTATCCTGGGGGGTCGGTACTAACGGAGGTTTGTCATGGGGGGTCTGTACTAATGGGGGGATTGTTCTGTGGGGGGGTCTGCACTAATGGGGTGGTTTGTCCTGGGGGGGTCTGTACTAATGGGGGGGCTTGTCCTGGGGGTATGCACTAATGGGGGGGTTTATCCTGGGGGGTCAGTACTAACGGGGGTTTGTCATGGGGGGTCTGTACTAATGGGGGGTTTGTTCTGTGGGGGGGTCTGCACTAATGGGGTGGTTTGTCCTGGGGGGGTCTGTACTAATGGGGGGCTTGTCCTGGGGGTATGCACTAATGGGGGGGGTTATCCTGGGGGGTCGGTACTAATAGGGGTGTTTGTCCTGGGGGTCTGTAATAATGGGGGGTTTGTTCTGGGGGGGGGTCTGCACCAATGGGGGGGTTTGTTCTGGGGTCTGTTCTAATGAGGAGTTTGTCCTGGTTGGGCCTGTACTAATGGAGGGGGGTTGTCCGGGGGGGGGTCTGCACTACTGAGGGGGTGGTTTATCCTGAGGGAGGTCTGTACTAATGGAAGGGGGGTTGTTCTGGGGGAGTCTATACTAATGGGGGGGTTTGTCCTGGGGGAGTCTATACTAATGGGGGGTTTGTCCTGGGGGAGTCTGTACTAATGGGGGGGGTTGTCCTGGGGGAGTCTGTACTAATAGGGGGTTTGTCCTTGGGGAGTCTGTACTAATGGGGAGTTTGTACTAATGGAGGCGGATTGGTTTGTCCTAGAGGTCTGTACGAATGGGGGGGGGGGTTGTTCTGGGGCGGTCTTTAATACTGGAAGTGGGTCTGTACTAATGGGGGGGTGTTTTGTCCTGGGGGTCTGTACTAATGCAGGGGGTGGTTTGTCCTAGGGGGGTCTGTACTAATAGAGGAGGGTCTGTACTAATGGAGGGGGTCTGTACTAATTGAGGGGGGTCTGTACTAATTGAGGGGGATAGTTTGTTCTGGGGGTCTGTACTAATGGGGGGTGGTTTGTCCTGGGGGGTCTGTACTAATGGGGGGGGTGGTTTGTCCTGGGGGTCTGTACTGAGGGAGGGGGTTTATACTTAGTTAGGAGTCTGCACGGACGGAGGGGGTCTATACTTAGTGGAGGGGTCTGTACTGAGGGGCAACTATAGGTGGAGGAAGAGGGTGACACCATGTTTTTTCTCAACGGGTGACAACAAGCCTAGTGACGCCACTGCAGCTGCGGGCTTCTTATTCCTCCTTCCACTCCCTCTCCTCCTTCTTCTTCTCTTTGCGCGCAATGCTGTACTAGTGCGCAGCGCTTGCCAGCGCAACCACCCTTAATGTTTTTTCCCGCCTTTATATTGGCCAGGGAAGGAATAGAATAGAAAAAAGAGCAGAGAAGAGGATTATGGGACTTGTAGTTTGAGGACTGGCAGCCCCACTGTAACAAAGAAGCTGCAGCCCACACGGCATGTTCAGCTGAATGGGAGAGAGGGAGAGACAGGACCCCAGGAAAGCTTTCAGGGAAGTGCACCCAGGACTCCAGAGGGAGAGGACAGTGCTGAGAGAACACCATCAGAGAGAGAACCCCGCTGCCGTGCGCCACCAGAGGGAAAGCCACACAGCCTAGTGCCATCCCTGGCGGAGAAAGGATTGGAGTCATTGCCAGAATACAGATCTGGGCTCTACCCAGCGGAGTATCCATGGGCAATTCAGAGTGAGCTGACTCCTGATCAGAGGAACCGTTGTAGCTGTATCGCTGGGTCAGGTGAGAGCCGATCGGCCATTATCTACTTATGCCAATAGGAACTGCAGTCTCTGACCATCTCCTGTATTATATCTCCAGTCACTGACTGTCTCCTGTAATATGTCTACACTCTCTGATCCTCTCCTGTACTATAATTGCAGTCTCTGACCATCTCTTGTATCATGTCTACAGTCTCTGACCATCTCCTGTACTATGTTTTGGGCCACTTTCTAACAGTATCAGAGAGGTTCCCCTCCAGGTCTCCTTAGTGTACGCTCTTCCAGTATTTTCTTTATTGTTAAAAGATCATGGGAGGATTACAGGGCAACAAATACTTCTTAGAGGAGCATCTCTGTGTTTGAGTCATTGCCATACAAACATTTGTAAAGGGGAGGAGTTGGTAAGGTGACCACGCCCCCTTTGTGGGGGTGCCAGAAATATTTCTGCACCCAGGCGCCTGTGACCCTAGGATCGGCCCTGGCTATATTTATACTGAGATGAAATTACACACAGGTAGACTCTATTTACTAATTAGGTGACTTCTGAAGGCAATTGGTTCCACTTGATTTTAGTTAGGGGTATCAGAGTAAAGAGGGGTGAATACAAATGCATGCTACACTTTTCAGGTAATTTTTTTTTACGTGTTTGGTTGTAACATGTCAAAATGTTGAAAATTTCAAGGGGTACGAATACTTTTTCAAGGCACTGTAGCTGTTTGATCCTGCCTGTTTCTGTATCCCCCAGTCTGTGCTGAGCATAGAAATCATGGTTGCTGAGCCATGGTTACTGTAATCATGTTACGTGACTCTGTAAGCCCTCTGCTCTGTGTCTCTTCCCCCTCCCACACCCCCACCCCACCGCCTGTCAGCGTGAGACCGTGTTTTTTTTTCCCACCCCTCCCTCTGCTATTTAGCTGCAATTTGCAGAAACTATACATGTATCCCCTCTGGATTACGCTGCCATTAACTACAGTGTGCGTGTTGTAAAAAGAAAGAAAAGACTAAATCCCTTTTCCCACACCGCCACTGTGCGGTCACATGATCCTCTGCTGGCCAGCTGACGTCACAGGGGAATATCGGCCCCTCCCACTTTTCTCCATAGATTGGGGAAGAACGGAGGGAACTCGCGTGACTGCACAGCTGCGGTGTAAGAAAAGGTATTTAGCCTTTTCATTTTCAAAAAACATACACAGTAGTTAATGGCAGCATAAACCGGAGAGGATACCAGTAAAGCCACTATGTGACTTTACAAACAATTTAAGCTCCCTTTTAAAGCCATTGTGAAAAAAAAGGAAAGAATGTGGCCAACCTTAGTGTTACTAAACCTATAACAGTAAAATCAGTCTGTATATGTAGTAAAGAATGCTTGTTATACACAGTGGAACTTAAGGGGTTCTGATCATACACAGTCTTTCGTGTCGGATTTTCCTCATATGAAAACAGTACACATTAAACGAAAATCGTTCGTTCTGTTGACGTACAAGAAAAATCTGGTAGTTTGTCCCTTCAGAAATTTTTATTTGGAATGTCTGAATCGGATGTTGAAAGTTGTGTACATTACGATTATCGAAGGATTGTGCCTTGTACTTAATTTTTCTTCAAATTTTCTCATAGTGTGTACCCCTCTTAAGATTAACGCTCCATAAAGCTAGCCTTTGCGTGATAATGTCAAGAAGATTAAAAAAAATTAGATTTTTTTTTTTATTAACACAGAACTCTGTGTGCTGGAAAGCCAACACTGTCCATTAACCTGAGATGGGGATACTCTTCATTGGCAGGGACTGGGAAAGTGGTCAGGCCTGAAGAAAATATAGGCAAAGTCCAGAGGAAAATATGTATGGCCGTGTACACACGGCAGAGAACCTCGACGGGCAGAACACATCGTTCCGCCCGTCGAGGTTCTCTGCCGGCCGTCGAAATCGGCGACCCGCCCGTCGGGAATGGCAACCAGCCATTCATCCAGGCTGGCCGTCGAGCAAATAGAGAGCGTGCTCTCTATTTCTGCTCGACGGGATTCCCGACGGGATGCTCGCCGAGAGCGTACACACGGCCGAGGTCCTCGCTGGAATGCAGCTTCCAGCGAGGTTCTCGCTGGTTTCCAGCGAGAACCTCGGTCGTGTGTACGCCGCCTATCAGTTCGAAGGAATGCGTAGCCAAAGCTGCACTGGAGTGGTATAAAAGCAAGAATTTTTTTTTTTAAATAGCCCCTTCAGAACTCCGATGTTAATCCAATGTTCAATCTGCTGCAAGACATTTTCATCAACAGACCTCATCCAACCTAACGAAGCCAAAGTAATATTGCCAAGAAAAGAAGGGAGAAGAAATGTAGAATGCAGATGTACAACACTGGCAGAGACTTATGCCCTGTACACACGATCATTTTTTGTGATGAAAAAAAACGACGTTTTCTGTGAAGTAAAAAACAACGTTTTTGAAACGTCACTTTTCAAAGACGATGTTGCCTACACACCATCATTTTTTTCACAAAAAGCGAGGTTACGTTCACCACTCTTTTCCATTGAAGCTCGCTTCATAACTAGCTTCTGGGCATGCGCGGGTTGAAAAACGTCGTTTTGACTTTTTGTGAAACAAAAAACGACGTTTTTAAAAATGACACAAAAAATTCAAGCATGTTGGAATTTTTTTTTCCAGTTCTATTTGCTGCCAAAAGTACAACCGATGATACCAGAATGACTACTTAAACAGCCAACAAACATGTATTTTATTCAATTAACTCCTGTGTCACATTAAAGAATACATCGCACCTGCAAAGTATTTACATCACTTCACTTTTTCCACATTTTGTTCTGTTACAGCCTTATTACAAAATGAATTAAATTCATTATTTTCCTCAAAATTCTACAAACAATACCCCCATAATGACAATGTGAAAGTTTGTTTGAAATCTTTACAAGTTTATATAAAAAAAAAAATAATCACATGTACATAAGCAAAATTGAGCTCAGGTGCATCCTGTTTCCACTGAGCATCCTTGAGGTGTTTCTACAACTTGATTGGAGTCCACTTGTAGTAAATTCAGTTGATTGGACATGATTTGGAAAGGCACACACCTGTCTATATAAGGTCCCACAGTTAACACAATCCAAGCCATGAAGTCCAAGAAATTGTCTGCAGACATCCAAGACAGAATTGTATCAAAGCACACATCTGGGGAAGGGTACAGAAACATTTCTGCAGCATTGAAGGACCTAATGAGCACAGTGGCCACCATCATCTGTAAATAAAAGAAGTTTGCAACCACCAGGAACTGGCCACCCAGACAAAGTGAGCAATCAGGGGAGAAGGGCCTTAGTCAGGGAGGTGACCAAGAACCCGATGGTTACTCTTGACAGAGCTCCAGTGTTTCTCTGTGGAGAGAGGAGAACCTTGCAAAAGAACAACCATCTCTTCAGCACTCCACCAATCAGGCCTGTGTGGTAGAGTGGCCAGACAGAAGCCACTCCTCAGTAAAAGGCACATGACGGTGGTTAAAGCTAGTAGGAGGAGTTATCATTCTACTTTGACTGTCCTATATGGATTCAGGACCCCTGACCCTCTGTCTGGACTGTGCCGATTTTTTTTTTTATTATTATTCAAAAGCATTTTATTGGAATTTAAGTTACTTCCATACAGAAATTAGCCCTGTGTCAGTTACAGAATGGAGAGTAAAAAGTCATATCTGTAAGTACAATAGTGATAAATAGCATTCAGTGTACAATTTGACCAGTAAAAGTAAGCATAGTCAGTAGGGTGTCCCAAGATTTCATTTTGAAAATATGATCACCTTAGTGTAGATGACTGTTGTTCCCGCTGTCAAAATTACAATAGCACAGCAGAGAGGATTCCTCCATCCACCTCAATTGTGGCCGCTGGCTGATAAAAAAAAAAAAACCCCATCTATGGCCATCCCTAGGCTGGGATATAGGAGTATGACAGACAACATACGTTCCAAGCACCATGATCATTACATAAGTAGACTCAGCCTGTTTTTTTCAGTAGTCAATAACATACTGTACATCCCAAATTTAGGCAAAAGAAACGTCCCTGATATTGCCCTCCTAAACTGGGGCAGGCACATGTACGTGATTGTGCCTGCATGTGCCATCCCACTGCAGTATACTTACTGTGGCAGGTGAGCAAGTGGTTAATGCATCCCCTGAGCATGGTATTTAAAGGATTTGTGCATTTTAGGTGTTGCATTCCAATGTTAAATTGGTACATGTCCCACAAGTCAGTGCCCAGTTTCCCATGCCTTTAATTAAAGTAGTTGGCCAATTACCCCTAAAATGTGCCAGAATGTAGCAAGATTCATCCCCTTAGAATTTGATGGGATTTATCCTCTAAGTTTGGGTTCATTAGATATGCCAAACGGATATGCCCATTACTCAAGTAAAAACCTACTTAGGATGCCTTGTAGGTTAAACAACCCTGTATTGTATGTACTAGCACAGTGTTTCTCAACTTCAGTCCTCAAGGAGCCCCAACAGGTCATGTTTTCAGGATTTCCCTCAGATGAAACGGCTCTGGTAATTACTAAGGCAGTGAAACTGATCAAATCACACGTTTTTCTATCCTGAGGATGGATTCCTGTGGCGTTTACCGTATATTTGTAAAAAGCAACATCAGTCCAAACAATAATTTCTAAAGGTTTAGATCTCTTATTATAACCAATTGACATTTCTTAAAAATGTTCTGAAGCTGGTCGAGCTGCCAATATGCAGTTTAGCTGGTTCTTAGAATTCAGATGTGAGAACAGTATGTTGTCTTCTTTAAAACTATTAGGATATAGTGGGACCCATACTGCTCCACCACTGCTAGCTATGACATGATGAGGAAGTAAAGTGGCTGCCTCAATGGATAACAAAATCCAAGAAGGTATCGCAGCTCCAGGTGATCCAAATATGCTGGGTGCAAGCAATGGTTCACCACCGAAAGTAATAGGAAAAGAAGAAACAGCTGCACACCAGCAATATCAATCCAACGTAGATTTATTTAACCACTTAAGGAACGCTGCATGTACATTTACGTCGGCAGAATGGCACCGACAGGCACATCAACGTATATATATACGTTGGTGCCTTGGGGGGGATCGGGGGTCCGATTGGACCCCCCCTGTACATGCGGCGGTCCGCGCGGCTGCAGGAGCGATCCGACAAGAGGGGGCGGCTATTCGTTTTTGTCCGCCCCCTCCGGATTGCTCCCAGCCAATGCGCGCGCCCGCCCGCCCTGTCACTTCCTCCTCCTGTGTAAACACAGGAAGGAGGAAGCGATGTGATCTCTCCCTCGGCGGTTTTTTTCAACCACCGCTGAGGAGAGATCACCACACAGTAAGTCCTGCACTAACACTACACTACACTAACACTACACATAAACACATTTAACCCCTGCGATCGCCCCCCCCCCCCCCCCTGTCACAGTGTCACTGAATGCAGTAATCATACATGTATGATTACTGTATTTAGTGTCAGTGTGACAGGCAGTGTGACAGTCAGTTAGTGTTATGTCCAGGGTAGCCCCCGTACCCCCCCCTAATAAAGTTTTAACCCCTTGATCACCACCCTAGTTAACCCTTTCACTCCCTATTGCCAGCATCACTAAGCGATCATTTTTCGCTGTTCCCGCTAGGTAGCTAATTTTTTTTTATTGCAATTTTTTTTTACTAAAGACATGTGGCTAAATAAATTTTGGCCTAAATGTTTCACTAAAATTTAGTTTATTGATTTTTCTTATAACAGAAAGTAAAAAAATATTGATTTTTTTTTAAAAATGTCGCTCTCTTTTTGTATATAGCGCAAAAAATAAAAATCGCAGAGGCGATCAAATACCACCAAAAGAAAGCTCTATTTATGGGAAGAAAAGGACGTGAATTTTGTTTGGGAGCCACGTCGCACGACCGCGCAATTGTCAGTTAAAGCGACGCAGTGCCGAATCGCAAAAAGGGGCAAGGTCCTTTACCTGCATTTTGGTCCGGGTCTTAAGTGGTTAAACAAACTTGTACTCATGACTGCCAATCAAGACAAGAACAACGGAAAGGTGACGCGTTTCACACTGCATTAGTGCTTCTTTAAGCCGCAGTATGAAATGTGTCACCTCTCAATTTTTCCTGTCTTAGTTGTCAGTCAAGTGTACCAGTTTGTTTAAATAAATCTACGTTGGATCGATAATTCCGGTGTGCAGCCATTTCTTCTCAATGAATAACATCCTAGATAGAAAATTATCACAACCAGAGCTACATTTTTTGTTTTAAAGATGCCTGGCTAATTAAAAAAGCATTACATGAAGTTGAGTTTAAATCAAGTTCCCACATCTAACTTGAACACTTTTTAAAAATTAAACTTTACTTTAATTTGTAGCATGAATATTGTTCTAAAATCATAATTAGGCAGACACCATTATAATAATGGTAGTTCATTAATATCCTGTTCAAGAAATAGAAACATCTCCAGCTACAGCAACTGCATAGTTAGTTTTGCATTTTTTTTATTTTTTATTGCTGAGCCACATTTTTCAGTCATTCATGAGACAGCTTCCAGCTCCTACAATTTATACACACATTACTGTCATGTAGACATGTTATCTTGTATTAGAACAGACATTGATGATTTTTCACATTCTTGAGTGTGCCATGCTGATTTTCTGCGTTCTTTTTTTAGCTCATCTCAAAAAACATGTAGTTCTAAAATTCAAATGAGAAATATATGTGAATCTAGAGCATCCTAAAAGTGGTTTCATTGATTAAGAGAGATAACAATAAATACCTTTTCCCACAGCTTACCAGTAAAAATGTTGCAGCTAAAAGAAGGGCCTTGTCGGTTGGACTGAGAGAAGCTGAAACTGAACAACACAAACAGTTGTTTTGAAGCCAAAAAGCAGACAAATATCATACATTCCTCTCATTTCAAGTAATATTTTTAAACCACGTATCCAAGGTGGCGACCCAAATCCTGAGAGACCTCTATCGTCACCGCGTCCTCAGTCCGAGGGGATTTTGGTCCGATGGTGTGTACACGCCATCGGACCAAAATCCGAGGAGACATGTCCGCTGGAAACGGTCCGTCGGACATGTTTCAGCGGACATGTCCCCCTGTGTGTTCGCGGCCTTAGGCTCTCCCATGATGGCACACATAGTCCATGACAGAGAACACACTGGTCCTAGCACACAGTAGTGAACAATTACTTTGTTTACTACAGAAGTAGGAAGTAATTTAGCGATCCTGCAATCACATGTAAGCTATAATCTTCATATGGAAAGCTCAGACACTGTCCCACGCTGACGCTGCCATTGATTTCAAAATTCAACCAACCAAGCCTTTATTTTACCTCATGTTGCTACAGATTTTTTTTTTTTTTTGTGGTCAGGAATTTTCTTTTCGTCCTGGGAATTATCATTTCTTCTGCTTTTTTTTCTATTATATTTCTCACAGGATTCTTCTACACAAAAATTGGCTGTTGCTGTGGCCCACTAATGGTGGAAATTCAAACAAAAGTTCTTAGATAAGATTTTCGAAAGAAAATTATTTTGAAATTCGATTTATGTATAGCTGGCCTTATTGAAAGGTTTTCGAAGAAAGGACTTTGCAGTGCCAGAAAGGCCACACATTGGAGATCTCAGTAGAGTGAGAATAAGCAAGTGGTTGACTTGTGGACTGCCTCAGGGTCCATTAAGAAACAGCTTAGCCGGTGGACTCAGATATACTGTATGTTCAATATCCCATTTAGGATAATCCCACTGACCCACCTAAAACCAAAAACTTTTTTGTTTTGGATAGTTGAGAAGGAGAAGAATTCTTGTAGAGATTTTACTTCTATCCAGGACTTCATTAGATATACTTAACCTCACCACCTGTCCTGGGGACAATGGTTTCACCGGGCAGGAAGAAAGCAGCATCAGCAACACATACAAAAATAAAAATCTGACAGGCGCTCTATCCTTCCCCTATTTTACTAAATAAAAGCATTTTATTGTATGTCTGTGTTGCTATTTAAGAGTTCCCCATCACTACCAGTCTGGTAAAACTATCATTAGCAGGATAGAGCGTGAGGGTTATTCTCAATAACTGAACCTCTCGGATAGTAGTTCAAACTGTACAGGAGTCTAAATTCTTCCCCATTAAAACTTGAAAAATTGCCTAGATATACACTTCAAATATATTTAAAACAATTTATAAAGTTAGTCTTTTTACACTTCCCTATGGGGCTCTATTACTTGACCCAGCTGTGTATTGCCAAAGGATGAGTCAGGGTTCAAACCCCCTTAGACCTCTGAAGCTGAGGAATTAGACTCAAACTGACATGACATTAAAACTACAACTGTAAATAAAAGAGCTTATATACATCTATAATACATAGGCATGTAAAATTACTATAAGTTAGGAGTGAATATGGAGATTCTGGCTTTAACCCAATCATAGGTGGTTCTCTATTTGTCCTCTACAGCAGTGGTCATCATCCCTGTCCTCAGGGCCCACTAACAGGCCAGGTTTGCAAGATAACTCAAATACATTGCAGGTAAAATAAATTGCTGCTCAGTGATTGCAGTATTCTAGTTTGCATCTTCCCAAGATAATATACACTGCTCAAAAAAATTAAAGGAACACCTTTGAATCAGAACTCCAGGGATATTGATTTGGTCAGTTAAGTAGCAGAGGGGAGGGGTGTATACAGAGGGGGTTGTCAATCAGTTTCAGCTGCTTTGCTGTTAATTGAAATTAATAACAGGTGCACCAAATGGGCAAAAAATTAGACAACCTCCAAAACAGGAATGTTTTTTTAGGTGGAGGTGTCTGAATTTTTTTCCCCTACTCATCTTTTCTGACTGCTTTTCACTAGTTTTGCATTTGGCTAGGGTCAGTGTATAGGGACACCCTATAAAGGTTGCACAGGCAGTCCAAGTCCTCCAGGAGGGCACTGGTGTGAATGTCTCTGAACCAGACAATCAGAAACAGACTTCATGGGGGTGGCCTGAGGGCCCGACGTCCTCTAGTGTGCTCTGTGCTCACTGCCAGACACTGTGGAGCTCGATTGGCATTGGCATTTTCCATTGAACACCAGAATTGGCAGGTCCGCCACTGGTGCCCCATGCTTTTCACCCTGAGCATATGTGACAGATGTGAAAGGGTCTGAAGAAGCCACGGAGAACTTTATGCTGCCTGTAACATCGTTTGGCATGACCGGTTTTGGTGGTGGGTCAGTGATGGTCTGGGGAGGCATATCCATGGAGGGACGCACAGACCTCTACAGGCTACACAATGGCACCCTGACTGCCATTAGGTATCGGGGTGGAATCCTTGGACCCATAGTCAGACCCTACGCTGGTGCAGTGGGTCCTGGGTTCCTCCTGGTGCACGACAATGCCCGGCCTCATGTGGCGAGAGCATGCAGCCAGTTCCTGGAGGATTAAGAAATTGATACCATTGAATGGCCCCCATGCTCACCTGACCTAAATCCAAAAAAACACCTCTGGGACATTATGTTTTGGTCCATCCGGTGCCGCCAGGTTGCACCTTAGTCTGTTCAGGAGCTCAGTGATGACCTGTTCCAGATCTGGGAGGAAATACCCCAGGACACCATCCGTCGTCTCATTAGGAGCATGCCCTAATGTTGTCAGGCATGCATACAAGCACTTGGGGGCCATACAAACTACTAAGGACCATTTTGAGGTGTTGCAATGAAATTTCAGCAAAATGGATTAGCTTGCGGCATAATTTTTTCACTTTGATTTTGAGGGTGTCTTTGAATTCAGCCCTCTGTAGGTGGAAAATTTTCATTTCCATCAAACGATGTGCCATCCTTTCATTCCTAACACATTACCTAGCCCATATCAGTATAGATATCCAGCATGAGATATTTGCCCGTTGAGATCTGATATGTTTTCAAAGTGTTCCTTTAATTTTTTTGAGCAGTATATAAAATCTGGCCTGTTAGGGGGCCCTAAAGGACAGGTTTGATGACCACTCCTCTTTTTGCTTCATGTTCTACAGTAGGTTACTTGCACAACACATTCTTTGTATGGTCTAAACTCATAAATTGACAGATCAATTGAAATTCTTTGTCAATATTACAGGGCAATATTTTTCACTTACTATCCAGACCAAAGAAATCATGATCCATGTTATAATCCTCATTAAATCCTGGCCACCTCTTCCAAATGATCGCCACAAGTTGTCCTTCCAGCGATGTGACCTGCACACAGATTTTGACATACATGCACTCCCATCAGAATTGTCACTGCAATAATGAAGACTAAATATGCATCATTTACATTCTCTGCCATATTATGATATTAAAGCATATCATTAACATAATGATACCATCCACATACACTTTACTCTCTATTAATATGCAAACGATTGCCTTCAAATTTGTATCATTATGTAGAAAGAAAAACAAAATAAATACCCTATCAGGACTAATTTATAAACGTTTATCCCTGTAGGACTCTTCTGCCTCCGGACACAAGCGGAATGTAAATCTAAAGAAAAACTCTTGGAAAGAAAAATGTCATGTTCTTAAATGTTACATTTAAATTACAATCCATTATCTTCTGTTAGGCCGCATACACACGATCAAATTTATCTGCTGAAACCGGTCCAATGGACCGCTTCAGCAGACAAATTCGATCGTGTGTACGGGCGAGCAGACAGGTTTTTCCAGCAGACAAGTTTTAAAGCATGCTTTAAAACTTGTCTGCTGGAAACCCGTCCGTCTGACATGTCCGCCGGTTAGTACGCCTAACCAGCGGACAAAAATCTCCCGCATGCGCCAAATGGATTTGACGCATGCGTGGAAGTATTTTACTTCCTGGAGTGGTGATGTGGCGGCGTCAACGTCACCGCGCCGGCGAGGATTTTGGTTTGATCGTGTGTACACGGATCAAACCAAAATAGCCCAGCAGACATATCCGATGAAAACGGTCTGACAGACCGTTTTCATCGGATAAATCTCATGGTGTGTACGCGGACTTACTATAAAAATAAAAACAAATTTCAATGAAAAAATAATCAAATTTCTCTTTATTGCTTCTCCCAAATGGAACAATAGTGAGGTCCAGCCCAGAGACAAGGTCCTTTACCTAAGAGGAAAAGGCAAAAGTGTACCCCTCCACATGAACTGCAAACTACTTCTCCTTTATAGGTTGCAGGTTCTGCCTCTTTTTGCACTACCCTATTTTTGTAACAAAAATCCAGTATGCCCAGATTTCTAAATTCCTCTTTGACATGAGAACACAGCTCTGGATTCCAAACCATGTGTTAGAAGTCTACTTCATTTTTGATGTTTTACAATGAACACAGGCTTCTCCTCCACTCTCCTCACCTTCATAACCCCCAGCTAGAGAGCAAATAAAGTTATTAGCTCATATGATTTCTGTCAAAATCAGGTAGGTTTCTTCTACTTATCAAATGGATATAGCTAAGAAAAAAAAAAATATATAAATGTTTTAGCAGACCAAAAGGGAGCAAATAAAAGTAAATGGATACAGTTTACATACACTTCAAGGGGGAAAGGGCTGTTCCCAATTAAGTCTGTTCTCTATGCATTGCTATAGACTGTATGTCCTATAGTTTGGAATCAAGTTTAGAATTAGGGACCACGCTTATCAGAGGTGGCCTTAACATGGTAGTGTGGCTTCTACATGTATTTGCAAATGTAGACTACAAAAATTGCTGATCTTAACCTAACAGGTGAAACAGCTTAGTTAGATTTTTTTTCGTGCTAGCATAAAAGTGTGGCTATATATACACTCATCAGCCACATTATTAGGTACACCTGTTCAATTGCTTGGTAACACAAATTGCTAATCAGCCAATCACATGGCAGCAGCTGAATGCATTTAGGCATCTAGACGTGGTGAAGAAGACTTACTGAAGTTCAAACTGAGCATCAGAATGACGAAAAAGGGGGATTTAGGTGACGTTGTACATGGCATGATTGTTGGTGCCAGACGGGCTGGTCTGAGTATTTCAAAAACTGCTGATCTACTGGGATTTTCACACAAAACCATCTCTAGGGTTTGCCGTGAATGGTTCGAAATAGAAAACAAAATTCCAGTCAGCGACAGTTGTGTGGACCAAAATGCAGGACCAGGCACTTGCCTAATGTGACGTCCTGTGCGACTTCAAAACGTTGCTATTTTTGTGATGGTTTCTTTGCAAAACATTTTTTGGACGTTTTTTATACGTTCCTTGGTGTGCTGGCGAATATGTTTACATGATTGCTGTTTCAGTTCCCTGCTGGTGATCGCTTCAGCACCCTTTTTTCTTATTGGCCGTTCTCCAGGAAGGTGTGCAATTGGAATATTTATTAAGATTGTTGCTGACCATGTCCATCCCTTTATGAGGACAGTGTACCCATCTTCTCATGGCTTCTTTCCAGCAGGATAATGAACCATGTCACAGATTTCAAATCATCTCACCACTGTTTTCTTGAACATGACAATGAGGTCACTAGACTCCAATGGCCTCCACCGTCACCAAATCTCAATCCAATAGAGCACCTTTGGGATGTAGTGGAATGGGAGATTCACCTAATGGATGTGCTACTGATAAATCTGCAGCAACTGCGTGATGCCATCATGTCAAAATAAACCAACATTCATGAGGAATGTTTCCAACCTGGTACTAGCAAGGTGTGCCTATTAAAGTAGCCAGTGAGTATATATATATATATATATATATATACCGTATTTATCTGTGAAAATCAGGGCAAAATCGTGGGTGCGCGATATATGCCGATACCCGCTTTCCCGCACCGAGTTTGAATACTGCACCGACATATACCGAGCGCAGTACACTCGTAGTAGCCAAGCCTGCCCGACTATACACGAGTGTACTGCGCTCGGTATATGTCGGCGCAGTATTCAAACTTGGCGCGGGAAAGCGGGGATCGAGCTGGGAGGACACCGCAGAAGGACGCCGGACCCGACGAAGAGGACACCCGAAGCCGCAGATGGACGCCGGACCCGACGAAGAGGACACCCGAAGCCGCAGACGGACGCCGGACCCGACGAAGAGGACACCCTAAGCCGCAGAAGGACGCCGGACCCGACGAAAGAGGACACCCGAAGCCGCAGACGGACGCCGGACCCGACGAGGCCGCCGATGGACGCCGCGCAAGACACCAAAACTGTAAGTACAAAAATCTTTTTTTGTCCACAGGAATAGGGTCCACTTTAGGGGTGTGCGCTATACGCCGGAGCGCGCAATACCCCGATAAATACGGTATATATATATATATATATATATATATATATATATCCAGCTTTAATGTAAGCAAATGCAATATTTATATATAGGATTTGCTCACATTAAAGCTGGACAATTCAGATACGCTCTGTTGTCTTACCTGGAATTCCTGCTCAGTATGACATCGGGCTGCACTCCAGGAGCCACAAATGTCCATTGTTCGTATTCCTTCTGAGTTGTGTACTGAGAGGCTTGGACTAAACAAGCTCCACCTGAACCAGAAGTAAAATGTGAATAAAAAAAAAACAGCATTATTAGTGTTTTTGTACTTGTAAATTATTCTGTAATCCCAGTCTAGTACTTTGTTTTAAATTAATTTTTGCAAACTGATGTATGTAAGCAATGCACACTAATTTATACTCATGTAGCCATGCCCCCTTGGGGGTTGCTGAAAGTTGTGGTTCACCCCTCGCCCTTCCCAGCCAATAATCCATCTTACAGTCACTCAGTAACACAGACAAGTCCATAGCTTGTTTTGTTTTATTGTGGGGATGAAACTTGGATGGATATTGGGGAATTTTGGGATGCCCAGGATTTCAGAACAAACACATGTAAATTGTAGATCAATCAATTGTAGGTTGCAGAACAAACACTTGTGAATTGTAGATCAATCAATTGTAGGTTGCAGAACAAACACTTCTGAGTTGTAGAGCAATCAATTGTAGGTTGCAGAACAAACAATTGTGAACTGTAGATCGATCAAATGTAGGTTGCAGAACAATTAATTGTGAACTGTATATCATCAATTGGGACTACTATGTACACTCCCTGTTTATACACCTCAATCTTCTCTCCAGCACTTCGCTTGCTCCACACTGTTCCCCCTCTAGCACTTCACTTGCTGCAGACTTTTCTTTCACCAGCACTTACCTTGCTGCAGACTATCACTCCTCTGGACCAGCTAGCACCACATGGGTATGCCTGATGCTACTTCCGCCAGGCCTCACTGAACTGCCTTTTGCGGGCAGGGGCTTTGGGCCCCTGTGGTGTAGAATAGTCCAGATGCAAGTTGTCCTCTGCTCAGCTACCACTCCCTGATAGTGCTCTTCAGGCCCTGCCAGATAGCCTGGCTACAAAGACCGCTTTCCACTGCTCTTCTCCACAGTCCTCTCTCCACTGGTTCGGCACCCATCTCTCAAACTGCAATCTCCCAGTTCTCTTAGGCGTGCCTCCCCAGTCCTCCCAACTGTGCTTACTCACCAGCTCTCCAGGCTGTGACATTTATTCCTCCTGGAGACTCTCAGTGTGTTCTCTCCCGCTGTCCTCTCTCCTGGTCTCTCATTTGCCTCTGATTCCGGGATCTCTTCACTTCTCCCTGATGCACCCGACCCCCCAGGGTCAACCCCCCCAGACTGGGAAGCTCCCCGTGGGCCTGACAGCCTCCACACCCTCTCACTCCAGCTTTTCCACCTGACAACTCCTCCCCAGCTGAGCTGACTAAAGATATTTAAGGAGGCCTGCCAATACAAGTTGGTGATTGGTCAAGGCTCCCCAGATACCTCAGGCAGCTCCACCTCTCCTCCCAGGCCCTATTAGAATCAAGGGGGAGGTGATTGGTGATGCCACCAGTCAGTAACCCAACTCTCTCCCTGAGCCATTCCCAGCCCAGAATGAAAACAAACAGGCCTAGCCACCAGATAGGCCTGCCCAAATTTTCCAACCCTGTCAAAGATCCTCACTTCTAGCCCCCACTAACTAAAACAGGGGTCTCCAAACTTTCCAAACAAAGCGACAATTTACTGTCCTTCAGACACAATAGGGGCCAGACTAGGGCCATTGGGAGTAGAAAATGTTCTGGTGTCCAGTTGGAGTACACCATGCCAAATCTTTGGTGTCAGATGGAGGACTAGTTTCCCATCTTTGGTGTCAATGGAAGGAATTGTGCACTATCGTTTGTGTCAGTGGAGGAAAAAGTGCCCCATCGTTGTTGTCAGCGAAAATAAATTATGCCCCATTTTTGGTGTCAATGGGGGGGGAATAGTGCCCCATGGCCACAGTTTGGTGACCCCTTAACTAGAGGATGCTACACTCAGATAGGATACCACAAACAGTGCTCATGTTTAATACTGAAACAAAATGTGAATAGTAATCACTGTTAGATGGAAAATACCGTTAAAAACACACCTTTTCTAAAGGGAGCATTTTATTTTCTGCCATTTCTCCTGCCTTCTACTCTTCTTCCTTTTTCTCTTTTTTTTTTTGTGGTCACTAGTCTAGATCAGTTATGTAATCCCCACTTGAGAAAAACTGATTCTATCAGTATGCCATTTCATTGATTAGGCTACCCAAGCGTTAATATCCACTTTGCAAGATGTAGTTACCAAAGGCGTTTCGCTTTTTCCCATAAGGGACCTTGGCTGAATAAACTGTTTGCTCAATAAGCATATGACAGTTAGTGTTGTTCATAAAGAAATCATCTATTATCACAATTTAAAAGGAAATCAGATCACATTTTAAGAGCAAACCTTGTGGAAATCCAAGTAATTACAAAAATCTAAACGCAGAAGACCTTCACAACACCATTTTTTGTGATGGTTTTGATCTAAAGAGACGCAAAAAATCATTGTAACATACTGAAGAGTTTAATATGAATCATATATTAGAATTTACCTCTGCTGCACAAAGCCTAGGAGACTGTTAGATGAGTTGAATACTCTGATGACCATGAGGCAGCAGAACAAGCAGCAAACATCTTCACGGTAGGGTCTGCTAAACTTCAGCACTTCCTGTCTGTTCTGGTCACAGAGGCGAAGATAGCAGGAGCGGGCAGGACCACATAACTGCAGGCACAAACTGCTGGAATCTGCATTAAAACAGAATATTCTAATTAGCCCTTCAGTTAATGAAATTGTATGCTAAGTATATTCCATCCATAGTGTAGTTACATTGACATGCCACTGACCCACTTATATCCCAGTTAATCGACAGTAATGTACACACGATCAGACATTCTGACAACAAAAACGTGGATTTCTTTCCAACGGAATGTTGGCTCAAACTCATGTTGCATACACACGATCACACAAATGTTGTCGGAAATCCCAAACGTCAAGAACTCTACGACGAGCCGAGAAAAGTGAAGTTCAATGATTCCGAGCATGCTTAGGATTTTTGTGTGCGTCGGAATTGCATACAAACAATCGGAAATTCCGACAAGAACTTTTGTTGTCGGAAAAACTGAGAATCGGCTCTCAAACATTTGTTGTCGGAAATTCCGACAGCAAATGCATGATGGAGCCTACACCCTGTCGGATTACAAAAGCTCACATCGAACATTTGTTGTCGGAAATACAGATCGTGTGTACGCGGCATAAGACTTCCGATTGCTACCTCTTTTCCACAAGCTTACAAACTTGCTTGTTATATATTAATGTTCCATAGTAGCCTTGTATGGTAACCTTGCTTATAAAGCTGCGTAACTAAATCAGGAAAAAATTATCTTCCTGGCTACATTCAGTGGAAGATGTGTGAAACGACTGGATTTAAAAAAACATTACAAATCTTTTGGCAGATAAACCACTAAGCGTAACTTCTGAAGTTCTACCTGGATTTCTGCTTCAAGGTTCCCATTTGAACCTTCTGCTTAAATCAGCAAAATATGTTTAAGGTGCATTAAAACAAAGGCTGTTTTAGGTCTTACAATTTGTTTTCTTCCTAAAGCAGCTACAGCCTGAGTAGAAAGGCCAGACCACTGTCAGCATGCCACAGATTGTGACCTTTGCTCTCTGTGGAGAAGCAGTGATCCCATTGCAGAGGTCAGTCAAGCCCACTGCTGAATCAGAACAAGAGTTCTCCAATCAGTGGGGAGCATATGCTTTGCTTATTGCAGAGCTATTGGTCTCAGCAGGGGATGTTGCTGGCAGGGGACAGGCATTTCCATTCAGGCTGTGGCTGCTTTACGAAGGGAAACCAACTGTAAACCTAGCTGTAACCCCTTGCACACTTAGGATATATTTAACTGGTTTAAACTGAAAATGTAATTGGGCTTTAACAGAAAACAATCAGTTAAAGTGGAACTTCAAGCGGAGTTCCACCCAAAAATTGAACTTCCACCTTTCCGGTTCCTCTCCCCCTCCGCTGTCACATTTGGCACCTTTCGGGGGGGGGGGGGGGTGCAGATACCTGTATAATACAGGTATTTACTCCGACTTTCCACCTCCCACGCCGATCCCTCCTCGTCTCCCCTTTCTGGGAGGCACACAGGTCCCAGAAGACAGCAGGGCAGGGACCAGTGAGGAAGCGCAGTGCGATTCGTGCATGTGCAGTAGAGAACTAGGCTGTGAAACCGCAAGGCTTCACTTCCTAATTGCCTTACTAAAGATGCCGGTGCCTGCACCCGGGAGCCGAGAGACAGATTGGCTTTTGGTGAGGACATCGCAGACACCATGGACAGGTAAGTGTCCAAATATTAAAAGTCACCAACAGCAGTATTTGTAGCTGCTGACTTTTATTAAAAAAAAAAAAAATTGGCGGAACTCCGCTTTAAAGCGGAGGTTCACCCTAAATATAAGATCTCTCATGTGATCCAGCATACTGGCGTCAGCGCCAGTATGCTGTTTTTTTTTTTTTTAATCGCACACTTACTGTATTATAGTGGAATTCCTTTTTTGTCCCCCGCGGTGGACGGCTGTAGTATTGCTCGTCACATCTTCCTAAAATACCCGATATGGACTCGGGTAATCTCGGCGAAAATGCGGCGCCTGCGCACAGACCTAGGAGCTGACTGCACAGGCGCCGTATTTCTCCGAGTACTATTTCGGAGGGCGTGACGCGCCATAGCCGTAGGACTCGGAGAAATACGGCGCCTGCGCAGTCTGCTCCTAGGTCTGTGCGCAGGCGCCGCATTTTCGCCGAGATTACCCGAGTCCATATCGGGTATTTTAGGAAGATGTGACGCGCTATACTGGCGCCGTCCACCACGGGGGACAAAAAAGGAATTCCACTATAATACAGTAAGTGTGCGATTAAAAAAAAAAAACCCCAGCATACTGGCGCTGACGCCAGTATGCTGGATCGCATGGGAGATCTTATATTTAGGGTAAAATACCGCTTTAAGTTCTACTGTCACAAACTGAGTATGCAGAAGAGATATTTAATGTTTCTTCTGTAATAAAAATACACCTACCTGCCTGATCTCGGCATTCTCAAGCATATAAAACAGAGCTGCACATGCACAGCCCAGCTTACATCACTGGCACAGTCCCTAAGGGCCGGGATGAATGACTTCTGCACATGCACAGGAGATTCATCATCCAACACCAGCCAATGAAGAGGCCTGAAGACTGGCATTTAGAAGAAGATGTCGCCGAGGGACTGGGAACATTGAAAGAAAGATAAGTTTAGCTTTGCTTTAATTTCAATCAGGAGTACATGACGGCGCTGCCAAATTTAGTATGAAAACCTACAGGTTTATTAGAGAATAGTACACTGTATGTGATTGTTAGTTTATGTGGATAACTATTATTCCATCATAAAAACTTTATTAAATAATGATGATTGGAACTGCTTCTGAATCCACCCCTCATCTAAATTTTTTATGTTAGACTGTATGCTCAGTGCTTCAATCAAATTCCTAATTCAGGATTCATTGTAGGGTGCAGCTCAAGTTAGAGCACAATAAAAAATTGTAACACTAAGGCCACTTTCACAGTGAGGCACTTTATGGCCATTTTAGCTCTAAAAATAGCACATGAAAAGCGCCTGTAAAGCGACTGTAAAGCTCTTCTCCTGTCACCACCAGTGTGAAAGTCCGAATGCTTTCATACTGGAGCAGTGCACTTGCAGGATGCTAGAAAAAGTCCTGCAAGCATGCAGGGGTTAAAATCGCTTCGCTAGCCGGCCAAAAAGTAATGCTAAAACGACAGTAAAGGGCCCTGCTAGCGGCTGAAAACTGCTTCTAAAACGACAGTAAAGCGCCACTAAAACTAGTGGAGCTTTACTGCTAATGCGCTCAATGCCCCAGTGTGAAAGTGGTATAAAGTCTGGTAAGTACTTCCAGAAGAATGAGAGGGAGGTAAGGAGGAGCTACCTGGAGTATTGAAGAGGTCCCCAACCAATCCTGGTCAAATTGGCTGGCAGGGGGAGGGACCTCTTAAATATTTAGGATCAGGCCAGCAGGAGCAAAGGAGTTTGGGTGGAAGATTGGAGATGGAGTGCTGAGGAGGCTGTTGGATGCCCTTGAGGGAGGCCCCTAATCTGGGGGGTGGGGGGCTGGAGCTCGTGTTTTTGGGGATCCTCTACAACGCACAAAGGAATCTTGTTCTGGATGCATGGGAGCAGGTGGGAGGACAGTGGGAGAGAGTCAGAATGGCCAGGAGATCTCCAGAGAAGTCAGCCAAGAGTGCAGTCTGGGAGGACTGTGGGAGGACTAGCCAGGGGTAGCTGCAGCAAGGTGCCTGAAAAGGTGGTGCTGGGATCACTAGTCACAGGGATGGAGTGTGGACACTAAGTTAGCTACACAACCAAGGGGCCCATGGTCAATTTCTGTAATAGGCCTTTGCTTACAGTATCTGACTAATGCCTTTTTGTCAGATCATCTCACAATGTGCCAGCTGGATCTGAGAAGTCGTTCTGCAAGCAAGTGATGAGGAAGCTGAGGAGTATATAAATAGACTGTTCATAGGAAAGTTGTCTCTGAAGAGTTTGCCAAAGTCAAGCGGGCATCCTATAATACCGTGTTTCCCCAAAAATAAGCCTGTGTCTTATATTAATTTTGGCAACAAAAGACACATTAGGGCTTATTTTTGGGGTAGGTCCTACTATATAATGTGCGGTCTTCTCTCCCTGCCTGACAAGAATCCTCAGTGTGAACCGAGTTAAAATGCTTGTAAAAGCCTATAATCCACTCTTTTACAGTATTAGATAATGTACAATGTGTGTGTTTTTGTAATTTAATTGTGCCAAAAACCCTAGTTATAGCGCCGCTCTGCGCTTCTGTGACCCACCGGAGCTCTCTTCCCCGCATTTATTTTACAGAAACACACACATTGTACATTATATATATAATACTGTAATAGAGTGGGTTAAATGATTTTACAAACATTTTAAACTAGGGATTATTTTCGGGGTAGGGCTTATATTGCAGCCGCCCTGGAAAATAACACTAGGTCTTATTTTTGGGGTAGGTCTTATTTTCGGGGAAACAGGGTACCCCTAACCCAATCCAAGTTTAATACCCCTAATAAAAAACATAACTGCTGGACTGTTTCTTGACTTGAGTGCAGTGGAAGTTTATTGTGTTTGGCTATGCAGGTTGGGGGGATCCCCTTTCACCAGTGGCTCCTACAGGGTAGCGCTACACTAGAATTTATTTGAACTTCAATAATACATTTTTTATCTGTGTTATATTGGATGTGGCCACTTTAAAGCAGAGTAGCTCCAAATAACATCTGGTCTCATATAAATGCATATTTTATAACCACCCTCTGATACAGTTGTATGGATTGCTATAGTGCTTTTATAATAGCAGTGTTACCTTCAATAGCAACAAGTAATTGCTTGGCTGTGCGACTGGAAATAATGTATAATTTCTCTGATTGACAGCAAAATCCTGAAACGGAAAGCAATGATTACATCCATCCAAGTAATAAAATCAACATTAAAAAAACAAACACTAATCATTGTTTACATAAAATTGCACTCCCGTTTAATGAATGTAGGATGCATTAAGTCATTTAGTGTGTATTCACTGTATGAATATTCAAGTGAATAGCAAAGAACAAACACTGAGCAATTTGCATGAATTATTGTGTACCCTCATTAGCACTCGGATTCATTTATAGTTCTCTTATTTTAAAGGGGATTCAATTATCCATTTTGGGCAGACAACAGTTTGCATATAAATCAAATGTTATTATTGAAATAAGCATCTTTAACTTGGGGCATTCATTATTTCTTTGTTGCTTTTCAGCAGTGATTTTACTTGGCTGTCACTATTTATTACACTGCAAACTACAGATGGCTGTATTATTGCTACGTAAATGGCTAGGTAGCCTTTTTTTTTAGCATGAATAACACAAATGAAGCTCTATAACATAAGAATAAAAGAAACTTTAGTACTGAAGATAGTCAAAGTGTAACCAACCCAAGAACTAAAAATGCAATATGTTGCAAGCCAAGAACATTTTCAGCAAATACAAACAATACCTGCTGATCTTGCCAGAAATACAGGGTAGTTCTCAATTTACATGAGCTGCACTGAAGAATATCTTCCTTTTTAGCTATCTTCTATAAAATTACTAATTGCCCCCCTGCCCCTCGTGCAATGGAGATGAAGAGATACAGATGTTTTTGTAGTTCATACCAGGAGAACAGCCTAGGACAGTGACCGTGAACCTTGGCACCCCAGATGTTTTGAAACTACATTTCCCAAGAAGCTCAACTACACTGTAGTGTTGATGAGCATTATGAGAAATGTAGTTCCCAAACATCTGGGGTGCCAAGGTTTGCCATCACTGGCCTAGGGTGACAACCATGGCTCTCTACATATACAGTGGAGGAGTGATGTAGCCACCCAGAGACAGGAAGTGTGTTATTTGCAGGATCATCGGGTGAAAATAAAGCAAACGAAGCTTGAAAAAAATTCAGCCATCACGCCATGGACTAGTAAGCAGCAATATATTACTTTTTTTGGGGCTTAGATACACTTTAAAGAGGAAGTAAACCTTGTTGGTTTTACTTCCTCTTTGTTTCCCTACAAAGGTAAAGCATAATGGGCTACTATGCATCGCATAGTAGCCCATTATGTGTCACTTACCTGAAACCGCAGCCTGCGATGTCCCTGATTTCCTTGCCTCCACGAAGCCTCCATCTTTCACACTCTTCCTTCCGGGTATCACGGTTCCTGCGCTGTGATGACATAATGCGCACGGGAGCCGCCTGTCATGGTACGATGTCCTTTAGAAACGCCACGATCGCCAGTGCGTCTGCGCCGCTGTCTAAGGCAAATGCGTCGTAGATATCGGTGCCAGTCTCTTTTGCAAATATCTCCTAAACCGTGGAGGTATAGAAAATATTTTGAGCACCTACAGGTAAGCCTTAATCTAGTCTTATCTGTAGGTAAAAGTGGTTGTAAAGGGTTTTCAACCACTTTAAGGCAAACTTTTCTGATCTGGAGAAATGTTTTTATTTTTTTAAAATATATATAGGTTGATTGCACAGTTCTGCATTCACTGGCACTGCTGCTCTCTCTGACACGCACTCCTGTTTCTCACTAGCACTGTACATTGTGCTTTTCTGTATTTATCATACTTGTATATTATATATATTTCTATATAGTACATCTCTGTGTGTGTATATATATTGCATAAACTGTATATATATATATATATATATATATATGTATATTTATTTCCAAGTGTAGCGGTTGTACACACATAATGTGTGAAGCGAATGCCCAGGTGCTCACCCACAAGGAAATTAAAACAAATCCAAAACAAAGGTATAGAGAAACTTACGGTCTTGCAGATGAGATAAATCAAAGCAACAGTATTTTATTGTCAGTGTTTCGATGGAGGCAAGTCCACCTTTCTCAAGCCAGCTTGAGAAAGATGGACTGAGCTCCATCAGAATGCTGACAAGAAAATGATGTAATTTTGATTTATCTCTGCTGCTAAACAATACTGTATTTATATAAAAATACCCAACTTATCCTTTTTTATCATCATTGTTGGTCACAATTTTTTTTATGTAAATTAAACTCATCATGCATATATTGACTGTCCTACATATGATGTCTCTGATAAAAACTTGATCCATGATGCTGTGTGGTGTTCATGACATTTTAGTCAAGATAACCGCGTACACACGATCATTTTTTGTGATGAAAAAAAACGACGTTTTCTGTGAAGTAAAAAACGACGTTTTTAAAACGTCACTTTCAAAGACGATGTTGCATACACACCATCGTTTTTTTCACAAAAAGCGAGGTTACGTTCACCACTCTTTTCCATTGAAGCTCGCTTCATAACTAGCTTCTGGGCATGCGCGGGTTGAAAAACGTCGTTTTAAACAACGTTTTTGCTACACACGGTGACTTTTTGTGAAACAAAAAACGACGTTTTGAAAAACGACACAAAAAATTCAAGCATGTTGGAATTTTTTTTTGGTCGTTTTTTTTAAGACAAAAAACAACGTTTTGCCCACACACGATCAATTTAAATGACGTTTTAAAAAACAACGTTTTTTTTCATCGCAAAAAACGACCGTGTGTACGCGGCATTAGGCTTGCTCTGGAAACATGAAATGGACTCTTACCTTTTGGTTTGGCATTGGATGTTATACAGAACTGCTGAGCACCTGCTAAGATTTGCAGCTCAGAACAAACCGATTCATTTATTTCTTCTACTACTGTCAGTGTCCTCTGCATGGCCAGCTCCCTGTCTGGGGTTGTCTTGTGAGAGGTTGCAGCAGACTGTGAAGGTGGACATGATACCCTGGTACTTCCTCTCCTTGAAGTTTCTATTTTCTTTGGAAGTGTCAGTTTTTTAGATGGTTGTTCAACATCCTTCCCAGTTCTTCTCAATCCACCATCTCGCTGTCTGTGTTGAGCCTCCATACATTTGCACATCTTCTCTTCTTTAGGTTTTTTTGTGTGATGCTCAATATGTTTTTCTCTTTGAAGATATTCAAAGGGAGATGGTTGAGAATGTATAACTGACATCTCAATATATTGTAAATACACTGTGAAGAAAAAGTTTGGTCACTATTAAAAAGTCATTTCTACAGTTGGGTCCTATATCAGTTTCTCTTCTCTCCGCCTGCTGCTGTTTCCATCCCAACCAACCGGATGCTTCTTAATCCTCTACAGGGGGCTCTCCAGCCTGTCATCCCAACAGATGGGTGAGCAAAAAAGGAGGCAGAATGTCAACTAAATTCTTTTTAAGGATTATAGAAGAACGACAACAGTTGAGATTCTTTACTCATGACAACTGGCAATTCTACGAAAACAAGCCTCCCCCTGGTTCAGGACTTTGCATCTCCATAAATCTAATTTCCACTGCATCGTCAGAGTTTACCTCTGTAGTGGAAAGGTAACAAAGCAAAGAAACGATAAATACCTTATGTACATCAAAATAAAGATAATACATATAATGACCCTCAAATATGCTCATGTGTTTAGTTTTCCTTTATATATTTTTTCGATTATAATTCTTTTTTATTTTAAAACAAATCAGAACAACATATATATATATATATATATATATATATATATATATATATATATATATATATATATATATATATAAATGTAAAAAACAACAAAAAAATAAAATAAAAATACATAACAGAACATTATTCCAAAACAACACAACAGTCACGGTCCATCTTATTATTATACATCCCCTTTTACCTTATTGTCAAAATCAAACATATATCTCCTTCTTACGTATCTCTCCCCTTTCCAAACATCACTGAGGGAGGAGGAGGAAGAAGAAGAAGAAGAAGAAGAAGAAGAAGAAGGGGAAAAAAAATAAAAAATATTTTTTAACTACAAAACTTTCCACAGAACCCTGTGTATAACACGCAGGCACAGTTTATCCTCTATTTTCAGGGTAAAAAAGTGAGTGTTATACATCAATAAATACAGTATATATCAGGGTTCTGTATTCACTAATACTGTAGTATTTTTGTGAAGTCATATCAATCTTCTCTTACCTTGGATATGTGAATTTGTTGGATTTGCCACTATTGTAAATAGCTTGTTGGGTAAAAACCATCCAAGTATAAAATCGCTTTAAAATCCGCTAATTGGTAACTGATCTGCTGTGAGGATTCAAGATTGTAACGCCTGTACCAAATGTAAAATATTTAAGAAATGCCTAAATGTCTATATACCGCATTTACTTATTTATAATGACAAAAATCCAAGTACTAAGGGAAAACTGCAACATAGTTATCTACCTTCCAGAAAAAAACGGGAAAGCACATTCTTGCTACAATAAAATTTTGCAAACACAAAAAAAGTATGCAATAACTCACAGTAACCAGACTGCAGCTTTCATCACTTATACATTGTCAGCACAATGGGATGGCTGCTGATTGGTTGTTACAATTTACTGCACTTTGTAACATGCCTATAGCCCTCTCCTTTTACTCACGTTATTAATTTAAATATTTCTGACTGACACAAAATAAAAAAAGAGCCCATTATAGTTACAATAAAGTTACAATAAAGACAAACAGCAACACATCAGATCAGCTTGCTAGAACTCAGTCTATGTTGTGGAATAAAATATAAGGCTTGTATTGAGGCCATTGCTGTGGCAATTCTGGGAAATGAGGGAATTGTTTGATTGTCTTGATTTCCAAAACCAAACAGCACAGGGGGAGAAGAGACTGAGAATTAATAGCAATGTTTACTTTGGATCAGACACTGTGCAAGCTTTCCTTTACAAGATGACAGCATGACACATCCACATGACAGGTCACCATGTTTGCTTAGACGCCAATGGCTTTCAAAGGCAAAATTGGATTCCGGTGAACCTCTGTGCTAGAGGCTGAATGAAAGTTTGCACTGTCGGCCTTTAATTATGACAAAAAAAAGCAGTGTTAGACACACAGTCACTGTATACATCATTTATTGTGCATAATTTAAACAAAGTGCAAACAAATGTCTCCCATTTTAAAACTTGCAAACAATCCATGTCACTCTTAACCCTGTGAATATGTCCATAAAAATAAATTCAAACTGATTTTACATTTTAGAACAAAACGTTGTCAAGAAGGGAAAAAAAAGTTGACCAAACAGCAATCTGTAAATTATAAGAAATAGTCAAGGTGGAACTAAACACAAACGTTTTAAAGTGTTACTAAACCCACAACAGTAAAATCAGTCTGTTTATGCAGTAAAGCATTCTTGTTATGCCTCGTACACACGGCTGGACTTTCAGAGAAAAAAAAGTTAGACAGGCTGTTTTCTATCTTTCCGTCTGACTTCCGACGGACTCACTGCGGACTTTTGCATGGTCAAAAGTCAGAACGTGTGTACAAGGCATTATACGCACTGTGGTTAACCCTCTGAATTGTGTAAATATACAGTTTGATCCTATTTTCTCTGATCCTCCCCTTCTTTTACTGGCCCCAATCCATCTGCTGATGGTGCAGAGCCTTGGGGGCACTTTGCACATGCTCAGTTTGGTGTGTATTGCTAGAGATTTCTTTCTTCCTTGGGAGGGTGCATGTGATCGGCACAGAGCCAATCAGCAAGAATTAAAGGTCCTGCCGCCTCATAGGACAATTAGAGGAGAATGAAAGCTCCTCCTACAATCTTTAACCAGACAAGACTGCTCTAAATACTGAGAAAGGGCATTTAGCAGTTTATATTTACTAAAATAATTGCATTTCCATGTTCTGTGTAATGTGGGATGATAACAAGATATGGTGAATGCAGAGCACTGGGTTTAGTAACATTTTACTGATCTGTACTGCTTTCCCCACTGTCTCCTTTCACCCTCTCCATTTATTCATAATCTGCCAGGTATAAAAAAAAAAAAGAAAGAAGAAGAAGGTCCCGGATGAAGTGGGGAGCCACTGGCGTGAAGTCTGAATTCATGTGTTTATGTTGGGGATGGCTGGAGGAGACTATGGAGGAGACTTTTAATCAGAATGTCAATCCCATTTTTATTGAAGTCTAGCCATTACATTTCTGTTATTTGATACAACTGCAGTCACAATGAAATATATCAGCCAATATTGTTTTAGACATTACAATATTTTTAATATTAGAAGTATCTGCACTGAAATGAAAATTAGTTTATCACAACCATGTACCTTGTCAATAGTGGCATCCAAAATAGTTTTCTGTTGCATGAGAATAAATGATGTGCAATGTGTAGCCGAATCTACAGATCATTTAGGTGAAAGCTTTTCAAGTTACTATTTTTATTCTAGAGAAATGATACTCTGGAGGCATAATGCTGCATTCACCATGAAAATCTGGCACATGCTAATAGAAACATCAATGATGGCACTCAGCAACTGGTATCACAAGTATCTGGACTGCAATGTTAGATTAGCAGGTGACTTTTAAGATCACAGCTATTGTCTTCTGTAAACTGGAGAGCTTCCAGTGACAGATAACCCTTTGTGAAAATAGACACAGAGGGTCTCACAGATAATAATAGAGAACATTGTTTAAAGTGATTGTAAACTGTGGATGTTCAAAAAACAAAAACACAAAAAACCCTGCAAGGCAATGGCATAATGTGCTAGTATGCATACTAGCACATTATGAAAAACTCACCTTGCCCTCCAAAGCTGTAAAGTCACCTCTGAGAGGACTGACATCTTTTTCCACCTGTCTTTCTTCTGGGTTCCTGAGCTCTGGCACTGTGATTGGCCGGAGCTGCAATGACATCACTCCCACGCACACGTGCCCTTGGTTACAGCACAAAGCTCCGCCAATGTATGCCGGACCTTCAGAGCGCATGCACCAGTTATGTCACTGGCTGCATGCAGGGTGAATATCTCCTAAACGGTGCATTTTTAGGAGATATTCATTTTACCAATAGGTAAGCTTTATTATAGGCTTACCTGTAGGTAAAAATGACCAACCTGGGTTTACAACTGCTTTAAAGCGGAAACTTCACTCTCTCAATCAAAATTGACTATTTTGAATCTTTATGATGCTAGCATTAGTAAACAGATAGTACCATATATATTCGAGTATAAGCCAAGTTTTTTTTTTAAATTGTGCTGAAAATGCCCCCCTCGGCTTATACTCGAGTCACCTTTTTGTGCCTGATCTCCCTAAATTTAGGGATCCGGTACGGGCATGGATCCCAAACTTGGCACACATATAGCCCCACTTTTCCTCTACAAGTGTGCAAAGTTTGTTGTTCGAGGGACCTACGGCTGGGGAGTACCATTTTTCAAAGTCGGGCACCCCTTCCATAGACTCCCATGTTAAATGGTAATTTCTTTGTTGAATTTGGGGACCAGGTCCCGGCCGGCCGTACGTCCCCTGGACCCGGAACTTGGCACACACATAGCCCAATTTCTCCTCTACAAGTGTGCAAAGTTTGTTGTCTGGGGAGCATCAATTTTTTTAAACTCGGGCACCCTTTCCATAGACTCCCATGTTAAACATCAGTCTAGTCATGGACACAGTGAGGCATGCACATGGACACAGTTAGGCAAAGTGAGGCACAGTGAGGCATGCAGAAGGACACCCTAGGCTTATACTCAAGTCAATAAGTTTTCCCAGTTTTTTGTGGTACAATTAGGTGGGTCGGCTTATACTCGAATATATACAGTATTTCTTATTTACTTGCTTTAGAAGTTTTTTTTAATATCTTCAGTTACTGCCTGGTTTCCAGGCCTAGGCAAATTATGTCACACATCCCAGGAGTCTTCAGGAAGGAAGGACGGGTTTTCTCAGCTAAGCACACCCTTCATGTCCGAGTTCGGGACAGGAATGGATGGATTAGGGATGGTTTCCAGGAAGTAAATACTACATTAATCATCTGCCCTTACTCAAGATGGTCATGGCCAGAAATGCTATGGGGGTGTTTTTCAAAGTGATTCTTCAGCAAAATAAAGCAAGAAGACATGGATGGATGGAAGCTTTGAATATTAAAAATTAATCAAACAGTGTTTTTGGTTTGTGGTGCCCGGATGCAGTGTGGTTCCGCTTTTTTCCCTTTAAACCCTTAAACCTAACTTGTGTTGACTGGGAGTTGTATATGTTTTTAATGTACATATGACAAGCTAGGAAAATAGATAGCAGGGTACTCAGAATAAAATAGTGCACACCGTGATTCCAGCAGAAGTGGCTCAAATGTGCCCATAACATACAAGACAAATCTTTAAACCAGTGTTTGCTAATGAAATAAAATAAAACATCAAGATGGTCAGAAGGCAGTGGAATGTTTCCCTCTAGTCACCAATAACTTTACAATTTGATTTTCAATGACTGAATTACTAGTGAAGAAGCTGTTTTGTATTATATATCACAGAAATTTTCACAGAAACATTTTGACTATGAAAAACTCAGATATGCCAAAATTAAACATGTTCTAGCATTCTATTTAGGGATCATAGTATACAAAATTCTATCATCTCTTGATGTGTCAGCATAAATTACAAGAGTTAAAGTGGAGTTTCCGTCCCAATTTTTTTTTTCATTATTGTGCTCATTAAACCTAAAAAAGGAAAAAGATAAATAAATAAATATATATATATATATTTTTTTTTTTACTCATCTGGAAAAATGCCTGTTGCTATGCAGACCCACGAAATCTGCCTTTGAAATCACCTAGGATTCTGACATTATCTCCCTCTAATGCTCCTGGGAAATGTGTGTCATCATTTCCCAGGATGCAGTGCGCTGTCCATTCACTCCCCATCCAAGACTTCCGGGAAGTAAGTGCTTGTAGGCCCACAAACAAAATGGCAACGGTGTAGACATAGTTTTATAAACTATCTTTTTTGAATAACTATGTGGAGCGGCAGCGGATTATAAAATAGTAAGTGACCGGATTTATATTATAAAAACACATGATGAAAGGACATACATTTAAAAAATGCTAATTGTGGTTGGAACTCCGTTTTAAGTAACGTATATATGTTTTTAGCGGAACATTAAATCTGTGTTAAAACCTATAGTATTTTTTATGATTTTTTTTATTATAAATGAACATGTCCATTGGGGCAGTCACATTTAGTACAGGCTTTGGTTCTTACTCAGTAATACTGCATAGTGATTGTACATCACTGTTTCTTTTCTTTAGTGCAAACCTATAGATCAGGTATGACCTGACTGAACTTGATTTACTTTCTATACGGTTAGCAAATAAGTAAATGCAAAAATCTCTTCAAAACTACCATCAATTAAATGTAACAACAGCAGAACAATATATATACATACTAAAATACACTTTTTCTTTAATACAGCTTGAAGTTATGTACATATCCCATCATTTTGTATGGTATATTTTATTTTCAGAGTTTAGATACTGTAAGTACTAAATTCCACCTCGAAAAAGCATGGAAATGAACGTTAGACCAGAACTAGAACTAGAACGACCATTCATTTTTCAAGTTTAAATTCCAACACAGATATAAACCTTTTAAAATGAATTATTCTCAGTCATTTGGTACAATTCACGATGGTAAGCCCAAGCGTAAGACCAAAATATTCCACAAATGAATCCTGAACACCTTCTGTGCTGTTCATCAATAAGTGGCGCCTATAATCCGATGGCCACACAGCCAAATCCATCTCCTAACCTACTCTCATGTACAATACTTGGAACCTGCCTACCCAATAGAAAAATGCATTCGCTTTCCAAATGCACATCTAATACATGTTTCCAGTTGAAGAGGTAGACACCATTAAGGCTCAAAGGCAGATATTATGTAGACATCATTTCATGTAGAGTTTTCAGATGGTGGCAGGTAGAGTTTGGGATCTCCAAGAAAAGGTTGTGCTGGTGCCTGGTTATAGTGACCAGCCAGGAACGTTCCAATAGATACAAAAATGAACAGAAAAAACATGATGAGGAAGCACACTCGGTCTATCACTCGGCCAATCAATATCCATTCTTCATTTTCCTAAAAGAAAGTACATACAATTACTCAAAAAATATGTTAAAAACATACTCAATTCATTTAAACCATGCTTAGTAGAGCCCTTCATCCTAACTGGCTATTTAACCCTCCTCTTATGTTAGGGTCAGAACCGACCCGTTTTCAGGTTTTGAATGTCTATAAGTATCACATAAATTTGTTTATTGCATCAAGATTTTTTTACTTTGTCAGGAACCTCTATTTAAACAATGTAATAGAAAAATAATCCTTTTCAGTAAGTTATAAAATACTGTGGTGAAAATGAAGACGTTTATGGAGTTAGGGTCAATTCTGACCCAGTTATAATATAGCATTATAGGACACTAATAAGTGCCAAAACTGAAATCATAAACACTCTCTCTGCTTAGTAACACTGACAGCCAATCACCTCTCAACCCTGTGAGCTGTAGGACCCGAGGACTCGATGTCTGCTGGTTTCCCATGATTGGATCACGGAACGCCAGAACAAGACATCTCCCTATTCTGCCTAGTGACACAGCACTGATCGTCTGCTCCCTCTCATCAGGAGCAGCGATCAGTAAAGTGTCACAGTAAGCCATGCCCCCTCACAGTTAGAATCACTCCCTAGGACACACTTAACCTTTTTAGCACCCCCTACTGGTTAACCCCGTCACTGCCAGTCACATTTACACAGTATCAGTGCATTTTTATAGCACTGATAGCTGTATAAATGTAAATGATCCCAAAATAGTGGCAAAAGTGTCTGATGTGTCTGCCATAATGTCGCAGTCACGCAATAACAAGTAAAAAAATTATAATAATAAAAATGCCATAAAACTACCCCTATTTTGTAGATGCTATAACTTTTGCGCAAACCAATCAATATACGCTTATTGCAATTTTTTACCAAAAATATGTAGAAGAATACATATCGATCTAAACAAATCAAAAAAAAAAATGGGGATATTTATTATAGCAAAAAGTACAAAATATTGCTTTTTTTCCAAAATTGATGCTCTATTTTTGTTTATAGCGCAACAAATTAAAACCGCAGACGTGATCAAATGCCACCAAAAGAAAGCTCTATTTGTGGGGAAAAAAAGGACGTCTATTTTGTTTGGGAGCCACGTCGAGCGATCGCGCAATTGTTAGTTAAAGTGACAGTGCCGAATCGCAAAAAGTGGCCCGGTCATTTGGCAGGCGAATGGTCGGGGGCTGAAGTGGTTAAGGGAATAACTCATTCTCATCCTGCCAGCAGCAAGATAAAATAATTGAATAAAAAGCAGCTGGTTACATGATGGGTCCTCTTTTTCTCAGTTTAAAGACTCACACTTTTAAAATCGTTCTTTTCCCTTGTAGTTCTTGCTATGTGGTTACAGGCCTCCACTGTGGCTCGTATCTCTGGAGCAGCGTGGCTTAAACTGTGGATGAGATCTTGCACAGTGCCATTTGCCATTCCTTTGCCTGGAAAAAAATACATAAACAATATTCTTGAAATGTAATACAATAATTTGGGGTCACTAATACAATCCAAAATTGAAAAGTTGGTACACATTTTCTAATTTTTAGAAACATTTAGTTTTAAGCAGTATTAAAGCCAAAATCAAAAATAAATATATTGCAGCTTACCAACCATGTTGTGCCAGCATCAGTTTCCCCGCTGTTTTCACCTGGTGACCTAGCCAGTAACACACCTCTTGTATTAAAGTGCCTACACTTCGGAACTTTAGATGAAGGAGCACAAGGGGCACCCCTGGACAGCAACATTGTAAGTCTGGGGGAGGGGAGTGTTGGATGTAGCAGATTTAAATACACTAACAAATTGAAGCTAAACTCCAGCTTATACAGACATTTTTTTTCTTTTTCTAATAAAGGTTTTACATAAAGAAATAAAAGCGGATCATTGTAAGCACCCCTGCTATTGTTAAATGGTTTGTCTCATCTCTGTAACTGATACATTCTGCTGAAGAGCTTCTTTTAAAAAACACCAGACTTATTGGCTGAATCACCAGAAAAAAATAGAGGAAAGAAAGCCTAAAAAGGGAAATGAATGCAGCCAACACATCTAAGTAATAGTAAGCTGCAACATAATAATTATTTGCTTTTGAGTTTTGAGTAGAACTACAGGCAAAACTTTTTTTTCATGTTGGATAGAGTAAGGAAGGTTATAACCTCTGTAGTTTTTTTTGCCATGTGTGTCCCATTGGGTAGATTTCACTTCACGCCCTGTCCCATGGACAAAACAGGAAGTGAGAGAAAATCCTTTCAAATTAAGGGAATCCTTTGGGGACCCCTAAGTTACCAGAACTAGTGCCCCCAATTGGAATATTTGTACTGCTACAGGGCAGCAGCCCATGTAAATCTGCACTCTTGTCTGCAGGGGGCGCACACACGGAGGGCCACTTCTGCTGGGACTATTCACAGCAGAAGCCAATCTGCAGATGCTGGGCTCTCAATATCAGGCTGGCACCCAAGGCAGAGTTTCGTTCTGCCAAGAGGAAGAAATGGATTTTATGTTCCTGCAAAGCAGGTACTAAAATCCATCTCTTTCCCCAGTAAAAGCAGCACATACAATACACAAACACTGGGTAGGCACACAGTTACCTCTTTGATTGCCCTAGGTGTTTAACACCTTCCCAGCTAGTATCATTAGCACAGTGAGAGAACATATTTTTAGCACTGATTTAGTGTCACTGGTTCTCGAAAAGTGTCAAATTTGTCAGTTAGAGTCCGATTGTCCGGCGCAATATCGCAGTCCTGCTATAAGTTGTTGACCACTGTCATTACTAGTATTAAAAAATATAATTAAAAAAATCCATAAATCTAACCCATAGTTTATAGACGCTTTAATTTTCCTGCAAACCAATCAATATACGCTTATTATGTTTTTTTTTTTACCAAATACATGTAGCAAAATACATATTGGTCTAAATTGCAGCCAAAAAATATTGTCGGTATTCTTTGTGTACAGCTTTGCATGACCGTGCAATTGTCGGTTAAAGTAGCGCAGTGCCATATCGCAGGGAAATTCCACGATGGACAATAATATACAAGTTATCAGATGGTAAACTGAAGATAATGAAAGATATCAATTCCTATAAAAACTGTATCTGTGTGAGGATAGCTGCATGGTCAAAAATCTGTGTCCTCTCATCAGCCATTGCTCAGACCTTTTGATTGGTCAGATCATTTCTATTAACACTCTCCTCATGGATCATAAAAGAGGGGATTAATCAGCAGTCTGGAGCTCTCTTTTACCATCCAACAAAGCTCAGCAGCTAAGATCTTGGAGATCCACTGACCCATCTCGTCGTAGATGCGTACAGCCTATTGCATTAGGGTTTGCATCCTAAAGCTCAAAAACATACATGACCCCCGTACATTGATCCCCCTACCGGCACAGTGAAAGAAAACTGCATAAACACTTCTCTTGTGGCAGAGCCTGTAAGAGGAAGATCTTTCCCATTTGCCTGTCGGCACACAGAACGATAATGCTAATACACATGGGGTGATTAGGGTGTGCCCAGGCACACCCGGCACACCCTGTGCGTATGCCAATGCATCTTATGCACATTGATTAGACTCTGCCGAAGGCACAGAAGCAGGACTCTGTTAAAAAATTTCATTCTTAAAACCTGTTGCATCGTTGTCATTTTTTTCCTTTTTAATACTCTTTTTGTGCAAATACTTTTTTTGCACCGTTTTACCTTTTCTATTATTAAACAATATTCTGAAAAGTGTTGATATTGTCTGTAATGCACAACCTAAAGATTCCCTGTTTCTTAGACAAGCACTGCTATAGGGTAAATCTCTGGATATACCTGTCTGCGGTGACAGTGTGTGTTACAGACTATTATTGTGTCTGTGTTATTGTGAACGGTTGGATAGGCCAATATTTATTGTGAATAGGCCGAAACCCTCTCTGGTGGCAGTGTGATAAATCTAAACCTAGTGACGATTGCTTTTAGTCTCCTGGAACTTGGTTGTGTTTCTGCGAGCTGGAAAATCTTTGCGCAGGGTGAGACCGAGAGTGGCATTTTTGTGTACCAGTGACAGCAGGGCAGTGCCGATCCTGACCTCCCTAGGGCCCTAAGCAAAATGTCAATCGGGGCGCTGCTGCCGCCAGTGACATGAGAAGCAGGGGGAGGGGGTGTTCAGCTGTCGGAAATCACATCTTACATTAAAGTGAGAAGCGGGAGGTGCTGACTTCTTACCTCTTCTCCCATGTAGCCAGCGAGTTGAGAAGCTGGGTGAGGGGCCGAAAATGACTTCTCACCAGACGGGGCCTCTAGTAATTTGGGGGGCCCTCCGCAGCTTTGTGGGGCCCTAAGCAGCTTGCATAGTGAGCTTTTAGGGTGGATTGGCCCTGCAGCAGGGTATGAAACTGATCAGCCGATTGTCACAAGTGGGTGATGGTGGCCAGGGTCTGATGCCGCATCCATCACAGTAAACATTGTCAATGAGACAAAAAGTAGTAGAAGAACAGAACAGAAATAGGGGGGACACGTGTCAGTGGTGACAAATGCTCTGGTGACAACTGTCTCAGGTGAGAATTCCGCTCACTTAACCACTTTAGCCCCGGACCATATTGCTGTCCAAAGACCAGAGCACTTTTTGTGATTCGGCACTGCGTCGCTTTAACTGACAATTGCGCGGTCGTGCGACGTGGCTCCCAAACAAAATTGGCGTCCTTTTTTTCCCACAAATAGAGCTTTCTTTTGGTGGTATTTGATCATCTCTGCGGTTTTTATTTTTTGCGCTATAAACAAAAATAGAGCAACTATTTTGAAAAAAAATGCAATATTTTTTACATTTTGCTATAAAAAATATCCTCAAAAAAGATATAAAAAAAACATTTTTTTTCCTCAGTTTAGGCCGATACGTATTCTTCTACATATTTTTCGTAAAAAAAAAAAATCGCAATTAGCGTTTATTGATTGGTTAGCGCAAAATTTATAGCGTTTATAAAAAAGGGGGTAGTTTTATGTCATTTTTATTAATATTTTTTTTTTACTAGTAATGGCGGCGATCAGCGTTTTTTTTCGGTACTGCGATATTATGGCGGACACATTGGACACTTTTGACACATTTTTGGGACCATTGGCATTTTTATAGCGATCAATGCTATAAAAATGCATTGGATTACTATAAAAATGCCATTGGCAGTGAAGGGGTTAACACTAGGGGGCAGGGAAGGGGTTAAGTGTGTTCCTATTTGTGTTCTAACTGTATGGGGGGGGGTGGCCTCACTAGGGGAAATCACTGATCTTCTGTTCATACATTGTACATCCCCCGCTGACAGGAACGAGAGGTATGTGTTCACACACATACCTCCCGTTCCCCGCTCTGTAACGAGCAATCGCGGGTGCCCGGCGGCTATCGTACCCGCCGGGCACGCGTGCGGGACTCAGGGGCGTGCGGGGGGCGCGCGCGCGCCCCCTAGTGCCCGAAAAGGAGAGGACGTAGAGCCACCGTCCCGCAGTAATATGACGGTGGGCGGTCGGGAACCAGTTAAATTAGGTAAATCTGATGGCTCAAACAATGAGGGTAACATTTATGTACATGCAATACCTATTTTTTCTAGCACAATTTTCATGAGTCCATCTCTCTCCTTCTGACTCTCAAACATGAGTTCGGTTCTTGGCTTCTTCAGCATGTACTCATCAGCCTTGATCATCAGTCCGAGTGAACTGCAGCGTCTTGTGAGTGGAGCTGGAGGAGGGGTTATATCACCTTGGCGTACATGCATTCTAAGTAGACGAGGGAGCTTTCTTAAAAACAGCTAATTATGTAAATAAGTAAATAAATGCATAAATTAAAGCACAATAGAAGTTTTTGCACATAACAATAGATGATGTAAAGTTTAGAATCACTTTACTTGGTTCAAAATGATAAGATCTCACAAATAATATGAAGATGATGTTTTATGCAGTGTCATGGTCAGTGATCTTAAGGCGTTTGTAAAGTCAATTTTCTTTTCTATTAAAAAAAAAAAAAAAAAACATGTTATACTTACCTGCTCTGTGCAATGGTATTGCACAGAGCGGCCTCAATCCTCCTCTTCTATAGTCCCCCACCGACAATCTCTGCTTCTCCTCTCCCAGGTGTGACAACATAGGAAGCCGTTTCACATTGTGACACACCTGCAGCATGTTTACAAGCCATGCTGCCTGCATCTATAGACACACTCCGCGGGGCTTGGCCCCACCCTCTGCTACCTTATCACAGGATTTGACTGACATCAGCGGAAGCCAATGACTTCTGCTGCTCTCAGTAAAGCCTATGAGAGCAGGAAGAAGAGCAGATGGGTACAGCGCTGGATAGAGATCAGACTCAGGTAAGCATAAGGGGCGAGGGGGCGATACCTATACAGAATATTTTTTTACCTTAATGCAGGAAATGCACTTAGGTAAAATAAAATATTTAGGCTTTACAACCACTTTAAATGTACCATGCATGCAAAGAAATATATATTTAAAGGTCAACTTGACTTTTAGTCAAGTTGTCCTTTAAATCTCCCTCACCACCACCATCCAGAGTGGCAGCTACCTACCAAAATACTTACCGTCAGCCCTGATCCTATATTCTTTATTGTGCGGCCTACACTACACAGCGTTTGTGAAAAGTCCTCTGTATTTTAGCTGGTGTCTGTCCGCGGGGATTTTGGTTTGATCGTGTGTACACAGCAGGCCCGGACTGGGACAAAAAATAGGCCCGGTCATTTTAGACTGAGCAGCCCGGTTGGGGGGGGGGGGGCACAGCGGGGGTTAATGACGGGATGTGGGGTGAGATAAAGAAAGATAGATTGAAAGATTAAGATAGATAGATAGATAGATAGATAGATAGATAGATAGATAGATAGATCGATAGATAGATAGATAGGAAGATAGATAGATAGGAAGATAAAAAAAGATAGAAGATAGGAAGGAAGGAAGATAAAGAAGGAAAGATAGATAAAGATAGAAAGAAAGAAGGGAAGGAAGGAAAATAGATAAATAGATATAGATAGATAGAAAGGAAGGAAGATGGATAAAGAAAGAATGAATAATATAGAAAGGAAGGGAAGGAAGATAGATAGATAAAGAAAGAAAGATAAATAAAGATAGAAAGCAAGAAGGGAAGATAGATAAAGAAAGATCGTAAGAAAGAAGGGAAGGAAGATCGATAAAAAAATAAAGATAAATAAATATAGAAAGAAGGGAAGGGAAGGAAGATAGATAGATAGATAGATAGATAGAAAGGTAGGAAGATGGATAAATAAAGAATAAATAATATAGAAAGAAAGAAGGGAAGGAAGATATAGATAGAAAGAAAGATATATAAAGAAATATAAAGATAGAAAGAAAGAAGGGAAGGAAGAAAGATAGATAAAGAAAGATAGATAAAGAAAGAAAGATAAATATAGAAAGAAAGAAGGGAAGGAAGGAAGATAGATACAGAAAGAAAGGTAGATAAAGAAAGGAAGGAAGATGGATAGATAAATAGATAGATAGATAGATAGATAGATAGATAGATAGATAGATAGATAGATAGATAGATAGATAGATATAGAAGATAGTAAGGAAGGAAGATAGATAAAGATAGAAAAAAAAAGGAGAAGGAAGGAAGATAGGTAGATAGATCTAGATAGATAGATAAAAATAGAAAGATAGATAGATAGAAAGGAAGGAAGATAGATAAAATTGGAAAGAAAGAAGATAGATAGATAGACAGTGGCAGTGCATCTATAGAGGGCGCCGGAGCGCCACTCCCTCTGGCTCAGCCGTGACAATGGGCACACTGGCGACAATGGGCACACTGGCATCAATGGGCACACTGGCATCAATGGACACACTGGCATCAAAGGGCACAGTGGCATCAATGGGCACAGTGGTGACAATGGGCACAGTGGCAACAATTAAAGGGCACAGTGGCATCAATTGGCCAGGTCCGACAATTAAAGGGCACAGTGGTTGCGTTTGATGGCATAGCACAGTGGCTGCGTTTGATGGCATGGCTCAGTGGCTGCGTTTGATGGCATGGCACAGTGGTGACAATTGATGGCACAGTGGCTGTGTTTGATGGCATGGCATAGTGGTGACAATTGATGGCACAGTGGCTGCATTTGATGGCATGGCACAGTGGCTGCATTTGGTGGCATGGCACAGTGGTGACAATTGATGGCACAGTGGCTGCGTTTGTTGGCATGGCACAGTGGCTGAGTTTGATGGCATGGCACAGTGATGACAATTGATGGCCCAGTGGTAGCATTTGATGGGCCCAGTGCCTGCATTTGATGGGCAAAGTGAGGCCCGGTATGCCCTATGGCCAGTCCGGGCCTGGTACACAGATTAAACCAAAATATCCCAGGAGACATGTCCGATGAAAACGGTCTGTCAGACCGTTTTCAGCGGATAAATCTCCTCGTGTGTACGCGGCCTTACACTTTCACCTTAAATATCGACATGTTTGCCCAATAAACACTTTTTTTTTTTTTTTATTCAGTTGCTTTATAATATTCTACCGTTGACTATACTGAGTGTAATTGGTACTAACACTAGTACGTACTAGTTGCTTCTTTAACAAATATTGATTGATCTGCTCAGATACACATGGATTGGGGTAGGTTTAACGCCAAAGCTGCGTAAGTTTGATGTTTTCTGCTGGCAACAGGTACACAGCATTTAACCATATGCAACACAACTGTATTAATCAATATTGTTTACTTTTATGAACAAAATGTTACATAGCTTTAATTAAATAATAATAAAAAAGTTTACTGTAAGCTCATACCTCGCGGATGGAGCTGGACATTCTGTGTGTGTTTGGGGTTCGGAGAGATACATTTAAAACTATCACCGCATTCACCACAATTGTAATAGTGACGACAATGAGGAATGTTAGATACCTGGAAAAAAACAAAACCAGAATTAACTCTCACCAATACCATCATATCTTTGACCTCAACCACATGTAAGTGTAAAAAGTAAAATGTCAATAAGATGTAATTATAAAGTGTAAAATAAAATAAAAAACTTTCATAAACAATGATGGTGTCGTTTTGGCTTAAATTCTTATGCCGCGTACACACAACCATTTTTAATGTCATGGGAAAAAACAAAGTTTTTCTCATGTGATTCTTGTCAAGCCTGCCCTGCATACACACGATCGTGAAAAAAAATGCTTGAGCAAAGTGCAGTGACGTACAACACGTACTACGGCACTATAAAGGGGAAGTTCCATTCGATTGGCAACACCGTTTGAGCTGATTATGCAAATTTCCCTTCTCATAACTTGCTTCTGAGCATGCACGTTTTTTTTCCCCCGTCATTAAAGCCTACACTTGACCATTTTTCACGACGTGAAAAACAACGACATGAAAAACTAAGAGAAAAAATAGAGCATGTTCTAAATTTTTAATGGCCATTTTTCACGTTGAGAAAAATGCTCTGGAGCCTACACACAGTCGTTTTTAATGACCAATTTAAAAATGACATTTTTCTCTTCATGAAATATGGTCGTGTGTACGCGGCATAAGATATTTCTTCTCTTGAAGTCTATTCTCTCACATAAGCTTCTCTGAAAATCCTTTAAATAGAGTCCCTAAAACCTATACAAAAAAGTTGGTGGAGCACAATCGGCTGAACAAGAATATAAAGGGGGCCCAGATTCACAAAGACTTACGCCGACGTATCTACGCCAGCCAAAAAAATCTGCCGCTGTACCTGAATCTGGCCCAGGATGTCTAAAAATGTGTGAATAGCTGAGAGCACCATGTGCTGGCTAAATAGGTAATAGTTTATATTTGCCAAACCTGCAAACATACTAATACAAGACTGAAAAATATTGCATTATATAGAAGTTGTTGGGTTAGGCTCACTTTACAATCAGTGGCACAGCCGTGGAAGTCTCTGGAATTTTCTTGGCAATCAGGAAGAGAAAAACGGTTTGAGCCAGGAGGATGTTGATAGACACTGTGCATTTTTGTCCTCCAGCTGGAAGAGGAAAACATGTTGGTATTAGAATTAATAATGATGTGTGTGATCAAATAAGCCATCAACACATCTACTTATGCTTATAGTCATCTTTCTTTCTTTCTATACTTCAACTATACTTGCATTATAAATCTATTTTCAAAGCTACTATTTTAAAACAACTGGATTTCTGGAAAGAGAAAACAGGAGGCTGATTGCTCATTTAATTAAGCATAGATATTTCTTATAATAACCTGCAACACAATTATGAATAATACACTAGAGAGGGTCTATGTGGCCATAGAGAGGATGACACAATTAAATTAGATTATGGGAGTGTTTCACAAATCCAGTCTTCAAGTTTCCTAGAAACTTACAAAAAGTTTCCTAGAAAACCACATTTTGTAAGTAAGAGGTGGCTCTGGAGACCAGAGAACCTCTTACATCAGAGTTCCCCTTTACACCAGAGACCGCAGCATTCCCCATTACATTAGGGTCTGCAGAGTTCCACTTTACATAGAGGGTCCGCAGAATTCCCCTTTGCACTTTACAGGGCAACTCTGTGGACTCTAAAGTAAAGGAGAACTCTGATGTAAAGTAAGTACCGTATATACTCGAGTTTAAGCCAACTGGAATATAAGCCGAGGCAACAAATTTTACCACAAAAAAATGGGAAAACGTATTGACTCGAGTATAAGCCTACAGTGTCCATCTGCATGCCTCACTGTGTCCATGTGCATGCCTCACTGTGCCCATGACTAGACTTACGTTTAACATGGGAGTAAAGTATATAAAAGGGGTGCCCGACTTCGAAAAATCGGGGCTCCTTGGCCGTAGGTCCCCCGGACATCAAACCTACGGCTGGCCAATACCGGGTCCCCAAATGTCTGGGAGATCAGATGCAAAAAGTTGACTTGAGTATAAGCCGAAGGGGGCATTTTCAGCACACAAAAAATGTGCTGAAAAACTCGACTTATACTCGAGTATATACGGTAAGTAATTAATTTCCCCTATAAGTATGGCCCTGGTTTTCTGTATTCTTTCTCCTTGAAAAAAAAAAAGATTTAATTTGTGTTGCCACTTGAAATGCAAATACTAAAAATAATTAGATCTGCTGTCCATTAATTGCAGTACATAAAAAGTAACAAGATATGGAAGGCTCACATACAGGAATGGTAACAATAGCAATCGTGTGATTAGATGACAACAGACATAAAAGTCCCTGTGTGATATTAGTCTTAAAATTCGTTTTTCTCCATCTACACTTGAAGGATCTTTAAAGTACCCTGTCTGGTAAATCACTTTAATAGTATTGTCAAATAATACCTTTGGCAGGTAGGAAATAAACCAGGACACTGACGAATGAGATAAGAACACAGGGAACAATGATGTTGATGATGTAGAAAAGAGGTTTCCGTTGTATGATGAGATAGAAGACAATTGATTGATAGTTGATGTCATCTGGAGTGAGTCGATGATCTATAATTTTTTTGGCTGGCATGTGTTTTATTATCCATTCCCCATTCTCTATGAAAGATAATGAATGTAAGCGCAGGTACAAGAGAAGCAAATACTGTAACTGATCAAATCTATACATTTAACATTAAAATCTGTCACTTTTTATTATAATAAAAAAACATGAATATCTTAACTTTTTTTTAATATCCAATATGACATCTTAAGCTTAAATACAGAAACGCTTTTAGGTTGTTTTGGTACCTGTAAATGCTTCTGGGTCTATTGTAATCCACTCAATTGTAACCCCTTCTTCTACTGTCAAGAGTAACTCAATCTCATTGGCGTTGTACGTTTGTGACCTGTTTAAACAGTAGACATTGATCAACAAATCTGACTGGTAGTATGAGACAGAATGCAAAAAATAAATGCTTTCTCTTTAGGATCCCCAGTGTATCAAGCCAAGAGTGCGACCTACTGTGCCTTGCACATTGACACATATTCCATCTCGGGATCAATGAAGCAGGGTCAAGTTACATAAGTCTAAAATGTGCCAAATTAATATGGATTGAGTCAAATGGGGTGCATGCCACCTAATAGACTTATCTCTTTAATTTACAGTTTATATATTTACTGAGCCCTGTGAGCATAGCCGACACTATACTTCCAGCGCTCCAATGCTGGACCTTCTGATCTCAGTTCCAGTAGCTACAAAGTCACATGAAGCCATTCTGCCCACTGTATTATTTATAACCAAGCCAATGGTACCCTCAACATACAGTATTTCATTGTCGATTTAAAGAGGGGAGCATTATGCGCACAATAGCTACGGTCTGGAAAAAGCAGACTACTTCATTTTCACAGGTGAAGGGCACCCTGCCGACCCTTACGATCCATGAAAAGATGACAAGTATCCTCCACGACTCTCATGCTAAATTCCTCAAAGTGTGGGCCCCTGTGATGATCTTACGCTTCTCCAACCTTGCACCCGACCAGCCTAGGCCTCTCTAATTAACCTTCTCAAAACCCTCAGCCTGGAGGGAACTTCCTTCCCCTATCCTTTTTTGCTCCTCCCCTATGCTTCTCCTTCTTCTACTACCCTCTCTCTGTTCCCTTGGCCCTCTGACTGTCACTCTGTTCCTCCTTCCCTCTTCTTGCTCCCTGCCTTAATTAATACATTTTTAGATATAATTTTTTTTCTCCCCTTTTCGTTGTGTTCAGTTTGGTTTTATGTTCTTCAGTTTAACTGACAAGTCTGCTCCCTTTACCCACCTTAACCCATGAGTACTAAGGCTCAGGCACTCTGTGTTGACCCCTGGCCTGGGTCAGAGGGTCATTGTTCGTTTATAGTTTACACCTTATGGCACATTTTCTTCTGTGTTTTTGCATGAAATTCTGCATTGTGTCTAATGTTCATATCCCCTGTGTAGGAATTTGCAACCGTTCTCTCTAAATTTCAATAAAAAAATTGTACCAGAAAAAAAAACACAGTAAATAGATTTTCAAGTTTATAAACCTCTCTGTGTTTCATTAGTGCTTCCTATTATGAGATGTATTCTTGCATAAGCATCACAATAGTTTGGTTCTGGAGAAATTGTCTGGGATTGTTTGTTTCCAATGGTCTGGTACCTTAGCAGCTGTCAGGAAAGGTTCCACCCGCTGGTAATACTATCTAATTGGCGTGCGGTACTGCTGTCCACCAGCAGGTGTCTCCTGGCAGTTTGGAACTGTCAGGAGAGCCTTTCCCTGCTGGTGTTATGTGATCCTTGGACCGGAGTCCTGGCATCCACCAGCGGTTGGATCCTGGCAGTATGGAGCAGATATCTCCTCCTGCAGTTAGGAATCACCTGAACCTGGTAATGGTATAAAAACCTGACAAGTTCAAACACACTTTGCCTTTGCTTCGTCTTGTGCCCTGATCTGAACCTTGATCCTAAACCTAAACCTGAGTGATCCTGACTCTGATCCTAAACCTATTTGTACCTGTTCCTGTCAGTCCTGGGTCCCTGCTCTGTTGTCTGATCCCTTCCACCCTCTCCCTGTCCATTGCTCCTTGTCCCCCATCTGCTGATCCCCTGTTATGACCCTGGCTTAGCTGAGACTACGATTCCGGTATTCCCTTTTGGCTATATATATATATATATATATATATATATATATATACCTGTCTGATTATTGTTATTTTGAGGTCTTGTCTAATATTGGTTTGTTGTGCACTGTGTGATATTGGAGGTGCGTTTACATATCATTAACGTTTCCTAATAAACTATTACTTTCTTCACCTATACACTTCTGGTTCACTTTGTGCAGTACACACAGTTCTGATTACATGGCAGCAGTCTTATTTTTCCCACAGCATAATGATGTGGTTATTCTGCCTACCCCAACCCTCAACTTTGAAAGTGGCAGATATTTTGACCCAAATATTCTCAGCTCTTTCCATCACACATAAAGAAACATTGCAACATACACCAGTTTTCTATGGACACCTATTTACTGCTGGGGCTGATTTGTGAAAACTACACCACACCAAACCTTTATTCCTGGTTGCATTTAAAATGTCAAAATGTATCCAGCCCATCCTGCCCTTATCCAGCTAATCCTTCCACCTACACATTCCTACTGGCCAGTATGGAAGCCCATCATAGTGATGGGGCAATAGAAATGTGTGGGTTGTAGGATGACTTGATTTTGGCTCCATTTTTCATATTTTAAGCCCAATGTGTAGAAATCCAAATGGTTGTCCCTAGCTAAGGCCTGTGCAGCCTCAATGATAGTAATAGCTGAATGTTTTGAAGCCTCTTGTGTAGACAGGAGTTAATAAGAAGCCTGGAATTTGAATTAGAAATTTGCAATCAAAAGCTTTCTAATCATCATTCAAATTAACCGTATCATTGCCATCACGTGATATGCAAAGTTTGTGCTCTTGTATAGACTATCTTTACTCCCTCACACTTTTACAGTGTGTCCTGAGTCCTTCCCAAAACGGATGTTTGTGGACTTGTTCTTTTCCATCATTTTGTTTTGGATCACCTAGTCCATTGTGGCTATCAGTAAATGTACATAATTTTTAACACTCATGCATCTTAATATTTCACATGCATTTATTGTGTTGATGTATTATTTATATGCACCTATTTGAGTATTTCATTACTTGCACATCTATACATTTAGTGTTTATTCACTTATCATTGTTACCTATTGAGTTTGCATTTTGGGTACATGCACAATTTTTTATTCACTATGCCCTGTGAGTAGGCGCTGCTGTCTCGCACATTTCACAGAGCCTGCTTCTAAATTACAGAGGTGCTGAGAGGAGGGGTTTCAGGAGGTAAGGTCAGTACAGGAATAAAAGCTTGTACCATGGGATATGTAGTCCTTGGAAATAGAAAGTAAACAGCAGAGGAGAGGCTGCAAAGCATGCAGGGAATCCAGGAAGATGTGGAAAGTTATGGCCAGAAGACAGGCAACACTCACAACATTAAGGCGATTATTCAAGTAAGCTTATATTAGATATTGAACAATATAGCTATTGTTTGTATTGTTATCACAATGCGGATGTTATTAAGTTGAAGTGAATGCTGTCACTACAGATTTTATTTACTTATTATCTGATTGGTGTATCACTGTATTATTGCACTATACAGTGCGGAAAATAAGTATTTGAACACCCTGCTATTTTGCAAGTTCTCCCACTTGGAAATCATGGAGGGGTCTGAAATTGTCATCGTAGGTGCATGTCCACTGTGAGAGACATAATCGAAAAAAAAATTCCAGAAATCACAATGTATGATTTTTTTAACTATTTATTTGTATGATACAGCTGCAAATAAGTATTTGAACACCTGAGAAAATCAATGTTAATATTTGGTACAGTAGCCTTTGTTTGCAATTACAGAGGTCAAACGTTTCTTGTAGTTTTTCACCAGGTTTGCACACACTGGAGGAGGGATTTTGGCCCACTCCTCCACACAGATCTTCTCTAGATCAGTCAGGTTTCTGGGCTGTCGCTGAGAAACACGGAGTTTGAGCTCCCTCCAAAGATTCTCTATTGGGTTTAGGTCTGGAGACTGGCTAGGCCACGCCAGAACCTTGATATGCTTCTTACAGAGCCACTCCTTGGTTATCCTGGCTGTGTGCTTCGGGTCATTGTCATGTTGGAAGACCCAGCCTCGACCCATCTTCAAAGCTCTAACTGAGGGAAGGAGGTTGTTGCCCAAAATCTCGCAATACATGGCCCCGGTCATCCTCTCCTTAATACAGTGCAGTCGCCCTGTCCCATGTGCAGAAAAACACCCCCAAAGCATGATGCTACCACCCCCATGCTTCACAGTAGGGATGGTGTTCTTGGGATGGTACTCATCATTCTTCTTCCTCCAAACACGGTTAGTGGAATTATGACCAAAAAGTTCTACTTTGGTCTCATCTGACCACGTGACTTTCTCCCATGACTCCTCTGGATCATCCAAATGGTCATTGGCAAACTTAAGACGGGCCTTGACATGTGCTGGTTTAAGCAGGGGAAACTTCCGTGCCATGCATGATTTCAAACCATGACGTCTTAGTGTATTACCAACAGTAACCTTGGAAACGGTGGTCCCAGCTCTTTTCAGGTCATTGACCAGCTCCTGCCGTGTAGTCCTGGGCTGATTTCTCACCTTTCTTAGGATCATTGAGACCCCACGAGGTGAGATTTTGCATGGAGCCCCAGTCCGAGGGAGATTGACAGTCATGTTTAGCTTCTTCCATTTTCTAATGATTGGTCCAACAGTGGACCTTTTTTCACCAAGCTGCTTGGCAATTTCCCCATAGCCCTTTCCAGCCTTGTGGAGGTGTACAATTTTGTCTCTAGTGTCTTTGGACAGCTCTTTGGTCTTGGCCATGTTAGTAGTTGGATTCTTACTGATTGTATGGGGTGGACAGGTGTCTTTATGCAGCTAATGACCTCAAACAGGTGCATGTAATTTAGGATAATAAATGGAGTGGAGGTGGACATTTTAAAGGCAGACTAACAGGTCTTTGAGGGTCAGAATTCTAGCTGATAGACAGGTGTTCAAATACTTCTTTGCAGCTGTATCATACAAATAAATAGTTAAAAATTCATAAATTGTGATTTCTGGAATTTTTTTTTTGATTATGTCTCTCACAGTGGACATGCACCTACAATGACAATTTTAGACCCCTCCATGATTTCCAAGTGGGAGAACTTGCAAAATAGCGGGGTGTTCAAATACTTATTTTCCGCACTGTATATACATAATAGTAAATACACTTTAAGTACTACAATACATTATTCCACATGTAGATCATGCTAGACTTACTGAAAAACCATGGAGCAGTTCTGCCAGTCAAAGGGGAAATATGTGACCACCACAGGGCAACTACTTTCATAGATGGCGGGAGGTAGCCAGTAGATGGAGCCATCAAAAGATACTAACGTGTTAGTATAGTGGGCAATGTTAAAGGTGCCATCCAAACTGCAGAATGAAGAAAAAACATTTGTTCTTGTTACTTTTTATCAACCCTCAACAACAGTTATGGAAAACTACACATGAAAAATGTCTTTACAGAAGGAGCTTTAGTGAATTGACGATAATGTCTGAAATACAGCTCTGTGTTGTATAAATTCTAAGTTGGGGACATATTTAAAAAAACATTGAATGTGACATTCATGAAACATACACTGGTGGCGGATCATTTCCTGTATATTATACACATTGTGCTTTGGTTGCTCAATTGCTCGTACAGTATGTAGACTGTACCCAGTCTTTCAAAAGCCAGAAACAGACAGAAGACACAGCAGAACCTAGTGATGTTAAAAGTCATGGCTTATTTCAACAAATTGGCATTCCATCTTAAAGCCCATAATTATGAAGGCAGATGTAGAGATAAAAAAAAAGCATTGGGTCCCATGGACATCTAGTGATCTGAGAGTCATTAAAAAAAATCCCTATTCCTCAGCAAAACCCTTAGGACTTTGCCCAACACTTAATAGCCATCTGTCCCTGTTATTTCAGTTGGAACAGACATACTTGCTACAATTTCTGTAGTCTTGCATTCCCTGTATAAAATCCCATTAACTAGGATTCACCTGTAGTGAATGTTTGGTAAATGTCACATTCGTTGCTTGAATTGTAGAGACTATAGAGTCTGTTGAAACCATGTTGAGAATTTGATGTTATTACATGGAGTTAGACATACTGTATTTCCTCAAATGAAATGGAGGTCTGCTTTGTGTGCTTTAATGATTGCTTCAGGCAACCTAAAGTCTTCTGGCACAAGTTAATTTATATATATTGGTAATCATTTTTTTTATTTACACAAAGTTGGCACTTTGAAATTTACCTGCACTAGGGAGAAGCACAGAGGTGTTGAGCTTGCTGTGGATGATGCAGTGAAGAACAAAAATGCAAAGCAAAATGTACTCCTAAGGCAAGCCATACATGAAGTCAATTTCTTTGCTGCAAACACAGACAGTGTTAACAGGGGAATCCCTTCCGCCAAGCCAAGCAGGGGAAGCCGTCCCTGCTGGGAGAAGACAGTGATTATTGCTAGTCATTAGCAATAATCATATGTAAAATCCAGCAGTCTGGTTGTACCCAAGTTGATTGATTGATCAACTTGGGTACATTCAGTCTGCCAATACATGGTTTGATTTTGCTGAACTGGCCGAGATTCAAACTGTCTAAGGCCAGCATTAGGTCAACTTGGGTACAACCAGCCCTCTGGATATTACATAAAATGAATGGCTAGCGGTTGGTATAACCACTAGCAGACGGCTTCCATTGCAACCCCGCCAGAGAGTACAATGGCTTGGTGGGAGGAATTCCCCTGTCAACACTGTCGCAGGAAAGCAATTTGCTCAATGTATGGCCTACCTAAGTTTAACCAAATAGCGTTAAAATCTTGGTTTATTTTCATCTTAAATATTACTTACTTGTTTTCTAAACCAACATCTGGGAGCCACACCTCAGTGGATGGTATACGTGTAATTTTAATGCCACTGTACTTCTCAGGGTCCCAACTGAGACGATAATCTGACCATTGCTAAAGGAACAAGACAAATAAAAAAAGGAATGTTACCAATAAATAGATTTACAGCATAAAAAGCAAGATCACAATGTTGTATAAAAGAGTAAAATAATTTAAAATCACTTTTTCATTTCAAAATTCATCGTTTCTGTCATTCCTTAGAAATATGCAATGGAAAATGTGTTGTGTTGACAAACTCTAGTTACATTTCCTGATCCATAGGAAAGCCTTAATACTGCTTGGTGGCCATATAAAGTATAATAATTAACATTAAAGCAGGGTTTCGGGCATACATTTTTTATTTTTTTTTGCAATCTCAATTACATTATTATGAATGTTCATTAACCTCCCTGGCGGTATGATTCTTTCAGATTTTATGTGCTGAAAGCGGTACCATTATTTGCAAGGGAATTTGGCGTGTTATACTGTAGGCTTGTAATTCTTAGGAATAACTCACTTAAATCTATCCAAACAAGAGTCTAGTAGGCATCCCGGGTATGATTTTTTTTTATTTTTTATTAAAAATTATAATACAATAAATAATTATAAAAAATTATAACAAATAATAATATAATTATAGTAAAAATTATTCAATAATGTTATCAAATCAAAATCACTGAAATTTGCTCAGTTGCAGAATTTTTGCTGTCATTATTTTTTTTTTTTTTTTATGACGAATTTCCCCACAAATCGCTATCGCTAAATTCTGCAAGTGATTCTGATTTATTATCGCTGTTTTTTAGCTGCTCTAAAACAATTTTTGCCATAAAGGGACACTTTTGGTTGCTATGGGCAATCTACAGTTTGCAGGGAGAAAGAACAGTTTTTATTATATAAAAGGACATGTAGTGCACAGGGCAGACCACTAGGGACATGGGGTGTGTGTATTTTTTACATACAGTACTGTAATCTATAAGATTACAGTATACTGTATGTATAGTGTTTGTTTACATTTTTGAATTTGGCGCCGTTCTCCGTCCCCGTGCGTCGTAACGTCGCAGGGAACGGAGATCGGCAGCGCGCGGGGACGCTGTGTGAATCGAGCGAGCACCTGCTCGCTCACACAGCGCGGATGCATCGCTGGACCCACGGAGAAGGTAAGTAAACAGTCTCTGTGGATGCTGCGAGGCGAGCCCGAGTCTGACTCGGGGTTACCGATCGTAGCACAGAAATCTAACCCCGAGTCAGACTCGGGAACAGCGCCAGGGAGGTTAAAACATATTAATAAAGCACGATCGGTACATAAACAGTTGCAAAAACGTACCTTATATCATCTCAGGAATCTTGTGGCGGTTTCCATCATAGCTGTGGGCATTATGAAGCCCAGTTCATGTTTCTTCCTGGATTTTCTGAGGGGTGCATGCTGGGTAAGCAATTTTAAGGCACAGTAATGCACAGAGACTCCTGGGAAATGAGTGTCATCATTTCCCAGGAGGCAATGGGGTCTTAGGACAGGAAGTTCTACCACCACAGACTAGGAACTAGGCAGATTACGAAATCTGCCTAGTAACAGCCATATAGAAGTGAGTAAAAAAAAAAAAATTAAAGGCAAGCTGTTCATAAAAATGTTGTTTTTAGGGTGCAACTCCGCTTTAAACTGTTCAACTTTACATATACAGTATGTGCCCCCCCTTCCCCCAGCTTTTTTTTAGGCATTTTCTAATAGAGAGGCATACTTACCCTATCCCACAGTTACATAGTCTTCCTTATTGTTGCAAAACACTGGTCCCTGAAGCTACCCTTTCTGTCTCTGGTCTAATCACCACCCTCTATCTGACATCATCACATAGGATGCAGAACCAATGGCAACTGCACATCCTATGGAGTGCCCATCCACATTCTGGAGCTGTAGAGTGACAGAATGAACTGGAGCTGCTGTAGGGCTGCGAAGGTATTACTCTGCATTGGATTATTTCCTAATGCAATTTATTTTATTATTACAAAAATGACATTGATTAATCTAAATTATTTTTAAGACACTGCTATGTATGTATTTTAGTTAATTGTAATATCACTGTCTAAGCCTAAATAAAAAAAGCATTATCCAACATTAAATTACAATAAAAGAGTACGCATTTTTTATTTAACGATAGCATTTGCTTTATGATGTGATATAGATATGATTGTGGAAATGTGTGCTCAAAGTGGAGATGACCCAGTGAGCAAGCCTACAACCTTAGTTAATTAGGCTCAAAGGCTTTAATATGTTATATGAACAAAGATGGGTTCTATTGGAATATTGTAACAACTCTTATTTTATGTACATACCATTTCAACCCAAACATTGGTAGTCAAAGCTTCTTTTTTTTCATTCTGAAATTGACAATAAAGTAACATTATCTCTCTGCAAGTTACAAAGCAAATGAAATGATTAAAACAAGTTTATAAACAGGTTTTAATATTAAACTCATTGGTCAACTATACAGTACCTAGCTGTATAAAGTATCTTTAATTAAAATATTCAGCTGTGTCAGATAAACAAGGGTGATTTATTAAGTCTGGAGAGAATAGAAGTGGAACTACTTACAGCAACATATGAAGATATACGACTATTTTCCTCAGTATAGGTTAACCACTTGTCATCCAGAGTATGTATACATACTGTATGTCCTGGACAGCAAGTGGTTATACCATGATCTTCGGATCCCGGTACCTTTTTTTTAAAGCCGGGACATAATTAATGATTAAACCTGAATGGCCCAGTTTTCCTTTCCTTAGGTTTTTCAGCAGAACCATTGTATTTATGAATATTTGTAATTACTTCTGATTACACAGTATATACAATTTACACAGTGCTTTATATATATATATATATATATATATATATATATATTGTACATTCATTGATGGCCTTCTTCTGAAAATGCCTAATGCCTGGTTACCACTACTTTCAGTACTTTCTCATGTGTTGACCACACAGAACTCAGCATAAAGCCAGAGCTCCTAATTTGCATTTATTGTCCTTATCAGTTATGCCTCGTACACACGACTGGAATTTCCGATGGAAAAAATCAGACAGACTTTTTCCATCGGAAATTCCAACCGTGTGTATGCCTATCGGAGTTTTTCCATTGGATATTCTGAGGAATTCCATCAGAGTTTACATAGAGAACATGTTCTCTTTTCCTCCGATGGAATTCCCTCGCAATTCCGATTGTGAGTTTGGTCGGGCTAAAGCCTGATCGTGTGTACAGGGCATAACTAAGAAAATCTCTTTTTGCTAGCAGAACATAGCAACAAGTGTGCCTTCATATTCCTATCCACACAGTGGTTATTCTCTAAAGCCCATTGTCCTTACCCCCGACCTTGGGATGCTGCTAAGGAGCAATTTAACTGCCAAGAACAGTAAAAACATCTTACATTTAAGTTACTTTGCATACCATTAAACTTATCCACTATTTTTTTTTAAAGCCTCAGTTGGGTTTCAAAGCAAACATGTTGCTTTCTGCTGCATGGGCAAAGCAGAGATTTGCTATATTGCAATTAGAAACAAAATATTTAAGTGGTCATTCTCTATCATTTCCTAAGTGTCAATTGTGGCACTAAAGCAGAGAGACCATTTACTTACCATGCTCAGATGCAGGTACAGGCCACTTTACCTCAATGTTCAACAACTCCCTTGGTTCCTGGACACTCCTAGGGAGTATAAATTCCTCAGCTTCCTTTTCACAGTAAGGGCCCTTTCACACTGGCGTGTTTTTTGGGCATTTTTCAGGGGCTTTGGCATAACAAAAAAAAGCCTGTAAAGCACCTGAAAGAAGCCTCATTTACAATCCCAATGTGAAAGCCTGAGTGCTTTCAGAGCCCTTTCACACTGCCAGCACCCGAAAAAACGCTGGTAAAGTGCCGCTAAGACCCCTTTCACACTGTGGCGCTTTTCAGGCGCTTTGGTGTTAAAAAAAGCTCCCTCAATGGAAAGGGGGGTTTAGGAGCAGTGTATTCAACACTCCTAAAGCACTGTAAAGAAGCTGCTTGCAGAACTTTTTTTGAACCCCTGCCAGCGCAGCGCCTCAGTGTGAAAGCACTCAGGCTTTCACATTGGGATTGCAGATGCAGCTTCTTTCAGGCACTTTACAGGTGCTTTTTTAACGCTAAAGCACCTGAAAAACGCCCAGTGTGAGGGGTCTAACTCAGGGAGACAATACTTGATGAGGTATATGTAGCTGGAAAGTGATCTGCAGCCAGTTGAGAGGCCCACTGCTGTCAAAACTGGCACATGGGGAGACAGGCAGGAGTTTAATAGCGTGCAGCTTCTCTTGAAGACCTAGCTACTAATTACTACTAGAGTACTGCAGTTCCTATGGGGTAGTTTTTTGTCCTTGTCCTGCTAAGTAAACTGCAAGTTATAATTTCTCTTATTATTTGGTCAATTACCTATTCTGTTAAATAGAAATAGGACATCTATCAAACTGAGACTTCTTCCACCTATGCAGCTGAATGTAATGCAAGATTAAAGCTTATTAACATAATAATAGGACGTATGCCTTAAATATACACAAAAGTAAAACATACCAAAGTGATGAGGTTGGTAAGCGTCAATTTTATACTGACATTTATAATATCGCCATCTTTTTTTGCTGGGCGTAAGTTTCTATTGTAGTTGTTCATCAAATCTTTCTGGAGCCTTTCTTCTTCATTGCGAGCCAAGATAACTGAGAGGAGAACCATAGATAATATTAGTATATTTGAACAGGTCATAGTCTTCCAGAGGTGAGGAGTGGAAATTATGTTTTCTGCTTCTCATCATAGCTCAGTAATAAGCTGCTACTAATTACTGTACAAACGGCCAGTTTATTAATGTGCGATAGAAGCACCTTACTGGCCATTTGTACGATTTATCTCATTCCTCAATGTCCTCTTTCCTCAATGTTCCCTATTCCTCTATAAATACACTTGGAAACAAGTGTTACAGGAATGTCTTAATCAAAATAAAAACAATTATTTATGAGTGGTCCCTCTCACATGGGTTCTTTTATTAACTTTAATTATATTCTTTAAGGCCACGTACACATGAGGAGACAAGTCCGATGAAACTGGTCCGCAGACCAGTTTCCGCAGACATGTCCGATCGTGTGTACGGCCTAGCGGACAGGTTTCCAGCGGACAAAAGTTTCTAAGCATGCTTAGAAACTTGTCCGCTGGAAACCTGTCCGTTGGACATGTCCGATGGTTAGTACGCCTAACCAACAGACCAAAATCCCGCGCATGCGTCAAATTGATTCGACGCATGCGTGGAAGCATTGTACTTGTTTGCGCACGTCGCCGCGTCACCGTCACTGCGTTCTCTGTCCGCGTGGGATTTTGGTCTGATGGTGTGTACACACATCAGACCAAAATATCCCAGGAGACATGTCTGATGAAAACGGTCCGCAGACCGTTTTCATCGGACATGTCTCCTCGTGTGTACAGGGCCTAACTCTTACTTTATCGTCTTTTAGATTTTAAATTTCATTCAGGTGTATTTAAGACCCTGGTCTCGTGAGATCACGGGTTCTAATCTCACTTATATAACACATCACAGCCATTCATTGCAAATTTCATTTCCTTCCCTTCTTGGTCAGAGAAGAGAATTCCAAATTTAAATAAGCTGTCTCTCTTCTGAGAGCTTTATATGAAGTGAAGGGTCTTGATATGTAAAAGCAGGAAACATCACAGGTTAATAAATGTACACCTAAATCCTCCCATGCTCGTCTCCAGGATTTCTCCAGAGCCTCTCCCTTATCCTCTGGAACTTGCTACCTTGACCTGTCCGGCTATCCCCAACTCTGGCTACCTTCAGGCGTTCCCAGAAAACTCATCTCTTCAGGGAAGCCTATTACGTCTCCAACTAATCTTTTACCACTTCCATCAGCTCATTCCCCACAGTTACAACCTTTTGTACCACTTGCCCCACACTACTAGATTGTAAACTCTTCTGAGCAGGGCCCTCTTAAAGGGGTTGTAAAGGTTCGGTTTTTATTTTCTAAATAGGCTCCTTTAAGCCAGTGCATTGCTGGTTCACTTACCTATACCTTCGATTTCCCTTCTAAATGTTTTTTTTTCTTTGTTTTCTTTGTCTGAATTTCTCACTTCCTGTTCCTCCTCAGAAAGCTGTTTAGTAAGCTGTTCTAAATGACTTTCCACCGCTTGGATGATGGTGGAAAGCTTACTGAGGAGGAACAGGGAGTGAGAAATTCAAACAAAGAAAAAAAAACATTTAGAAGGGAAATCGAAGGAAAAGGTAAGTGAACCAACAATGCACTAGCTTAAAGGAACCAATTTAGAAAATAAAATACGAACCTTTAAAACCCCTTTAAATATTGTATTTTATTGTATTATAACTGTATCATCTCCCTTTTATATTCTAAAGTAAACTGTAGGTGCTGTATAATAATAATAATAATAATAACTGATCTGGTGTGACCAGCTAACTAGACATGTAATAACTTGTACTGTCCTAAAAACCTACAGAAATATGCTCCTCCTATGATAAATACAAATTACATTTATGTTTTTATACACAAAACTATTTTTTTTTTTAAATTTGAATGCATATCAATATTTAGCAACGTCTTCACAATGATAAGACTTTACCATAAAACACAAGGAATATTTATGTAGGATTGTACAAATGCCATGTGCGCATGCTGCAATTTATGAAGAATTCTACCTGTTCATGCATGTAAATTAAGAATTCATATATTCTTTAACAAGCAGTAAAAGTAATTAAAAACCAAGTTGTCTGTGAAATCATGTTTATTGTAATTGGTTTTACTATAAAAATATGAATGGAATAATTAAAATCAGTCTTTGTGTTCTTGAAATATACAATGACTTCCCTACGCTTGTAAATGTCTGGATAATAATGCAGCAAATGTCGTGCTTGTAGTGAAAGTTCTATTAGAACGTTATGTTATATTATATTGGTTACTAGTCTTGGCAAATTTTGTTACATGATTAGAGAATCAGTTTGTTCAGCGTTATGGCATACCAGATTACCCCACATACAATGGATATGTAAACTTGTGCAATTTTGCTATTATATACTAGACATGTGCATTCGTTTTCGTTAGAATGCATTTTCGTCTGAAAATCAGGTTTTTTCGTTATCGTTTTAACAAACGATAATGAAAGCGCAGGACATTAAAACCGAAAGATCCGACATAAAAAAAAGCTTTATTTTCGTTTTTGTTACGGTAAAAATTCAATATAGAGAGATTCGACATGACGCTGACTGAATACAGAACAGCAATCTATCTATCGAACCTGATATACACACACATACAGTACTTTTCGACATTATAGAGAAAAGATTTGACATCATAGCGAAAAGATTTGACATCATGGAGAAAAGATTCGATACTATAGAAATAATAGATTAGACGGAGAAGATATACTGCACTCGTACATTTTAATGCTCCGCCCATAGGCTATAGAAACTTTCTAATGTTGGTTGACTATAACTAGTAATAATAATATAATTATTTCTTATTATTATTACTAGTCATACAACATTAAAATTCTTGTAGGCGGAATATTCGACCGGAAATGTACGATTCAGCGTAAAATTTCGAAGTTCCGTCGAATATTCTTTGACCATTCGACAGAAACCAAGTATTATTGGATTTTCAGACGAAAGCTATTCCCCAACGAAAAACTGAATAAATCAAAAGATTTTCGGGAGTAACTAAATAAATGTATTTTCCAGACGAAAACGAAAAAACGAAGCAAAATATTCCAGTCTGCACATGTCTATTATATACACTTGCTCTTTGTATCAATGATGAATCTCCATTGTCTTGTGAATTGTATATTCTTTCACTAAAAAGCTCAATAATACCAGATTAAACATAGAGAATCGGGAATGTGAATAGTGCAATAGCAATATCCAGCATTGGTTTTAATCTTTCTTTTTAACCTGACTGCTCTAAACTTATGAGAAGTGAACATGTTTAGCTGCACTTTAGAACTATTATTGTTTCTTGTAATAACATCTTAAATTAGCAGACATATTGTATGTGATGCTTCACCTTTGATCTGTAATCTCAAACACACATGTAAATAAGTAAGACATAAAAGCACTGCAGGTACAATTCAGGTAAGGTTCCTACCTGTGAAGTACAGAAAGAGGAGCAGCAACATGTTGTCCATGCTTCTAACTCATGCCTTATGTGTTGAGTGGATTAAATCTCCGTACAATGTCTGGAATGGTTATTTTAGGGACTGACCAGGCCACTGGGACCCTATCACCAGCTGTCCTAGGAATAGTCAGCTGTTGATACCAAAGATGACAAAGGGAAATAACAATGTCCTGCATTACTGGACAATTGGACCAGAAAGTAACTAAGAGCTTGTGCTGACAGCAGAGGGCTGCATTGTATTACAAGAAATGGACACAGCACTCAATACTGTATTTTGGGCTATGCAACTGAATAACCAATAAATACATACATATATAAAAAAAACACATATAACAAAAAAAAAAAAAAAATGTAACTATAGAAATTGTCAAAATGGTTGGAGAATTTGTGTAAAAAATCATGTACAGACTAACTATTTAAAATCTTATTACAATAAATCTAAGTTTTAATTACATGGCACATAAAAAAAATCAGAGAATGACATAGATAATTTTAAATAGCATTTTATTACAGAATGGCTTTTGTTAAATTATTTTTAAAATGGTAATTTCCTTTAAATATTTTTAAATTACATATAAATATGATTCATTAATAAATAAGCCTTTGTTAACTTAATAAGCTGATGTTTTTATACCTGAAAAAGAAAAGAATACCTTATTTATTGGCGTATAACACGCACCCTAACTTTAAGAGGGAAGTTTCAGGAAAAAAACGTTCCGCAGCCCCCTGCGTATAACAGGCACAGTTTACCCTTTATTTTCAGGGGAAAAAAGTGAGTGTTATACGCCAATAAATACAGTAATCACATTCCAGGCTGCAGGATGCAGTGATTTATTCCCTCTTCTGACTGATTTGAGCGCAATGAGCCAGTCCAGCGCACAAGAATTTCACAATAGAGTCCAGGATGAGCGGTATACTTATCTGCCTGCAGCTGTTGTTGTATAATGATTAGTATGACACATTTATTGACACGCATTTCATTTTACAGAATTGATTTTTTACACCTGCCAATGCAGCTAATCTGTACAACACACAGATTTGAATTACAGGTAAAAATGATTTCACTGGGCTCATTTATAGAAGTAGAGAGATTGGAATGCGGACATTTTTGTAGATATTTTATCCACGCAAACAAATCAGATTTCAGGTTACATTTTTTCAAAACTAGGTTTGAAAACAAGGTAACATCTGATAGGTGTCTATAGGCCCAAACCTCTCCTTCTGACTACAAATGTTATAAATATATATTGCTTGTCCGTAGTCAAAGAAGCCTGTATGATACAGGTGATAACGATTTTTATTCTCTGGTTGTAAAATATTTGAGAGCACAATGGAAACATTTAATAGAAAAACATTTCTAGATTCTGACACCCTCCAGGAACTGCCTGAAAGCATTACCTGTAAAGCCCCGTACACACCATCTGAATTTCCGATGGAAAAAGTCAAACAGACTTTTTCCATCAGAAATTCCGACTGTGTGTATGCCCCATCGGTAATTCCGATTAAATTCCATTGGAGTTTAAATAGATAACATGTTCTATTTTATTCTGTCGGAATTTCGATGTGATTTTGGTCAGACAAAGATCCGATCGTGTGTACGGAGCTTAGGTTACTTTTGAACCTTTTCTTTAGTTTTTGCTTGCATACATACAGTAGGTAAATGTATGTTTGTATCTCTTTGCACTGTAAGGGCTCTTTCACACATCCGTTCCGTTCGTCCGTTTTTTGGACGTCCGTTAACGGACCTCAATGCTTCCCTATGGGAGCGGATCCGTTAGCAGATGATGCATCCGCTAACGTCCGCCAGATCTGCATCCGTTTTTGCGGACGGAAGAATGTCCTATTTTTCTTCCGTCCGGCCGAACGGATCGGATGCAAATGGACAGACGGTCCGTTTCCATCCGATTCCCCATAGGGGATAGCGGAGGAGAGACAGGGCGGTCCCTGCACAGTGTGCGGGGACCGCCCTGTCCGCCCGACAGCTCAGCGGAGACCCCCCACTGACCCGACGGACACATGGAGCGGACCGAAAAACGGACCGCTCCGTGTGAAAGGGCCCTAAATCCTGTAAAAGAATGTAATTCCTGATTACCATATATGCAAAAACTAAGCTGCACTTGTTTGCTGAGCTTTTTATTCTTAAAGCTTCCTTTACCTTGTGCAGTCCTCCTTCACTTACCTCATCCTTCCATTTTACTTTTAAATGTCCTTATTTCTTCTGAGAAATCTTCACTTCCTGTTCTTCTGTCTGTAACTACACACAGTAATGCGAGGCTTTCTCCCTGGTGTGTAGTGTCGTGCTCGCCCCCTCCCTACAGGAGAGTCAGGACGCTCTCTATTTTGCAGATAGAGAAAGGAGCTGTGTGTTAGTGGGCGTCCTGACTCTCCTGTAGTCCAAGGGAGGGGGCGAGCACGACACTCCACACCAGGGAGAAAGTCTTGCATTACTGTGTGGAGTTACAGACAGAAGAACAACAAGTGAGGATTTCTCAGAAGAAATAAGGACATTTAAAAGCAAAATTGAAGGATGAAGTAAGTGAAGGAGGACTGCACTAAGGTAAAGGAAGGATATTTAGGAAAAAAAATTGTACCTTTACAATCCCTTTAAGTGTTTTAGGTGTTTACACACCTTTATACAGCACCAAATTATTCTTCAGCAATTTATAGAGAATACTGAACCATTTACATGAGTCTGTTATTACAGTTTTTTATTCATCCTATAATTATATCACAGTAAAGGGTCAGTTTGGGTGGAAGCCAGTGAAACGCTAATGGTTTGGGAGGGATTGTGTTTACATTTTTTTTTTATTCGGCTAATATTTATTTTTCCTATTACCATTTATATACAATTTTATTTTACAGATAAACATTTAATAAAGATGCACATATGACACTAGTTTCAAATAGGTTGCCTAAAGAAAGAGAAGCTGTGGCATGTTGGTGAGTGGGGCCGATTTATTAGGCCTCATGTACACTAGGGTGACCAGACATCCCAGGTTTTAGGGGACAGTCCCTGGATTGAGGGCACTGTCCCCGGACCAAGACTGTCCCCGGTTTTGTCCCCGGATTGGATTTGAAGAGGAGCTGGGGCAATTTAAAAGACAGTCAGTGCAGAAAAAAAAAAAATCTGAATTAAACCCCCCCACGCTGCCGCTCCTACTAGCTTAGAGGGTGTATTTTTTCCATTATCTGTGCCCCTTTCTGATGATAATATGCTGGTCGGAGCGGAGGGACCATTTCTTCAGTTTCGGCACATGCCCATTTAGCTCCGCTCCCATGTTCTTCTGCCTTGGCTCAAGTCCCGGCCAGCCGGTTTATCTCCTTGCTTTCCCTGGCGGAGTCATCTTCCTCCGCTTCCCATCCAGTAGTAGCTGGGGCCTGGAGAGTAAGACTTGACAGGCTGTGTAAACAAGGCAGATAGCCATTCTGTCAGTATAGAAGACATTGATCCTGTGTTCTATGCCTTCCCTTTATAAAAGCCCCAGCCCCACAGTAAGAAAACACTTATTAGGCATACATTTAACCCTTTGATTGCCCTAGATGTTATCCCCTTCCCAGCCAGTGTCATTAGTACAGTGACAGTGCATATTTTTAGCACTGATCACTATATTAGTGTCACTGGTTCCCACAAAGTGTCACTTAAGCCCCATACACACTATCAGTTTTCCTGACGGTTTTCTCTTCAGGTTTACCAAAACCATCTAATATGAGGTCAAACCTCAAGAATTTCAATTTGTATGCAATCAGGCAGGCCCTTGTACTACATGGTTTTGGTAAACCTGAAGAGAAAACCGTCAGGAAAACTGATAGTGTATATGGGGCTTTAGTGTCCGATTTGTCCGCCGCAATAACGCTTACCAGCTATGAGTCGCTGATTGCCACCATTACTAGTAAAAAATGTCCTTGGATTTAATTTAAAAAATCTGGTCACCTTATTGTACACGGCTGCTGGTAAACAAACGTTTAGGAGCAGTTTGGCATTTTTTCAACTGCTCCTAAACTTTCCTCTGTTATCTTATCAGTACATGTACCCAGGGTAGTTTATAGTCGTTTATAGGAAGTTGAGTTTAGAGGCTTTTTCTGGAACCCCAAAAAATGCGTTCAGAAGCTGGGTTTAGAGGCATTTCAAGCCCCCCAACGCGGCTAAACGTGGTAACTAAAGTTTAGTGGCGTTTCGTTTACAGAAGTTTTTCATTTTAACAAAAAATAAATAAAAACATTTTTTTTCAAGTGCTTCTAAATGCAAATGCGGCTAAATACGGCTAAACGGCTGTTTTTAGACACCAGTTTCTAGCTGTCAAGTTAAATCTTTTAGGAGAGGTTGAACAACCTCCGTTGTACATGAAGCCTTCAATTGCACGTGTCATCTTAACCTAAATAAAATAAATACATGAACTTCAGTTGTTTAGGTTTGTATACAACAGACTTTTTAATTTAAGCAGTTATAGCCTGGTAAACATGATCATAAGCCTAAAGCATCACTTGCTGGTTGGAAATCACAAACAAGAAAGATTATTTAGTAACATTTGTATTTTTGCCTGACTAAAAAAGAAAATAATATATATTTTTATAGCCAAACATCATAATCAATAAGAAAAAAAAAAAATTATATATATAGTCAACATCATAATCTATAAGAAAAAAAAATGATATATATATACATACACACCCACCTGCCACTTTATTAGGTACACCTTGCTAATACAGGGCTGGACCCCTTTTTGCCTTCAGAACTGCCTTAATTCTTCATGGCATGGATTCAACAAGGTGTTGCAAACATAATGCAAATCTCCCGTTCCACCACACCCCAAAGATGCTCTATTGCAGTGGTCCCCAACCTTTTTGGCACTGGGGACCGACATTGTGGATGACAATTGTGCCAAGGCCCGATGATGCGGGCCGACAATGCGTTTTTTTCGTGGCCAATTTGTCAGTAGATGGCTGGTGTTAGCACTTCAATCATCACAACACCATGGTTAATATGGTGTCAGGATGATTGAAGCACATTATTTTTATTATTATATTATAATATACATTTAAATAGTTAAACTCATCATACTATAATATACAATTAAATAGTTAAACTCATCATAATGCAGAATCTGCCACCAGATGCAGATTGCCACAGTGCCTGTCACCAGATTGCCACATGCCACCAGATGCAGATTGCCACATGCCACCAGAGGCAGATTGCCACAGTGCCTGTCACCAGATTGCCACATGCCACCAGATGCAGATTGCCACAGTGCCTGTCACCAGATTGCCACATGCCACCAGATGCAGATTGCCACATGCCACCAGAGGCAGATTGCCACAGTGCCTGTCACCAGATTGCCACATGCCACCAGATGCAGATTGCCACAGTGCCTGTCACCAGATTGCCACATGCCACCAGATGCAGATTGCCACAGTGCCTGTCACCAGATTGCCACATGCCACCAGATGAAGATTGCCACAGTGCCTGTCACCAGATTGCCACATGCCACCAGATGCAGATTGCCACATGCCATCAGAGGCAGATTGCCACAGTGCCTGTCACCAGATTGCCACATGCCACCAGATGCAGATTGCCACAATGCCTGTCACCAGATTGCAACATGCCACCAGATGCATATTGCCACATGCCACCAGAGGCAGATTGCCACAGTGCCTGTCACCAGATTGCCACATGCAACCAGAGGCAGATTGCCACAGTGCCTGTCACCAGATTGCCACATGCCACCAGAGGCAGATTGCCACAGTGCCTGTCACCAGATTGCCACATGCCACCAGATGCAGATTGCCACAATGCCTGTCACCAGATTGCAACATGCCACCAGATGCATATTGCCACATGCCACCAGAGGCAGATTGCCACAGTGCCTGTCACCAGATTGCCACATGCAACCAGAGGCAGATTGCCACAGTGCCTGTCACCAGATTGCCACATGCCACCAGAGGCAGATTGCCACAGTGCCTGTCACCAGATTGCCACATGCCACCAGATGCAGATTGCCACATGCCACCAGATGCAGATTGCCACAGTGCCTGTCACCAGATTGCCACATGCCACCAGATGCAGATTGCCACATGCCACCAGATGCAGATTGCCACCAAATTCAGATTGCCACATGCCACCAGATGCAGATTGCCACATGCCACCAGATGCAGATTGCCACAGTGCCTGTCACCAGATTGCCACATGCCACCAGATGCAGATTGCCACCAAATTCAGATTGCCACATGCCTCCAGATGCAGATTGCCACATGCCACCAGATGCAGATTACCACAGTGCCTGTCACCAGATTGCCACATGTCACAGTCCGCACATACTGACCCCCCCTGCCACAGCTCACCTCTCGATCTCCCTGCCCTGGATGTCACAGCGCCGAGCGCTGCCGCTGCTGCCTGGCTTCACTCACGGAGGGCGGAGGGGCACCAGGCTGACATCCCCCTTAATGTGTGCCATCTAGTGCAGAAAGCACTCTCGCCCCCCTCTTGGTATGCTGGCCGGGCTGTGTGGGCGGAAGCGCGGCGGGGTTGTGTAGGCGGAAGCACGGCAGGGCTGTATGGGCGGAAGCGCGGCAGGGCTGTGTGGGCAGAAGTACGGCGGGGCTGTGTGGGCGGGAGTGGGGTGATGGCGGCGATCTCTCTGCTCGCCCGCCACCGCTGCACTGCAAGCATCGCGGCCCGCCAGTAAACAGGCTGCGGCCCGGTAGTGGGCCGCGGACTGGGGGTTGGAGAACCCTGCTCTATTGGATTGAGATCTGGTGACTGTGGAGGCCATTGGAACACAGTGACATTATTGTCATGTTCAAGAAACCAGTGGTGAGATGATTTGAGCTTTTTGAAAAGGTGCATTATCCTGCTGGAAGTAGCCATCAGAAGATGGGTACACTGTAGTCATAAAGAGACAGACATGGTCAGCAAAAATGTTCAGGTAGGCCATGGCCTTTAAACAATGCTCATCTGATACTAAGGGACCCAAATTGTGCCCAAAGAAAAATCCTCCACACCATTACACCACCAGCCTGAACCGTTGATACAAGGCAGGATGGATCCATCCTTTCATGTTGTTTATGCCTAATAGTGACTCCCAGTAGATCAGCAATTTTTGAAATACTCAGACCAGCCCATCTGGCACCAACAACCTTGCCACGTTCAAAGTCACTTAAATCCTATATATATATATATATATATATATATATATATATATATATATATATATATATATATATATATATATATACACACATACACATACAACCAGGTCTCTCAAATTATGTGTCCAACCAGGTCTTTCAAATTATGACGTGCAATAGGGAAAGCAGTCAAACTCTGGTGCCTATTGTACTGCACACTCATAAGCACACTGCCTAACTACTATAGCAGGAAAGACAAGACAACTATAAATATTGGGGATGTAAAACCCTGTACACATGATCGGAATTGCCAATGGAAAAAGTCAGACAGACTTTTTCCATCGGAAATTCCGACCGTGTGTATGCCCCATTGGAGTTTAGATAGAGGACATGTTCTCTTTTACTCCAATGGAATTCCGTCAGAATTCCGATGTGAGTTTGGCTGGGTAAAAAAACGATCACGTGTACAGGGCATTACAGTGGCTTTCAGTCTGCCAGATCTGACAGAATATCTGTGACTGAGTTTTACATTTTTGGATGAGGGAACAGAAGCGGAAGGGAAGCACCAATAGGAAAGCCACCTAAACACAGGAATATTTATGAAGTATGAATGGCTAAGCAGTATTATATTAGTTTCAAAAACTTGATTCCTTGAAACTAGGATTTTAGTGCTTATATTATTGTTCCTGAGTAGGAAATGTACCTAAACATGTTCTTGCCCAATAAAAATGTATATTTATATTTAATTTCTCATTGTTATCCCTTGCAATAATTGAAATGTGAATAATTATTATGAAAAATTACTATGAGATATGTTTTTTTTACTAGTGATACCAATACCTATATCAGTATTGGTGCCAATACTAAGCATTTGCACGTGTACTTGTACTCGTGCAAATGCGTCAATACTAAAACTGATACCTTCAAACTCAGTACACATATGTGTGGGACAGTTTGCAGTGTGATTTCAAACCTGTCCAGACTGTGATTTCATTCAGCTCAGATTGGAATCGCACCTGAACCGGACTGACATCGCACAGGACTCTTTTTCAAATTGCCTGGCCCGCACATGTGAACAAGCTGTAAAAACTCACTGAAACGCACATGAAATCAGATGTGAAACTGATGTTTCTGCAAGTGAAATCGGTGTGGAATGAGTCCTAAAAAAACATTTACATGACATTAAAATTAGGCCGCGTACACACGTACGAGAACCTCGACGGGCGGAACACATCGTTCCGCCCGTCGAGGCTCTCGGCCGGCCGTCGAAATCGGCGACCCGCCCGTCGGGAATGGCAACCAGCCATTCATCCAGGCGGGCCGTCGAGCAAATAGAGAGCCTGCTCTCTATTCGCTCGACGGGATTCCCGCCGGGCAGGGCGAGCCAGCAGCGTACACACGGCCGAGGTTCTCGCTGGAATGCAGCTTCCAGCGAGGTTCTCGCTGGTTTCCAGCGAGAACCTCGGTCGTGTGTACGCTGCCTTAGGCATTGGTAATTGGTATCAGCGAGTACTTGAGAAAAAGTATTAAAAGTCATGGTCTGTCTTAAAAAACTGGCATCGATGCATCCCTTTTTATTACTGTGTACTGAGATTTTAATTTCACAGATCATACAGTAGCATAAAGCATAAGCTAAAAAAAAATAAAAAGCTATTTAATTTAATAGCCAGTATTGCACTGGCATGACATGCCCCAGAAAAGGGTTAACTCACGGGCAAGTTATGCCTGAGTAGACAGCTGATGTTAGAAGTGTTTGTCTTCACAAGCCATCTGTTTGCTCTAGAATAATGTGTGTCACTCAGTCTTGCCGAAATTAGACTTCCCTATACACTTGATGAGAGCTTCCAGTTATCAGCTGAAGCCCCCACCATTCTCCAGAATAGAGAGAAAGGAGTCACCGCTCCAGGTGGGATCACTAAATGGTTACAGGTGGTGCAGGATACCGAGGGTGCTGGCGGTGCACTAAGCAAAATGAAGACAAAGGTGGGAGAGGTCCCGCATCTTTGGATGCGATAGTCCCCGACGCAGAGATACCATGTTCTTTTGCCGCTACATTGATGACCTGCTGTTTATCAGCTCCGATGAGTCTGCCAGCCTTGATTCTTGGCTACTGTATCTTAATGACAACCATCTTAATTTACGTTTTACTGGCAATTTACAGCCCATCAGTATTGATTTTTTGGATGTCAGACTCACCGGCGCTGATGGGGTCATCACTACCAGCTTACACAGAAAAGACACGGCGGGTAATGCCCTTTTACGCGCAGATTCCTCCCACCCCCAACACACAATCAAGGGAATTCCCTTTGGCCAATTTCTTAGGCTAAAACGCATCTGCAGCAATATGGAAGATTTTGACAGGGAATCCTCAGATATGGCTTTTAGATTTAAAGCCAGGGGATACCCTGCCAAAATTATTAACAAGGCACTCCTTAGAGCCAGTTCCATCCCTAGATCGTCCCTACTTGTTAATAAAAGCTCTAACAAAGGGTTGTCTTTTAATGACACCATTCCCATTTTTTCTACCCCGTTTAGCCCCGAATTTAACGCCATTAGACATATAGTCAATAAGTACCTTCCGGTCCTGTACAACGATACTATCTATCAGTCTATTTTGGCGCAGGGTATAAAAACTGTTAGCCGGAGAGCCCCCTCTCTGGGGGGTATTTTGTCTCCAAGCCTCTTTCAGAGTAAAACAACTAAAGAACAATGGTTGTCATTTAAAGGCACCTTTAAATGTGGTGTTGGGAGCTGCAGATATTGCAAACACATCCTTTCTGGTACTTCAGTACATTCACATTCAGAAAATAAGGACTATGACATTCAGCGTTTTATTAATTGCAACACTGCATACCTGGTTTATGTTATTACATGTGACTTATGCCATTTACAATATGTAGGTCGCACGACCAGGAGGCTCAAAGACAGATTGGGGGATCATCTCTATGATATAGAGAAAGATCACAACACAAATGTAGCCAGACATTGGAATTCAGTCCATCACAAAGACATCTCCAGCCTGCGCATTCAGGGTATGGAAAAAATTGTTCGTCCTATAAGAGGGGGTGACAAGTTTAGATTACTGTGCAGGCGTGAGGTTCTTTGGATTCTCCTCTTGGGCACTAGAATGCCCAGGGGATTGAATTTCCAATGGGACGTTTCTCACTACTATGACTAGTGATATACAAGACTCAGACCTTGCGCTATACACACTTACCTACAACAAACTCTAACTTTTTGGTCTCCTCTCTGTTGTTCTCTATGCACAAGCTAGCACTTCATGTCACTCCCCTGTTCATATATGTATTGTGTCAGCCTCATGTGGCTTCACATTCGGCTGTACACACATTTTACTCTATGGGAGGTCCTGCGTTATTCGGTCCTAATGTTATATACCAACTTATCCGTGTTTACATTTACTTTTGCATCAAGTGTCCAGTACCTGCTTCTATCTACCCACTTTTTTGCCGTCAGCCCTGTGTCTTTTTTTTTTTACAAAGTAATTTTCTATAGAATTTTTCCCATTCATATGGGATTCATTTCCCCAATAATTAATTAATCGACAGGACCCCAGGCATATTGGTGGGTTAATAAACGATGTACACCTCGTAATTATGAATATTGCAGTTATAGACATACGATTTACTCTACTGTTTATCTTCTCTTTTTTAGAACTTTTCATGTCCTATACTCGGGTATATCTATGGTTATGCACACAATGCAACCCGATCACACAGATATCTCGGACCTTATTTTGCATTTTTTACTGTTTCTTTTTTACTTAGTATTAGTTGTATCCATATGCATGCACATCGATGTTCTATATGTACTATCTCCACAAACACCTAGTTTTGTGTGCGTTGGTTTACAATTAATTCCTGTGCATTATACACCTCTCCAAACAATGTTAGGGATCATATGTAGCCATGTACATTTTTCTACCTCCAACATAACATATATATGTATACACGCCTACATATGTATATATTTATATAATTTTTGGGAGCATCCTTCCGCACTAATGGAACACAATATACTGGCTTTCAGTTAACCAGCTCTATTTTCAGCCTAATTAAGTTCTTTCGGATGCACGCTCTAGATCCCTATACATGTGTTTGTCATAGGTTAATTTTCATTCCACCCATAGAAGACAACTTTTTAATTAACTTCCTTCATTTTCTATATAGGTGTATTTTATATATATATTATATATACTTTTTTTATATACATCATTCTGCTGTTATAGCCAATGGGTCCTTTTACTTTCAGCAGACATTATTATCATTCTATATATAAAATTAAAAATTCACTATTTCATTGGGCCAGCTTTGGACTTTGTTTACATTACATTCTCATATTGAGAACCTTTTTACCTTTCTCTTTTGCCTTGACCCAAATGTTTTAGAATACATATACCAGCCTCCCTACACGGAAGTTTTTCACATTTGCTGACACCTTTGATCACATTATGTTTTGGTCTCTCACTTCGGTGACGCCCATTATTAATTATTTCCATTTCACTTTCATTCACCTTTTTCACACTTTTCATATTTGGCTACGATGTGTTTACATGCTTTGACACAATTTGCCACTCTTTTCTTTTATGTATGAATATATTTTTTATGATTGGATGTATTTATGGGTGCATTTTTCCCGATTGTTGTCATTTAATCTCGGGTAACCCTTTACATCCACATTCTCAATTATGTCTATATGCACGTCACCATAATGGATGAATCCATCTCCAATACACACATAGATCTATTCTTTCTGCCATTTACCAAGTTGTTAGATAGATCTAGTGCTTCATTTCATTACATATGTTTTCATTCATATCGACACACATATTCACATTCATTTTTCACTTTTATTCATATTTATTTGTTCCATCACCATTATACATTTCATTTGCATAGTTTATCTTATGCTCTTTTTACAGCCTATTGTGGTTTGAATTGCATCGTCTTTAAGCTTTTATTTTATTTCATTCATCATTGCCTCATGTTTTACCATTTTGTGTCACTGTAGTACTATGTATGTACCACATGTACAGTATTTTATATGTGCATTATGTTTATAATGTGCTATTATTTATACATTTTGATTATTGGTTTCACATTTGTGTGTATTTGTTTGTTTTTTCTTGCTTTGGTGTGCACAGGTGTAATGTGACTATCTCATTGGCATCAGGGGTTGTCCTAATATCATAGGCTCCTCCCGGGCAATTAATTGAGATTGGTCACATGTTCACCCTATGTTCTATATATACCTAACAGTTTTAATGCTTCATTAGCCATGAATAAGCACTGATCCAGTGCGAAACGCGTCGGCTGTTCCTTGTTTCTACTGCTGTGACCCTATTTTTGTACATGCTGTCTATTGAATAAAAGACCACCCATCAGGTTTTGGAGTGCGGCTATCCATTTTTCTTTGTCTTCATTCTCCAGAATAGTCGAATGCCTTGTGAAAGCAGCACTGGTATTTCACTTATGACAACCAGTGACTCAATAGAAAAAGTTAAAGGGACTCTATAATGAAACAAAAAACCTGCATGGCGAGACTCTGATGGATGCAGACACTCTGTAACTCATGTCACATACTACTTCAGGGAAATTAATCTGAACCTTTCTCCAGGATCAGAAAATTCTTACTTTCCTCACAACCCCATCATACAAGTGTTTTTGTTCCCTTTAACACCAAGTTTTTTTGTTGAGTGCAATCTTATTGAGAAACAAAACAGGGTTTATTAAAGAATTATTTAAATACTACAGCAGGTTAGCAGTACCTAAAACAGTCCCCAATTGTAGCTTAACAACTGGAGATTTGACAGTAATGCCTCGTACACATGGTCAAACTTTTGACCGCTCAAAAGTCCGCCGTGAGTCCGTCGGAAGTTCGATGGAAAGATGGAGAACAGGTTCTCTATCTAAGGTCCGTTGGACTTCCGATCAAAAAAGTCAGATGGAGGCTACACACGGCCGGACTTTCCCAGAAAAAAAGTCCTTCTGACTTTTTCTCGGAAAGTCTGACCGTGTGTATGAGGCATAAGAGGGGGAGTTATAAGTATAGCTAGGCCATGAATTAGGCAGATTGGGACCAGATAGTTTTGTTTTTGGGCTTCATATATGGAAAGTTAACAACAGTTTAAACAAATGTATTATGAGATGATGTAGGAGCAAACACATCATGTTCTAATAAAACATATTCTTTTGGCCAGCTATGCTTTTTACTAAGGGTTTTCACAAATTACACATTTAATTGGAAATTATAATTTTTTTTTAATCAGTCTTATTGAATTTTTTAGTGTCAATTTGTTTTCCCAAGCCGTCTCCCATTATAACTTCAGATGGAGGTTTTTAGAGGGAGTGGATGATAGAAGGAAAAGTCTTCTCTGACTATGACTCACTTGTGTATAACTTTCAGCTTGAGCTATTGCGCTCTCTAAACAAAAAGTTTTTTTTCAGCAAGTAAAACGATATTGAATCACATAAAAACAAACCTACGCCTCCACCTAATCACTGAGAAGGACAGTATAAAGTATTATTCTGCAAATATGCAACATTTTATATTTACTTGACAAAAAAAGAAAAGAAAATGATTGAACTCAGTGTAAAATATTTTTCTTCAAGTCCATTTAGGGTCACAGGAATGCAGTAATTCTTAGATATGTGGGTTATATTGCCAGCCCCTGCATAACCCTACCTCCAGCCATCATGTACTGTACTCTTCCCATATATCCAAACGCACCTTCAATGTCACTTACAATTCTACTTTCTCCTCTTTCGGGGTTCCCCAAGGTTCTGCTCTTGGACCTCACTTATTCTCCATCTACTACTCCTCCCTGGGTGAGCTGATGGCCTCCCATGGCTTCCAATACCATCTCTACGCTGACAACACCCACATTTATTTCTCTACCCCTCAGCTCACTCCTTCAATTTCCTCACATATCAATAATTTACCAACAGACATATCGGACTGCATGTCATACCACTTCCTCAAACTCTATCTATCCAAAACTAAGCTCATAATATTTCCTCCTCCACGTGCCCATTCCCCTGATCCCTCTGTCAAGATCAATAGCACTACTATCAGCCCATCCCCGCATGCCAAGGTTCTAGGTGTAATCCTGTACTCTGAACTATCCTTTCGGGCCAACATCCAATCACTGTCCAAATCTTGCTGCCTTAACCTTCGCAACATCTCGATGACACCACAAAGCTCCTAAATTACTCCCTGATCATCTCTCGCTTCAACTACTGCAACCCCCCTTCACTCCATTATAAGGCTCGTCCACCTTACCAACCACTCAGTGGGGGGTTATTTACGAAAAGCAAATCCACTTTGCACTGGAAGTGCAGTCGCTGTAAATCTGAGGGGTAGATCTGAAATGAGGGGAAGCTCTGCTGATTTTATCATCCAATCATGTGCCAGCTAAAATGATGTTTCTTATTTTCCTTGCATGTCCCCCTCGGATCTACAGCGACTGCACTTCCAAGTGCACTTGTAGTGCAAAGTGGATTTACCTTTCGTAAATAACCCCCAGTATCTGCTACTCTTCTCTCTCAATCCCTCCATTGGCTTCAAATCACCCAACAAATTCAATTCAAAATACCAACAACAATTTACAAAGCCATCCACAACTCCTCTCCCAGCTATATCCCTTACCTTGTCAACCTAATCGTTCTCTTCACTCCTCCCAGGACCTACTGCTCGCTAGCTCCCTCGTCACATCCTCCAATGCTCACCTCCAGAACTTTTACAGAGCTTCACCCACCCTATGGAACTCCCTACCCCAATCTGTCCAACTATCTCCTACTCTGTTTGCTTTTAGATAATCCCTCAAAACCCTCCTCTTCAGGGAAGCCTATTCTGCCCCTAACAACTGTACTTTTATTTTTCCTCCATCAGATCAACCCTTTTATATCACTTGACCCTCCCTCCGAGATTGTAAGCTCTAACAAGCAGGGCCCTCTTATTGCCTGTACACACGATCTGAAAATCGTATGAAAACTGTCATCCGAGGAAGAATCGTACGATAATCGGATAATTAGTACAGAGCTTAATTCATCCGATATCATTCGTTTGGACAACCTCAAAAATGTTCCTTGTACGATACTAGATCGTACAATTTTCATTTAGTCAGTATAGTTGTTGTCCGAAAATACAATACAATACAAATACATTACAACACATGACATGACTTCCGATTTTTCTTTCTGTCGTACGAAAATTTTCTAACTTTAGAGAGTTTTAGCTCCCACTTTCTCCCGCGCACCGCGGCAATGGAAGGAAGTCACCTCTCCCCCCTCCCTCTTGTCAATCATCTGGGACACGTCATGCGCAGTGCGTGCCCAGCTATGAAGCCACAGCCGGGCGCCCACAGTAGTTATGCCGGTGCCACGGACAGGAGCGGGGACCGTGAGACAGGTAAGTGTGCGATTATTAAAAGTCAGCAGTTGCAGTATTTGTAGCTGCTGACTTTAAAAAATGTTTTTTTTTTAAGTCAAAACTCTTTAACTTTTGTTTTTGTTTACAAGTGTCTAAACGTCTTGAAGGTGACAGTATACCCCAAATGTCCAAGAAATATTACATTCTTGTGTCCTTCATTGGACAATAAAAAAGTATATTTTTGAAATTGTATGTTTTAGTCTCATAATACAGCAATAAAATATGTACAACAATACAATACATTCCCTTTAAGAAGATACATTGTAGAGGCTAGTGTACACGAGTATTTGAGGCCAGTTTAGCTCAGTTTGAAATTAATTTATGTTTTGCTTTTATTACGTCATAAATGCTAATTCATTAATCTCAAACAAAAAACTGATATGCCTGACAACTGCCAGGGGGCTGCGTATCTAGGAGCATTGGTTCAAATAGCCTCAGGAAGGATCCCCTGCACATTATAGCATGCACACAAATGCCAAGCTCACAAATGCTACGTCAACCTGTCTAGTTAAAGCCACTGCTGGCATAGATTTGCTGAGTTGTTGAGAGTTAGGCCGCGTACACATGATGAGAAATGTCCGCTCAAACATGTCTGATGGACCGTTTTCAGCGGACATGTCACATCGGATTTTGGTCCGATGGCGTGTACACACCATCGGACGAAAATCCCCTCGGGCTGAGGATGCGGTGACGTGGCGTTGACGCCGCCACGTCACCACTCCAGGAAGTAAAATACTGACACACATGCGTCAAATCCATTCGACGCATGCGCGGACATTTCTGTCCGCTGGTTAGTGTACTAACCAGCGGACATATCCGACGGACAGGTTTGTAGCGGACAAATTTCAAAGCATGCTTTGAAATTTGTCCGCTACAAACCTGTCCGCTAGCCCGTACACACGATCGGAGATGTCTGCTGAAACGGTCCGTCGGACCAGTTTCAGCAGATAAATTTGATCGTGTGTACGCGGCCTCATATTCTATACTGTATGTATGTATGCTTGCACAACTGTTTCTAGTCTTCATCCAGCCTTTTTTTTTTACAAGAAAACAGAGGCATCATTTTCCTTAACTTGCCGTGGTCTCCCTACGAAGCGGGATGTTGGAATATGCACAGCATTTTAATAAACATTTGTCATAATAAATCAGCATGAATTATAAGGAAGATGCTGTAGAATGATCTCAGGACACCATGTTCCTAATAAATGATTCACTGTCTGCAGCCTCAGTACTTAGCTCTGTTTTTACGCACTGTTTGCCAGTCTCACACATGAATGTTATGTGGGCGAGGGAATTTTATCCCAGCTGCCAAAAAATAACCATAAATACCAGTAGGTGTGCAGCTGTCAAGCAGGAAAGGAGGAGTGGGTGATCGATCAGAGAGATCCTTCAAATCAGTCTTTTTACAGGCAGAAATATTTTATGGAAAGACAGCTCTAGTGCTTGTAACTATAATTTTGCTTTCTGAAGGTATTAACCAGTGGGCTTATTTAACATATAGTATTATATTATTATAGTAGGTGGCTGACACTATAACACTGTCAGGACCTCTTACCTGAAGTTTTGTTCATCCAATGCTACCCAATAAGATACATGAAATTCGAAAATATGACAGTTGCCATCCTTAAAGGGGTTGTAAAGGTACAATATTTTTCCCCTAAATAGCTTCCTTTACTTTAGTGTAGTCCTCCTTCACTTACCTCATCCTTCAATTTTTCTTTTAAATGTCCTTATTTCTTCTGAGAAATCCTCACTTCCTGTTCTTCTGTCTGTAACTCCACACAGTAATGCGAGGCTTTCTCCCTGGTGTGGAGTGTCATGCTCGCCCCCTTCCCTTGGATTACAGCAGAGTCAGGACTCTCTCCACGTTGTAGATAGAGAAAGGAGCTGTGTGTTAAGCCCCGTACACACGACAGGGAACCTCGACGGGTGGAACACATCGTTCCGCCCGTCGAGGTTCTCTGCCGGCCGTCAGAATCTGCGACCCGCCCGTCGGGAATGGCAACCAGCCATTCATCCCGACGGGCCGTCGAGCAAATAGAGAACCTGTTCTCTATTTGCTCGACGGGTTTGCCGACAAGCGGGGCGAGCAGAGAGCGTACACACAGCCGAGGTTCTCGCTGGAATGCAGCTCCCAGCGAGGTTCTCGCTGGTTTCTGGCGAGAACCTCGGCTGTGTGTACGGGGCCTTAGTGGGTGGCCTGACTCTCCTGTAGTCCAAGGGAGGGGGACGAGCACGACACTCCACACCAGGGAGAAAGCCTTGCATTACTGTGTGGAGTTACAGACAGAAGAACAGGAAGTGAGGATTTCTCAGAAGAAATAAGGACATTTAAAAGAAAAATGGAAGGATGAGGTAAGCAAAGGAGGACTGCACTAAGGTAAAGGAAGCTATTTAGGAAAAAAAAATGTACCTTTACAATCCCTTTAAATTATCCTTTTTCAATTTCTCATTTCTTTGTGACATATTTGATCATAGTTACATAGTTATATACAGTAGTTTATGAGGATAAAAAAAGACACAGGTCCCTCCAGTTCAACCTATATGTGTGTGCTTTTGTGCGATTTGTATTCTCTAGCAGTTCCCATAGCTCTGTATATTCTGCTTCTTGAGGAATACCTCCAAATTTTTTTTAAGCTGTTCACACTCTTAGTTAGTACCACTTTCTTGGGAAAGGGGTAATAGACCCCCCCACCTGCGTGATGGCTGCCCAGGACCAGGATAGCGAGTGCCGCCCATGGGTAGAGGGGAGGGAGCTGAGGGCACATGCATAGGGTTGCCACATTTTCATCACGTCAAACCTGAACACTTTAGCGGCACACAGATAAAAATAAAGTTATATGTATAATTATGTATAAACTATACATATATTTTGCTATTAAATAACATTTCTAATCATATGAAGTTAACAACAAAAGTCGCCCTTTACATCAGAATCCACAGAGTTACCCTTTACATCAGTGTCCACAGAGTTCCCCTTTTACATCTGAACTCAGAGTTCCCTTACACTGTAAAGGAGGACTCTGCAGACTCTGATGTAAGGAAGAACTCTGTAGACTCTAAGGGATGCTCTGGGGACCCTGATTTAAGGGGGAACAGAGAACTCTGATGTACAGAGAGGACTCTAATGTAGGGGGGCAACACTGTGGCCCATCCTGTTTCTCACTTACTTCCACAATAAAACAATAATAGGTTGGTCTGACAAGAATGGTCTTTCAAAAAATGTATGCTAGTTGTCACTTATATCTTTATCACAGACAATTTTCTGTATAGACTCCATTACCATTCCATCAATTACATTACCTTACATAATATTGAACTTAGGTGGTCTGTAGTTTCCTGATCTACATCTCGATCTGGTTTTGTAAATCGATAGCACATTTTGCTGTACGCCAATCAGTTAGTACCATTCCAACAAATAACATGTCTTTAAAAATGATAACGAATGGCTTGGCTATTACTGCATTAAGTTCCATAAAGACTGTGTAAGCCATTTGCAGCTGTACCCCTTCATATCTGCCGCCCAGTTATGTGAGCTGTCCAATCAGGTTTCTAATGTGCTCACAAAGTCAAAGTGTTTCTCAATTAACAAACAATCTGGTTCATCCATTTTGTTTGCAGGCTTTTTGCATTTGTAAACATACCTTTTATTTGTATTGTTTATTATTATTATATATTGTTCAATATTATTACTTATTTTGACCTATAACTTGATTTATGACCACCAGGTGGAACTCAACTTTAGCAATGCTGCAGCGGCTACACACAGGGTCATCAATGAGTATCTGTGGGAGTATGGTACCAGGACAGGGTCAAGGGAGCTTGGCTTCTTTTCACTACACCAGTGGCTACTGATCAAGGATGCATGATCTGTCCTGTCACCATTTGGAGGGGGCCACAAGGATGGTGAGCAGCAACAATACATGCATCAGTGACACTGTCCCTCTAGTCTTCCTATTGGACCACATGCTTTGTGAAATCATGGACAGGGCACTTAAGGCAGAGCGCCTGCCCACAGACTCTGTTGATAGGCTCACATTCATAAAAATGAATCAGTCTTGGATCCGCAGCTATTAAACACCTGATTCTGATTTAACTGATTGAATTTGCTATGGATGTGGGATCCTTTGAAGACTGCCTATGCTAACCAACCTATTCCTCCTCTATCTTGATTACGCTAGCTTCCATCAATAGTTTTGGTTTAGGGCACCACCACCCAAGGCCAATTTTTTTGCCCCTGTTTAACCACTTAAGGACCGCTGCACGCCTATGTATGTCCACAACATGGCTCGTACAGGCACAAGGGCGTATATATACGGGTTTGCCTTTGTGCGGTTCGGGGGTCCCATTGAGACCCCCTCCGCGGCGTGCGGCGTTCCCCTGGCTCTGGGAGCGATCGCCGATGGGCGGATGTCCGTTTTTTTCTGCCCCCCCGCGATCGCTCCCAGCCAATGGGAGCGCTCCCCCTTCGTGTCAGTTCCTCCTCCTGTGTTTACACAGGAGGAGGAAATGATGTCATCTCTCATCGCAGCGGTGTTTTCCACCGCTGCTGATGAGAGAAGACATCCACAGTAAGTGTGCACCAACACAACACTGACACACACACACATAGGCACATTAACCCCTTGTGATCACCCCCCCCCACCCCCCTGTCACAGTGTCACTCAATGCAGTGATCTAATCACTGCATGTAGTGTCAGTGTGACAGGCAGTTAGTGTTAGGTTTAGGGTAGCCCCGTACCCCCCCTAATAACGTTTTAACCCCCTGATCACTGCCCTAGTTAACCCTTTCACTCCCTATTGCCAGCGTCACTAAGCGATCATTTTTCTGATCTCTGTATTAGTGTCGTTGTTCCCGCTAGGTAGCTATTTTTTTTTTATTGCGATTTTTTTTTTTTACTAAAGACATGTGGCTGAATTAATTTTGGCCTAAATATTTTACTAAAATTTAGTTTATTTGATTTTTTTATAACAAAAAGTAAAAAATAGTGATTTTTTTCAAAATCGTCGCTCTATTTTAGTTTATAGCGCAAAAAATTAAAATCGCAGAGGCGATCAAATACCACCAAAAGAAAGCTCTATTTGTGGGAAGAAAAGTACGCAAATTTTGTTTGGGAGCCACGTCGCACGACCGCGCAATTGTCTGTTAAAGCGACGCAGCGCCGAATTGTAAAAACACCTTGGGTCATTTAACAGCATATGTGTCCGGGTCTTAAGTGGTTAACAGAAGCATGCGATTACAATTTTTGATCTAATATTTTACAGCAGGGCCCATTCCTGTGCCCAACAAGAGTATCTGTGAGGGGTTACAGTGTTGTGGTACCACCACTTAAGGCCCAATTTTTTTGCCCCTGCTTAACAGGGGCATGTAATAGAGTTGCCACCTGTCCAGGATTCACCTGGACAGTTCAGGGTGGAATCATGCGTCCGAGTTTCAGACTGCCTGAAATCCGGACACATTATTCAGACTGGACTATGGCTTCCCAGCAGGGTTGCTGGCTGTAGTTGTCTAAGCTAAGAGTGTCTGTTATGCTCTTTCACACTGCCCTAAGCCAGCACTAACAATCCCCACCCCAAACAAACAGACAGGAGAGAAGAGAGGGCTCCATCTGCACCTCTTCCTCCTGTCCCTACCGTTCCGTGTTTGCCCACACTCCAATCCCTAGAGCTGTGTCTCAGAAAAGGAAAGATGGGGCTTCATATTTGAAGTCCAGCAGCCTCAGATACATCTGGATGACTGCCAATGGGTAAGTGAGTACACTAAGGTAAAACAGGGTTTTACCTTTTTTCGTTTTGTCAGTATAGTTGTCGTCCGAAAATACAATACAAATACATTACAACACATGTCATAATTTATTTTTTCCTGTCGTACGAGAATGTTCATGACTATTACCCTATTCAATCTCTACTTGCAACTATTAAGCCAAAAAGTTGTAGGATCTGTTGTACGATATTCAGATCGTGTGTACGGGCCATTAGTGCTTCCTTAACTTTGAATTGCCTCCGTTCCTTAATTCAGTGTCAATAAAACCCCTGTTAGACTTACCAGTAACAGTATTTTCAGGCACCTTCCAGGACAGCTACTTAAGAAATGATTGGCTCCGCCCTCTACAGGAAATACAAATCAGATGCAATTTAAAAGGCCCCTCCCTTTCTTCTGACCGTCAGTTTTTTAGAAGATCAAGTAAACCTCCACCAAATTGCACTCGGCAGAGAAAAGAAACACACCACCATCAGGTGAATAAAAAATAGGGTGGGAATATAGACGCTGTCCTGGAAGGTTCCTGGAAATACCGTTATGAGTAAGTCTAACGGGGGTTTTCTCCCCTCACCTTGCAGGACAGCTACTTGAGAGGATAAGCAAGATACTATACCTTAGGGAGGGACAACAGCCTGAAGCACTTTCCTACCAAAGAAGAGGTCCTGGCTGGAAAGCATCTGAACTCTATAATGTTTGACAAATGCATTAAAGGAGGACCAGACGACAGCTTTAGAAATTTCTTCCTATGATTCCTCCGCTCTTTCTGCCCATGACGTAGCCATGGATCTTGTTGAATGAGCCCTAATTCTAGAAGGAGGACTACGACCTGACGCTTTGTAAGCTTCACAAATAGCTTCCCTAATCCATCTAGCGATAGAGCTTTTGGACACTTTGGATCCCTTTTTGGGGCCACTGAACAATACTAACAGGTGGGAGAAACTGCTAAACCAACTGGATTTCTCCAAGTAAAGCAGCAGACATCTCTCTACGTATAAAAAACTAAACCTTTCCTCCTCCGCATTTTTGGGAGAGGAACAGAAACTAAGAAGGACTACTTCCTGGGACCTATGAAAGATAGAAGAAACTTTGGGCAAATAGAAAGGATCAGGCTTGATCACTACCCTGTCCTCTCAGGAAGGGATCTTTACAGTAAAGGGACTGCAGAACAGAAATCATTCTCCCTGACGTAATAGCCAAAAGGAAGGAGATCTTCAAGGAAATACATTTCAGAGAAGCTTTACGCAAAGGCTCAAAACGGAGCCCTTGTTAGAGCATTAAGCACCAATGGCAGATCCCAAGGAGGCACATGTTTGATGATCCTGGGAGCATGTCTAGATCTGGCTGAAAGGAACTTCCTGACTAAAGGATCTTCCGCTAGCCTCTTGTCTGAAAACACAGACAGAGCCGCAACCTGAACCCTAAGGGTGCTGACAAATAGACCTTTCTGCACTCCCTTGTGTAAAAAATCTAGAACACAGGGAGTAGAAAAATAATCTAAACTGGATTTCCTTTGCCAGGAATGAAACGTTTTCCAAAATGTCCCAAAGATTCTTCTAGTTACCAACTTGCGGCTGTCCAGGATAGTTTGAATAACTGTCTCTGAACACCCTTTCAACTGTAAGATGCGGCGCTCAGCCTCCAGGCCATCAAATGGAAGGTCTGAGGGTTTGGATGCAATACTGGTCCCTGATGGAGTAGATCCTTCTGCTCTGGCAGGAGCCAGGGAAGATCCACAGAGAGGGTCTTCAGAGAGGAAAACCAACTCCTCCTGGGTCACCAGGGGGCGATTATAACCACTTCTGCCCAATCCTAAATAATTTTCCAAACTACCAGAGGTGGGGGGGGGGGGGGGGAAGGAAAGAAGGTGTAGGCCAGAGCGAAATCCCACGGGAAGGAGAGAGCGTCCGTCCCTAAGGACCCTGTCTCTCTCTCCAGTAAAAAAAATGCCAGCAGTTTTCTGTTGAGACTGGAGGCAAAAAGATCCACTGCAGGAAGACCCCATCTTAGCACAGTCTCCTATAACGTGCTTTGATGTAACTCCCAACAGCTGGAACTTACGCTCACCCTGCTCAGATAGTCCGCCAGCGTGTTCTCTGAACCTCTGATGTGGACTGCTCTGATCGAGGTGACATTGATTTCCGCCCAGGAAAGAATCTGCTGTGATAGCGTTAGGAGTGACCCTGAATGAATGCCCCCTTGCTTGTTCAGCAATGCCACTGTCGTGGCATTGTCTGAAAATACCAACAGGTCTTTTGAACTGAGCCTATTCTGCAGAGCCAAGAGAGCTTTTCCTACAGCTAGTAGTTCCCTGAGGAGCGGTCTTCCTCCTATGGCAACCAAGCTCCTTGGGCCTGCCAGCTCTGAGAATGCACACTCCAGCCCCACAGACTAGCGTCTGTAGTAACCTTCACTGGAGAATGTTGCATCCAGTTCTTCCCTCCCTGCAGGTGTTCCTGCTGCCCCCACCAGGAGAGATTGAGAGAATCCTCTCTTGGAAGTTGAACTAGTTGATACAGAGAATCCTTCCTTGGATCCCAATGGTATAAAAGAAACACCTGAAGGGGCCTGGAGTGTAATTGGGCCCAGGGAACTCCTGGGATTGCTGCGGTCATTAAACCTAATAACTGCACGTCCCGCCGAAGCAAGGTATGTGGGAGCAATCTGAAGGCCTGCACAGCGAGAAGTTTCAAAACGTTCTCTTCGGGAAGAAAAATTTTCTGAGCAACAGAGTCCATTAGATAACCCAGAAAAAGTATGTTCTGGGAGGGTACCAGACAAGACTTCCATTGGTTGACTTTCCACCCTAGATCCTGAAAGGTCCACAAAACCAACTGCAGATCCCGGATAAGGGATTCTTTGTCTCGGGCAAAGATCAGAAAATCGTCCAGATATGATTTTTGTAAAAATTCTGGGCACTGCCGAGAAACCGAAAGGCAGGGCCAATGGGACGTTGTCCATGAGAATAGCAAATCTGAGGAACTTTCGGTGGTTCTGGCGGATTGGAACATGAAGATAAGCGTCCTGAAGATCCAGCGTAACCATGAATACCTCTGGCCATAATAGATTCCTCAATGTTTTCCATCCGGAAACGTCTGTAGAGAATATATTCGTTTAGGACCCTCAAATTGATGACCATCTGGAAGCCGCCAGAGGCTTTCTAAACCAGAAAGGCATGGAAATAAAATCCCCGGAATTTTTGACTTTTCGGGACAGGGGAAATTACCCCTTCTGTTTCCCATATGGAAACTAGATTCAACATGGCTTGCCATCTATCATGTGGTTTCTCGGCAGATGAGTAAGAAAAACTCTTTGGGGTGGAAGATTTTTAAATTCCAACCTGTGACCCCTTTCCAATGTTTGAAGGAATTTTCGGAAATCTTTGCCCATTCCTTGATGAAGTGGGACAACCTTCCCCCTACCCCTATCCTGGCGTCACTGGGGTGTTTTGTAAGAGGCTGAAGCAGTAAAGAGAGTCCACTTCTTCTGCTTATCTTTTTTAAAAGACCACTTTTTCTTCACCTGTTGGTTCCAAAATTAGCTTTGTTTTGGAAACCACGAAAAGTCTTCTTATTCTGTGGCTTATTCTTTTGAGAAGAAGGGAACCGTTTACTCTTCTCAGAGGAACGAGCTAGAACCTCCACCAAGGAGGAACCAAATAAGAACTTGCCTTCAAAGGGAATGCCGCAGAGCTTGTTCTTGGAGACCAGGTCCCCCTCCCAAGATTTAAGCCAGATAGCTTGTCTGGCTGTATTAATGAGAGCAAACGACCTTGCTGTAGTCTTCACAGAAGATGCAGCTGCATCAGCCAATAAGGCTACTGACTTAGCAATGAGTGGGAAAGACTCCCTAATCTCCTCTTTGGGGGTGTCAGACAAAAGGAGCTCCGTCCAGACACTGAACCCATACATCTAAATTCTTGGTCACACAGGTGGATGCTACAACTGGACTCAAGGATAAGCGCCCCAGGCCTTACGTAGCAAAGAATCTGCCTTCCTATCCATTTGCTCAGTCTTCAAAGGACAGGTCTGACTTCTTAGAAACCTGAGACATACGGGCATCTAGTTTAGGACATTTAAAGAACATTTCTTCAATTTCAGATTGAAAAGGAAATCTTCTTGTATGCCCTTCAGATTGGAAAACTCTCCTTTCCGGATCTTTCCATTCAGACAGAATCATGTCCTTAAGTGACTGGTGAACCGGGAAAGTCCTTGACTTCCGCCCATGAAGCCCCCTATACATTCTATTCTGTACAGATTGGATTTGCTGTGGTATCTCAATTTGTTCAGAAGCATAAATTGATTTCAAAAGTTCATCAATTTTCTCTGCTGTAAAAAGAAACTTAGGGTTACCTGCCTCCCCCACTGATGCAGAATCCCCATCAGATGAGGAACTCGGGTTCTCCCCTTCTTCCGGATCTAAGGTATAGTGTGAATCACTGATCTCAGACTGAGAAGGGGATCTAACTGAAACTGAAGGTTCTTGAGTCCTGGGACCAGAGGAAGAAGGTCCCAGACCAGCTACCCTGTCACTGAAAGACCGGAAAAAGGCTACCACCTCCTTCACAGAAGACAATAGCTCTTTAAAAAAGTGTCTGAACTAGCCCTAGATGGAAAACAATCTTCACAAAAAAGTTTTTAATATCCATCAGGTAGCTCGGCTCTACAGTTTACGCATTTCTTTTTCATCTGTCTATCCTAGAAAAGAACAAGAACAAGAGCCATAAGAAAAAAAAGGTCCCCTGCTGCATAATCACAGACAAGGGCTTACATTGGGGATAGTATGGGAACCAGAGGCTGCCGCTGGCTTCATCCGAGTGGGTGCTCCCTCCTTAGGCCTATCTTCAGGCTCCATTGGTGAGTGGTGATCGGCCGAGGAGAACAGGATGCTGTTCCAGGCAGCATGTCCTCAGTGTACTGCGCCATGTTCCTTATGAAAACAGCACCGGAATTCCTCCGACGCCATATTGGTACACCTCGGTGAAGACGAGGAAGACAAGGTTTCCACCAGCAGAGCTGGGGAGAACCTGGAAGTTGCCATTTACCCTTGCAGGTGAGCAAGAACAGGGAACCCTGCTGGCTGAGAAAAACAGGGATTAAACACATCCAGGACTTGGCCACAACCAATACTGGATGTTGCCAGAGCAGGGGGGTCCGCCAACCACAGTTACCAGACCTAGGAAAAACAAAACATGTGTCGGTGCTCCTAGAGGGTCTGGAAACACAAAACAACTGAAGGTCAGAGGAAAGGGAGGGGCCTTTTAAATTGTATCTTATTTGTGTTTCCTGTAGAGGGCGGAGCCAATCATCTCTCAAGTAGCTGTCCTGGAAGGTGAGGGAGGAAAATACCTGTTATTTTCTTTTGATTGCCTTTTCACCTTCCTCCCCCTTCTCCCCTTCCTCTCTTCCCGCCCTCCCCCTTTTTTTCTTTGTTTATGAAACAAAAAAGCACAGATAAAGAAAACTATTTATTGAATGACATTTTTTTTTTCAGGTACAGCATATGCAATCAGAAATACCAGTAGGTACAGCATCGGACAACATCATTTCCATGGACAAAGCAGGAGACAAATGCATAACCTACATTATTCAAAGAAGCAAAAGCATAAAAACATGTACCCGGATACTGAAGAATGTTTTTTTATTTGTATATTTTAGTGTTTATCTTTATTTTTATGATTTCAAGTTCTGTATGGCCTTCTTACCATTTTCCCCCTTACCCTCCCAATTTAGATGCAGTCTGTCCCTACAGTAGAGCCAGTAACCGACCAAAACTTCAGCCCGGTTCTCACAGAACTCAAAACCCTCCTTCTTACAACTAGTTTCTCAGCCGTTTGTTCAACTCCCTAAGCTCCCATTACCTTTGTAGTTTGGCTTAATTTACAGTAATACTACCTTAGTATTAAGAAAATAGGTACATTTTCTAAACTTGGTGCCGGGTCTCTAAACACCTCTCTTAGAGCCCTTTCTCATTGCAGCCACATTGGCGGTAAAGCGCCGCTTTACTGTCGTTTTAGCGGCGATATTCGGCCGCTAGCGGGACCCTTTTAACCCCTGCTAGGAAAGGGTTAATAGCACCAGTGTAGCGCCGCCGCCAAAGTGCTTTGGCAGAGATGCCCATTCATTTCAATAGGCAGGATCGGTGTATACTCTGCTCCTCCACCAGCCCAAAAGACGCTGCTTGCAGGACTTTTTAACATCTTGTCAGCGCAGTGCCCCGGTGTGAAAGCACTTTGGCTTTCACACTTGAACTGCAGCTGAGGCATTTTTCAGGCACTATTTTTAGTGCTAAAGTGCCTGAAAAAATGCCTCCAGTATAAAAAGGGGTCTTTAGGATGCTCCATCTTGCTCTAATTTTGTTATCTTTAGCAATGTGTACAATGACAGCTGGGTCTTTTCCAGTCCCACCCAACAATCTGTCCACGATCCGCAATGTGTTAAACCGAAGCACGTGGTATATATAGCGAACTGTTCCGCAACTGTGGCCTTTGTGACAGAATACCTTGTAAATCCTGTCTGATAATTGATTATTTTACCACCAGTATCTGCTTCTTTTTGCCTGCACACCTGTTCTCATACTTCCTGGAGCAGTCATTCCCCTGCATGCTAGAGGAGGTGCTCTACTCCAACAATGCTACTTCTAAACCGATATCCCCAATACCATGCAACTGGCCATATTTATTGGAATATATCAACTCAGGAGTAGCCCCTCTAAAGCTGGCAATAGATGGTGCAATTTTTTTTTCCTGCTACAGAGAGAGCCTCACACAGCCCTCTCAACTATCTCTGCTCACTCACAGTCCCCACACAATATTGTTAAAATTTAGATTGAAAAATGTATCTTGCTCTGCTACTCCTTGTATTGGACTGTTTACGTATTGTAACAGTACGGGCTACTGTGACTGTAAACTGGACACAGGGTTTGCACACTTTAGAGGTGCAAGACTACAGAGCGTAGATGTGGACTGGAGAAGATTGCTTTTGCAACTTTCTCCAGGTTTTGGTACTTTGTCATGGGGCTCTGTAGTATGGAGCTTCCATAGTGTCTTGGGTGGGATGGAATCTCCAATCCTGTCTCCAGATCTTGTGGATGACCAGCAGGGTCTCTGCTCAGGTGAGCACAGCCCTTTATAATCATTGTGTAGGAAGATCTCATGGCTTCCACTTGGAGACGGCTCCACACTAAGAGACAGGAGGTCTCTTGGAATCAGAGAGGCTGTAGGAGACAGCCAGAATATTGGTAAGCTGCAAGAAGCACAGCTATAGATGCTGAAGGGAAGCCATCTATCTTGAGGATTCCGCTGGTCTGGGTGACCAGGAGTACCTGCAGAAGTACTGCTACAGAGAGCCAGGTGGGCTAGCATTTTCTGTTGTGTGTTTTTGGAGAAGAACCCCCTGCGTGGGAAACCTTGTCTGGACTTTTATTTTGCCGTTTTAATAAAAATGGGCTACCATGCCCTTAAACATAGTTCCTGGCTGGAGTGAATCACTGGAAAAACGCCCATACCACAAGAGCTAACAACCCCCAATATCACAAGTGGTGGATTCAGTGGGCACAAGACGGTGTAATCCGGGTCCTTGCTCTACAGTGATTTCACATCAGGAACTGGTGGCTGTGTGCGGAAGTGCAGCCAGGCAAAAGGCATTGCGTGTGGCAGGTGGGATACCTGTGAACAAAAAAAAAAAAAAAAAACAATTTTTTTTTCTGCGATAAACTGCTGCTATAGCTGTGTGTGGCAGCCAGGCGAGCTGCATTGCACAGAAGTATTATTTGATGGACTGTTACATACAGGTGGCGCACCTGTGAGATTTTTTCCTTTTCTACTGCTGTGAACTGTGTGACAAGCTGCTGTGCATGCGACTGCAAAGATGAGGCAGTCAAAACACAAGAAGTTCATGTTAAAGCAAGGTAAATCAGAAGTGAGCTCAGCGTGGCCTGAGAAGATGTCTCCACCTAGGAGGGCCAGTCAAAAGGGGCCAGTGGTGTATGAGACTGTGAATGAGTGGTTCAAGCGGAACCAAAGTAAAGAGTCGGCTGCAGTTCAAGGGGCTATGGTCTGTGTCTCTGATTACATGCAACCCATGCTGCCTACAGAGGAGGTTGGAGACTTTCTGGAAAAATTTGAAAAAGTCGCTGTAAGGAGGAAATGGCCTAGAGACCAGTGGCCAAAATTGCTGCAACCCTTATTACTGATAGAGTACCGGTCGGTTTACCATTTGATGGACGATGACCACGATGACTACCGCCAGTTTAAAGAGGAAATCCTTCTTAGAGGAGAGTTCCATCGCATCATGGGTCGCCAGCAAAGTTCTGCAAGGAGAGTGCGATCTCCCATAACAACAAGAGTGGAAGTTGTACCAGACGGGAGGAGCTGCAGGAGAGATTTGCCTCAACGTCCTCACAAAGAGCTCTGTGCGTTCCTGCCAGCTGGGAATCATCAGGAGAGAAACGCACGGGAGAAAAGTCGTCTAGTTCCATGTCTGGAATGTGGCCGGCTGGGGCACGAAATATTGTCTTGCCCTAGATTCTGGGGTGCACCTGGAGGTAATGATGCTGAGCCAGTTTCCTGTGAAAATATATTTGCCGTCACCCCTGGCAACAAGGAAGAGTTTTCTGTTGTGCCTCCTGGGAGTGCTAAGGAGTCCAAAATGGCTGCTGCGATTTCATCCCGTGGCCACCAGGGGGAGTTGGCCAGTAAATGTGCGGCTGAGGACTGGTTCTTAAGACAACGTACTCAAATGAAGATGGTGACCACAACTACTGCGGTGGGTAAGACTGTCTTTAATGAAATGATGGCTGGGACTGCTGATTGCAGGTATAAAAGAACTGGTTACGAGACTGTCCATGATGATGTGAGAGTGACCCCTGTTCGTGAGGCCACTAAATGTGCACTTGAGAATGACTTTTCCCTACCCAGTGGGAATGCAGGTGTTAAAGTCCAAATAGAACCTGTGTTGATGACTACAAGTGTTGTGTCTAATGTCTGCCAGTCTCAAGTAGGCAGTGGGCTAGAACAACCTGAAAAAACTAAAAATGCTATAAGTGTTGCTGTTAATGAAAAGTTTGCTACTGTTGGGAAAATCCCAGGTTCTTTCAGAGCAAAAGCTGTTGTCACAAATGGGCCGTTGCCTGTAGCAACTGGTGGTAAGACAGCACAGTTGTCCCCAGAAATCTCCAGGGAACTTCATGTATTGGAGTTGGAGGTTGCCATGGACAACTGCAATGTCACTCTGGGGGCACAGAGTGGAACTGTATCGTGTAATGATAATGGGTTAGTGCAAGCTGCTAGTACTAAAAATGTGCAAGTGAATGGTGGGTTAACACAACCTGTGAAAAATGAAAGTTTGTGTGAGCAGTCCACTCACCCTATGTGTAATCCAGTTGGTAAGGGGTTAAGTCAGATGGCCAAAGCTGAAGGTACACAGCTGAGTGTGTTAGCACTCCCAGAGCAAGGTAGTGATGGTGTATTGCAGCCTGCCTTGATTGATGAAGCATTAGCAAAGAGTTATAGCATGTTGACAAAATGTGATTTATCTAGAGCTGACAAAGGTACTGTGTGTGCAGAATCTCAGGTGCCTCCTACAGCAGGTGAGGTGCTGCTGAGTTCTCATAATGGAGGTACAACAGATTGGGACAGTTGGGCCAAACAATTACTAGCCATGTTAAACAAGGCGATGTTGGGCGACAGGGGTGTGAATACAACCACTGCTATGCCAGACAGGGAGATTGCAGAGCGACCAATGGTTGATGGTGCATTGGTCTCTGCAGGGGTTGTTTCCCTCCAGTCAGAAGGACCAGATCAGGGCGCATGCATGGCAGATGTGGTGTTCACAGCCCAGCCGCTGAATGTTAAGTGTCAAGGTGACAATGTAACAAAAGTTGACTTGCAGATGCACATTGTTGAGTTGGAGGAGAGGAGTGGGAGACATGTGTCTGACGGTGTCCCAGGGGAGCATCCGGCTGTGATGGCTACCTCCAGTGAGGTGGAGGCCCCTTTAAATGTCTCTGACCCCCAAGCTGCAGTGAATGAGCCCCTTCATGTCTCTTATAAGGTTAAGGTCCCCAAGAATGTTTGGCATATTGATGTGGAGTGTGTGGAAATTACAGATATGCTAGTGGATTTGCTTGAACTGGTGAAAGCACAGTCCTTGTATACCTGGGTGCCTCCATTACAGGCAGAGATGGTGGTGCTGCGTGGTACCAATGGATGGAGCCAGGTAGTGCAACCTGTGCCAGTTAAAATTAGTCACCAGTGGAACTGGTTAATACAGTGCTTTCTGATAGTGTGGCAAGTGATCTCCCGGTTTCCTGTGAGGGTGCTTCCGCATACGGTTCAGTACGGAAGGCGCTCTGGGAGGCTGCTGGAGATGTCAGAGGTCTCTCCGCCTGATGTGGTGATGGAAATGTCTGCTAGTGCGGTCCAAGGTACGGCGGAGCAGTGTTTAGTAAATGGCGCGGATACTGCCTCACCCGTTACACCTCCTAGGAAGGAAGGGCCAGATATGGGTGCAGCATTAGCAGATATTTTGTCTCTCGCCTACAAAGAGGTACCAGTTGGGGTACCCGGAGACACTCTCAAATATAGAATGGAGAGGAACAAACGTTGTGACATGGAAAAGTCTGAGCTGGCAAAAATTGGTACTGCTAGGAATGGGTCATGCGTTGTTCAATGTCAGTTGTTAGAACAACTGCCCACAGAGATTTGGACAACAGGTGAAGTGAAGCCTTGTGAAGGTCCCATAGGGGATAGCTGCTCACCTGTGTGTTGTCCCTCCTTGGGCCTGGTCCTAACAAACCCTGAGCAAGAAATAACTGACACTGTTGGTAATTGGAGAAAAGATGGTTTCTCATCGGGCGTAGTGTCTGGAGTAGGTTACTTACAGAATCCAGAAACTGAGTTTAAAGGAAGTAGCAGAAAAGGCAGGGGGCCACCAGAAAAGAAATGCGAGTTCAAGAACCACAAGGACAGAGGAAGTAGGCTGGGGATACAGAGCGGTAGGACCCCGTTGCGATCCAGTGTAGGGCGTGCCTGGAAACGCACCCGAAAAAAAGATTGGGCCTACAGCTGGCGCAGAGTTGCCCCAATCAAGGATTCGGGCTGGTGTGTTCCGCCCCCTACGGGTTCGAAACAAGGGGGGGGAGGTATGTAACAGTACGGGCTACTTGGACTGTAAACTGGACACAGGGTTTGCACACTTTAGAGGTGCAAGACTACAGAGCGTAGATGTGGACTGGAGAAGATTGCTTTTGCAACTTTCTCCAGGTTTTGGTACTTTGTCATGGGGCTCTGTAGTATGGAGATTCCATAGTGTCTTGGGTGGGACGGAATCTCCAATCCTGTCTCCAGATCTTGTGGATGACCAGCAGGGTCTGTGCTCAGGTGAGCACAGCCCTTTATAATCATTGTGTAGGAAGATCTCATGGCTCCCAGTTGGAGACAGCTCCACACTAAGAGACAGGAGGTCTCTTGGAATCAGAGAGGCTGTAGAAGACAGCCAGAATATTGGTAAGCTGCAAGAAGCACAGCTATAGATGCTGAAGGGAAGCCATCTATCTTGAGGATTCCGCTGGTCTGGGTGATCAGGAGTACCTGCAGAAGTACTGCTACAGAGAGCCAGGTGGGCTAGCATTTTCTGTTGTGTGTTTTTGAAGAAGAACCCCCTGCGTGGGAAACCTTGTTTGGACTTTTATTTTGCCGTTTTAATAAAAATGGGCTACCATGCCCTTAAACATAGATCCTGGCTGGAGTGAATCACTGGAAAAACGCCCATACCACAAGAGCTAACAACCCGCAATATCACAGTATCTTAAACTTTACACTTAAAACCACTAGTGTACTTTAAACAACAAACTTCGCACAGCTCAGAACCTTGCATCCGCGTGCTCGATTCCGGTGAGAGACTCAAAAAGTACTAAATCCAGAGACCACAGGTATTTTCAGAAGGAGGTCAACATTGGCAGCCTACAGTACCCATTTCTTTGACAAAATTTATCTTTGAAGCTATCCCAAAGAGGTTATAAGTAAACTCCACTCCAAAAATACCAGAATTTGCTGACGTGTTGCTCAGGCACTAGAGATTGCAGGACAGAGAAAAAGGGTGTGCCAAGCCTAGACGAAAATGGAGATACCGCTGAGGCACTTCAGGGAGTGTTAGAGGGACACATCCTGGAGAAAAATTGTGTGCTGAAATCTTAAACTGCCAATACCCTTTTAGACCCAAGGGGCTATGTCAATGGGCTTTTATTTGTGTTAAGCAGGGTTTTAATCCCCTTACAAGTCTATGGAAATGCAAAAACCATGTGAAGCAGGTCAGAAAGTGGTCAACTGTAGGTCAAATGCTCCTGTTAATGAAAAATTATCCCTGAATCGTCCTAAACTGATGTCACACTGATACCATTGACATAAGCCCAAAACATATCAACGCACTTTAAGGCATTTAGCTTAATAGTTCTATTGTTCTTACAGGTTTGCTGTAAGGGGCTAGTATAATGACTGCATAATGCAGCAGGGACCAGAGGGGTAGGGCAGATATTGTCAGTTAGTTCACCTTACAGGAAACCTGTGGGAACAGCAAACTATGAGGAACTCTCAATGGTCAGCATGGGCTGGTAGCGACTTACCAAAACAAATCCTTTTGAGGCTCCTTTCTTCTGGTCCAATGTCCCAGAACATAGAGCCAGCGCAGACCAGTAAGCTCTTACCATTGTGAGCAATAGAGCTATACAGCCTAGTGTTGTTATATTGGTTGGAGAGGGTATCAGAAGATAAGGATCATATAAAGTACATGCAGCAGTAACTGGAGGCGTGGGGTGGTTGCGAGTTCTATAACCTTTTCATTTTTTTAGAAAACCCTTTAAGGCATTGCATGTTAAATAGCTTTATGTAAGGATGAATAACCCATGGCAATACAGTATGTCAGGGTATTTTTTAAGAAAAAAAAAAAATCAAATCAGAGTCCGATCAACTGTAATGTAACCCTTTTGATTAGGTGAGTGCTACTCCTATGTAACCAACATTACAGCTGAAGTAATGAATGCACACAATATGTTCTCATATGGCATTTATATTTTTATGCTTAAAAAAAATGGTTTTGTTGGGTAGATTGCAATTAAACATAGTCTTGCACAGTTCACTTTAAAAGCAAATTCTTTCACCTGGCATGCCTAGACAATGAGCAAGAGACTGGCAGCTGTCTCCACTGTTCAGGAATCATGTGTTGTTTCATTGAGGAATATTAAGCAGTTAAAGGCTGGAAACTGGTTTGGAAGAGTACCTTTCCTCTGACAGTATAAAAAAACAACAACAACCACAAAAAAAGTCACCGAAAGTCACTAGTGAGATGAAAATTGTAATTATGGTAAAGTTTAGTCATCACTGTGTATGTTACTTACCGTAATTATGTTCTTTATTAAAAATGTTAAAAATGGCGCTCAAATATTTGGTTCCTTTCGGGCCAAAGGTGACCAAACAATCCCTTTGTTCCGTTTCCTATGTATTGCAGAGACCCCAACCCTCCAGATTTGGTTAGTCAATGTTGCCGGTTACAGGTTACAGGTTGCCAGTTACAGCTTCATCATGTCTATAGATAAAATAAACCCGATGGGGCAATGGTTATTTTAAAGGAGGCCATATGTAATCTGGTTCCATATTCTACCATAAATAGATATGTAGCGGATACCCGGAATTTTCACAACCCCACCAAGCTGGCCGGAACAATATACACAGGCTTTCCAGCTTGCATTAGGGAGGAAGGATCTACCAGTGTCTGCATGGGCAGCCCCCCCCCCCACTTATATCTTCTCTCTGTTTCACTGACTGAGTCTAATGTAATATGAGCTGACACACACAAAGCTTTTCAGTCTGTAGCCTCTTATGTGCCCCTATTGGCAGGAAGAAGAAAGCCAATTAAAGGCACAGTTAAAGCAGGCAATCAGCGAGACTGTACAACACCGCAGGAAGAGCTGCTGTCTCTCAGATGATCTCCCCGTGCAAATCAGGCCTCTACTGCCAGTCGGGACATCCAGCCTAGGATTCCAGGTGCATATCGAAGCGCACCTGCACCGATGATGAAGCGTTCCAGTGTGAGGTGACTAGTCAGGTCCCCAAGAAAGCCTGCTGTGCCAGGACGTTTGTTTGGGCCTTGATCATAGGATTTGGCGAGAGGGCATGTTGCCCATCTGCAGGGAACCGACACACTGTACCATAGGAGTACGAACACTGTATACAGAGGTTATCAATTGCTGGAACACTGTATACAGACATCATTGTCCTCTCACCTTGCTGAGGAGGATCCTGCCTATTGTGTTTGGCCTGCTATACAGGAGTTTATGTGCATCAACGAACGTGGCTAGCTGAAGAGAGATGAATCAGTCCTCTTAAGTGTTTAAATGTCAGATTAATAAACCTATTCCTGTTGCACACTTTACCAGAATCAATTGTAGGAGTGCTGTAACATCCAATGACTGGTATGGTGTGAAACACATATGTAGCACTTACCCCCGAAGGAGCTGCTGGTAATTGATTGGGCCTGTACTCTTCTTTAACAACCCCCCAATGATTTGGTCTCGCTCCCCTTGACACAGCTGTGGTGCAGTGCCGATATGAAACTTTCACTAAACGGAACAATCCCACCATAACAATGTGTATATAGTGTACCTTTACCGTTATCTGGGCATCCGTTGTTCTACCTGTTAGAATAATGAACAAGCTTCACACCAATTGTGATCAACCAGGATGTAAGTTTACTGGAACTGGTATAAAGACAGTATTTATAATAACTGTATCAACATACAAACTTACTATAATAGTGCAATGAGTGTACACAAACTAATAACACTTAAAGGTCCCTTGAGCCTCTACTGCGGCGCGTCTCCAAGTGGGACTAGTGCTCAGAGTGACAATGCCTTGACACTGACCACCTTCCCACTTCCAGTACAGCCGCACCAAACATACCAATGCAAAGATATCAACACAGCACAATACAATTTCTCAGGAGCTTCATAAGGTAGACTTTTGTCTTACTGCATCCAAAGCACAAACCCTCCCTGTGAAGAAGTGTAGTCTCTGGTCTTCTTTCTTCAGCTAGCTATTATACTGCAGTGTTTGTAATCCGATGGTTTAACAAGTAATGAAGTAACATAACTGAAGAGTTAATACAGTTCCTGCTGTAAAACACACTTGTAGATGCCTTCGGTGTAGGTATACCTTAACTGTCAGTCAGCCCTCTATGAAGCATAGGCTTTTAGGCCTGATTGAACTCAGTCTATTTGAATGAGACCTCCCTGTAGGACTACAGGTCCCAGCAACTTTGTGTAATGAGTCTAAGTGTGTGAAGGCGAACTTCTGGGCGACAGCCCTCTCACCACACCAGGCCTGGAAAGTTGTGAACCTCCGCTCCAGTTGTGTCAATCCTGCTGCCAGTCAGCACTGCCACGCTGCCCCGCTCCTCAAGCAAACTGGACATCCACGTGACTCCGTCAAGGGTCCTGGATCCTCAGACCCGATCACACTGCTTCTCCAGCACACTGTGGTAAGGCAGAGTCAATGGATGTTGTTCTGCTCTGCACGATGTAGGCCCTTTTCTGAACACTCCACAGATCCTTGCAGGCAGGCCATGCGCCCAGAAAGAGGCAGAAAATGGCTCCACTCTGCCTTTTATATCCACCCAGCATGCAGTTCAGCCACCTAGTGTTCATGGGTAAGTGAGTCTTTTCACAAGATAAACATTTTTCTGCTCTGCATATGTAAGTTAAAACATATCTCGCTCACATTGGTATTTGGCTCCCTCTAGTGGTATGCCATCTTTAGCATTATATGGCAAAAATACCAGTGCTACACATATAACATATTTTGCCAGCACACTGTGGTTTAAGCAAAAAGTCAAATTTGAATGAAAAAAAGAAAAAAGAATGTCAGTGCTATATAGGACTCTCATTAAAGTGTAACTTCACCCCCCTCATCAAAATTGGTTATGTTTAATCCTCAAACTGCTAGCATTAGTAAATAGATAGGAAAGTATATATATATATAATATATTTTATATTTCTTCAGTAACTTCCTGGTACATCCCAGGAGTCTTCAGGCGAGGAGGGGTTTTCTCAGCCAAGCACTCTCTCCTTCATGCATGATTGAGCTGAGGGCAGATGGATTCCAGGAAGTAAATGCTACATGAATCATTTGCCCTTACTCTAGATGGCCAAAACTAGAAATGTTAGGGAGCTTTTTTTCAAAGTGATTTCTTAACAAAATAAAGCATATAGACATGGTTGGATGGAGGAGCTTGCTTTAAAAATTAATTAAATAGTATTTTTGATTTGTGGTGCTCAGATGCAGTTAAGATCCATTTTGAAGGTTTAAACATTTTTTGTTAAAACAGCACAAGGGATGGTATTCACATTAACCACTTAAGACCCGGACCAATACGCTGGCAAATGACCCAAGGGGTTTTTGCGATTCGGCACTGCGTCGCTTTAACAGACAATTGCGCGGTCGTCCGACGTGGCTCCCAAACAAAATTTGCGTCCTTTTTTTCCCACAAATGGAGCTTTCTTTTTGTGGTATTTGATCACCTCTGCGGTTTTTATTTTTTGCGCTATAAACAAAAATAGAGCGACAATTTAAAAAAAAATGCAATATTTTTTACTTTTTGCTATAATAAATATCCCCCAAAAATATATAAAAAAATTTTTTTTTTCCTCAGTTTAGGCCGATACGTATTCTTCTACATATTTTTGGTAAAAAAAATCGCAATAAGCGTTTATCGGTTGGTTTTCGCAAAATTTATAGCGTTTACAAAATAAGGGATAGTTTTATTGCATTTTTATAAAAAAAAATTTTTTTATACTACTAATAGCGGCGATCAGCGATTTTTTTCGTGACTGCGACAATATGGCGGACACTTCGGACAATTTTGACACATTTTTGGGACAATTGTCATTTTCACAGCAAAAAATGCATTTAAATTGCATTGTTTACTGTGGAAATGACAGTTGCAGTTTGGGAGTTAACCACAGGTGGCGCTGTAGGGAATGTGTGCCCTAATGTGTGTGTTTACAACTGTAGGGGGGTGTGGCTGTAGGTGTGACGTCATCGATCGCGTCCCCCTATTACAGGGATGACGCGATCGATGCTCCGGCCACAGAGAAGCACGGGGAAGCCGTGTGTACACACGGCTCTCCCCGTTCTTCCGCTCCAGGGACGGATCGCCGCACTGCAGCGGCGATCGGGTCCGCGAATCCCGCGGTCCCGGAGCTTCGGACCGGGTCGCGGGCGCGCGCCCGCGACCCACGGCTGGGTACTAAAACCAACGTATATATACGTTGATGTGCCCAGCCGTGCCATTCTGCCGACGTAAATGTGCAGTAGGCGGTCCTTAAGTGGTTAAATAAGAAGTGTCCCTTATGCTAGCAGTTGCTATCCATCTGCCCCTCCTCCACCATAACCCCCTGCTGGACCTGTCACAGGCATTCTTCAAGGTAGCCGACTATGCCCCCCTCCGCCATTCATAGAAGCTGTACTATCCTTACTAGTCTTTTACAATGAAAGCTCTCCACGAATGGAGGAGGTGGACTTTTCAATCATCTGTCTGTCCATCATTCATAGAGTGCTTTTCGTAAAAGAAGCTATAGTACAGCTTCTATTAATTGAGGCAGGTCGTGAAAAGGGCAGGTATAGTCGTCACTCTTTCAGTGAAACCTTGATTCCTCTGCCTCCTGATACCTCCACAATGGTGGTCTTTATAGTGCTGCAGGGGATAAAATGAGCTGATGGACCCGTCACAGGCACATGTCAAAAGTGCAGACTATGCTCACTCCTTCCACCCTTCTACTGCATTCATAAAAGCAGTACTATTGCTTCTGATGTAAATAAATACATTTAAAAAGAAAGCGAAACTTTACACAACAAAGATATGGCTGTGTTTAGACAGTAGGCAGCACTTATGCCCTTTTGGGCACAATATATTCTTAAAATCAGACTTGGCATAGGAGTAAATCCCAAAATATATTAACTTACCACTATTGGAAAGCTTCTGTCAGTGGCGTAACTAGAGACTTCAAGGCCCTGGTGCAAGAAATCATGAAGGCCCCCCCCCCCCCGAAAAGACTGATTTTGATACTTAATTTTTTTACACTGTACAACAAAGTAAAACAATTCTGTTTCTGATTTCACATGAGGGGGGGTGGCTGCAGTGGCAGTGCCATCCTCTCCCACCACCACCTGTGCCTCTTACTGATCTCATCACTATTCCCCCACAACCTCTGTTGTAGAAGTAATAGGGGGATAGGGATGAGATCAGTGGTGCGGCTGTAGGGGGATGGGATCAGTAAGAGGCATGGGTGGTGGCGGGAGAGGATGGCATCACCACTGCCACCCCCCTCAAGTACCACCGGCACCACCCCCCTCATGCATCACCACTACCACTCCGCTCTAGTATCACCGCTACCACCCCCCCTCAAGTACCAGCAGTGGTACTTGAGGGGGTGGCTGCAGCAGCAGTGTTGGTGCCATCCTCTCCCACCACCACCTGTGCCTATTACTGATCCCATCCTCCCACCACTGATCTCAGCCCTATCCCCCATCACCTCTGTTGAAGAAGTAATGGGGGGGATAGGGATGAGATCAGTGGTGGGGGGGATGGGATCAGTAAGAGGCACAGGTGGTGGAGGTTGGCATCGATTGCTCAGCTCTGAAAAAATGTCACTTACTGTCAATCAATCGAATCCCTGGGAATTCCGTTCGATCAGTTACCGTCACCATCACTGTGCCTTCTAATCTCCCGCCAGGATGCCTTCTTGTCTCATTGGTAGATGGCATAGGTACTACATCAGGGTCCCCAGAGAGCCTTCCCCTACATTAGGGTCCCCAGAGAACCTCCCCTTACATCATGGTCTCCAGAGAACCTCCCCTTACATTAGTGTCCCCAAAGAACCTCCCCTTACATTAGTGTCCCCAGAGAGCTTCCCCTCCTACATTAGTGTCCCCAGAAAGTCCCTCCTTACATCAGGGTCCCAGAGAGCCTCCCCTACATTAGTGTCCCCATAAAGTCCCTCCTTACACCAGGGTCCCCAGAGAGCCTTTCCCTACATCAGGGTCTCCAGAGAACCTCCCCTTACATCAGGGTCTCCAGAGAACCTCCCCTTACATTAGTGTCCCCAGAGAACCTCCCCTTACATCAGGGTCCCTAGAGAACCTCCCCTTACATTAGTGTCCCCAAAGAACCTCCCCTTACATTAGTGTCCCCAGAGAGCCTCCCCTCCTACATTAGTGTCCCCAGAAAGTCCCTCCTTACATCAGGGTCCCCAGAGAGCCTCCCCTCTTACATTAGTGTCCCCAGAGAGTCTCCCCTCTTACATTAGTGTCCCCAGAGAGCCCCTTTCTTTACATCAGGGTCCCCAGAGAGCCCCCCTTACATTAGTGTCCCCAGAGAGCCTCCCCCTCACAGCAGTGTCCCCAGAGAGTCTCCCCCTACATCAGGGCCCCCAGAGAATCTCCCCATACATTAGGGCCCCCAGAGAGTCTCCCCATACATTAGGGCCCCCAGAGAGTCTCCCCCTACATCAGGATCCCCAGAGAGCCCCCCCCTACATCAGGGTCCCCAGAGAGTCTCCCCCTACATCAGGGTCTCCAGAGAAGCTCCCCTTACATCAGGGTCTCTAGAGAACCTCACCTTACATTAGTGTCCCCAGAGAGCCTCCCCTCCTACATTAGTGTCCCCAGAGAGTCTCCCCTCTTACATTAGTGTCCCCAGAGAGCCCATTTCTTTACATCAGGGTCCCCAGAGAGCCCCCCTTACATTAGTGTCCCCAGAGAGCCTCCCCCTCACAGCAGTGTCCCCAACGAGTCTCCCCCTACATCAGGGCCCCCAGAGAATCTCCCCATACATTAGGGCCCCCAGAGAGTCTCCCTATACATTAGGGCCCCCAGAGAGTCTCCCCCTACATCAGGATCCCCAGAGAGTCTCCCCCTACATCAGGGTCCCCAGAGAACCTCCCCTTACATCAGGGTCTCTAGAGAACCTCACCTTACATTAGTGTCCCCAGAGAGCCTCCCCTCCTACATTAGTGTCCCAAGAAAGTCCCTCCTTACATCAGGGTCCCCAGAGAGCCTCCCCTATAACATTAGAGTCCCCAGAGAGTCTCCCCTCTTACATTAGTGTCCCCAGAGAGTCTCCCCATACATTAGGGCCCCCAGAGAGTCTCCCCATACATTAGGGCCCCCAGAGAGTCTCCCCATACATTAGGGCCCCCAGAGAGTCTCCCCCTACATCAGGGTCCCCAGAAAGTCTCCCCCTACATCAGGGTCCCCAGAAAGTCTCCCCCTACATCAGGGTCCCCAGAGAGTCTCCCCCTACATCAGGGTCCCCAGAGAGTCTCCCCCTACATCAGGGTCCCCAGAGAGTCTCCCCCTACATCAGGGTCCCCAGAGAGTCTCCCCCTACATCAGGGTCCCCAGAGAGTCTCCCCCTACATCAGGGTCCCCAGAGAGTCTCCTCCTACATCAGGGTCCCCAGAGAGTCTCCTCCTACATCAGGGTCCCCAGAGAGTCTCCCCCTACATCATGATTACCAGAGAACCCCCTTACACCAGGGTCCCCAGAGAGTCTCCCCTCTTACATTAGTGTCCCCAGAGAGTCTCCCCTCTTACATTAGTGTCCCCAGAGTACCCCACCTTACAACAGGGTCCCCAGAGAGTCTCCCCTTACACCAGGGTCCCCCCCCCAGAGAGTCTCCCCTTACATCAGGGTCCCCAGAGAGCCCCCCTTACACCAGGGTCCCCAGAGAGTCTCCCCCTACATCAGGGTCCCCAGAGAGTCTCCCCCTACATCAGGGTCCCCAGAGAGTCTCCCCCTACATCAGGGTCCCCAGAGAGTCTCCCCCTACATCAGGGTCCCCAGAGAGTCTCCCCCTACATCAGGGTCCCCAGAGAGTCTCCCCCTACATCAGGGTCCCCAGAGAGTCTCCCCCTACATCAGGGTCCCCAGAGAGTCTCCCCCTACATCAGGGTCCCCAGAGAGTCTCCCCCTACATCAGGGTCCCCAGAGAGACTCCCCCTACATCAGAAGCCCCCCTTTCAATTAGTGTCCCCAGAAGCCCCCCTCTTACATTAGTGTCCCCAGAAGCCCCCCTCTCTTACATTAGTGTCCCCAGAAGCCCCCCTCTCTTACAATAGTGTCCCCAGAAGCCCCCCCTCTCTTACAATAGTGTCCCCAGAAGCCCCCCTCTCTTACATTAGTGTCCCCAGAAGCCCCCTCTCTTACATTAGTGTCCCCAGAAGCCCCCCCTCTTACATTAGTGTCCCCAGAAGCCCCCCCCCTACATTAGTGTGCCCAGAAGCCCCCCTTTCAATTAGTGTCCCCAGAAGCCCCCCCCTCTTACATTAGTGTCCCCAGAAGCCCCCCCTCTCTTACATTAGTGTCCCCAGAGGCCCCCTTCCTTACATTAGTGTCCCCAAAGGCCCCTTTCCTTACATTAGTGTCCCCAGAAGCCCCCTTCCTTTAGTGTCCCCAGAAGCCCCCCCTCTTACATTAGTGTCCCCAGAAGCCCCCCCTCTTACATTAGTGTCCCCAGAAGCCCCCCCCCTCTTACATTAGTGTCCCCAGAAGCCCCCCCTTACATTAGTGTGCCCAGAAGCCCCCCTTTCAATTAGTGTCCCCAGAAGCCCCCCTCTTACATTAGTGTCCCCAGAAGCCCCCCCTCTCTTACATTAGTGTCCCCAGAAGCCCCCCTCTCTTACAATAGTGTCCCCAGAAGCCCCCCCTCTCTTACATTAGTGTCCCCAGAAGCCCCCCTCTTACATTAGTGTCCCCAGAAGCCCCCCCTCTTACATTAGTGTCCCCAGAAGCCCCCCCTACATTAGTGTGCCCAGAAGCCCCCCTTTCAATTAGTGTCCCCAGAAGCCTCCCCCTCTTACATTAGTGTCCCCAGAAGCCCCCCCTCTCTTACATTAGTGTCCCCAGAGGCCCCCTTCCTTACATTAGTGTCCCCAAAGGCCCCTTTCCTTACATTAGTGTCCCCAGAAGCCCCCTTCCTTACATTAGTGTCCCCAGAAGCCCCCCCTCTTACATTAGTGTCCCCAGAAGCCCCCCCTCTTACATTAGTGTCCCCAGAAGCCCCCCCCTTACATTAGTGTCCCCAGAAGCCCCCCCTTACATTAGTGTCCCCAGAAGCCCCCTTCCTTACATTAGTGTCCCCAGAAGCCCCCCCCTTACATTAGTGTCCCCAGAAGCCCCCCCTCTTACATTAGTGTCCCCAGAAGCCCCCCCTCTTACATTAGTGTCCCCAGAAGCCCCCCCTCTTACATTAGTGTCCCCAGAAGCCCCCCCCTACATTAGTGTGCCCAGAAGCCCCCCTTTCAATTAGTGTCCCCAGAAGCCCCCCCCTCTTACATTAGTGTCCCCAGAAGCCCCCCCTCTTACATTAGTGTCCCCAGAGGCCCCCTTCCTTACATTAGTGTCCCCAAAGGCCCCTTTCCTTACATTAGTGTCCCCGGAAGCCCCCTTCCTTACATTAGTGTCCCCAGAAGCCCCCCCTCTTACATTAGTGTCCCCAGAAGCCCCCCCCCTCTTACATTAGTGTCCCCAGAAGCCCCCCCCTTACATTAGTGTCCCCAGAAGCCCCCCCCTTACATTAGTGTCCCCAGAAGCCCCCTTCCTTACATTAGTGTCCCCAGAAGCCCCCCCCTTACATTAGTGTCCCCAGAAGCCCCCTTCCTTACATTAGTGTCCCCAGAAGCCCCCCCCTTACATTAGTGTCCCCAGAAGCCCCCCCTCTTACATTAGTGTCCCCAGAAGCCCCCCCCCCTTACATTAGTGTCCCCAGAAGCCCCCCCTTACATTAGTGTGCCCAGAAGCCCCTCTTTCAATTAGTGTCCCCAGAAGCCCCCCCTCTTACATTAGTGTCCCCAGAAACCCCCCCTCTCTTACATTAGTGTCCCCAGAGGCCCCCTTCTTTACATTAGTGTCCCCAGAAGCCCCCCCCCTCTTACATTAGTGTCCCCCAGAAACCCCCCCCCCCCTCTTACATTAGTGTCCCCAGAAGCCCCCCCCCCATTACATTAGTGTGCCCAGAAGCCCCCCTTTCAATTAGTGTCCCCAGAAGCCCCCCATCTTACATTGGTGTCCCCAGAAGCCCCCCCTCTCTTACATTAGTGTCTCCAGAGGCCCCCCCTCTCTTACATTAGTGTCCCCAGAGGCCCCCTTCCTTACATTAGTGTCCCCAGAAGCCCCTCTCTCTTACATTAGTGTCCCCAGAAGCCCCCTTCCTTACATTAGTGTCCCCAGAAGCCCCCTCTCTTACATTAGTGTCCCCAGAGGCCCCCCCCTACATCAGGGTCCCCAAACAGCGGATTCCCCCTTGCAGAAGTTCCCCTGTACCTGGCTGGTGGAGGTGGCGATCGGCAGCTCTATAGTGTCCACAGGCAAGGGGATCTCACTGGGGCTTGTAGTTCTCCGAATCATGAATACAGCAGAGGGGGATGGGCCTCTGACCGGGCATCAACAACAGTGTGCAAGCAGAGAGAAAGTGAAACTGATACCTGCTCGGGTCAGAGGCCCCTCCCCTCTCTGTATACACTGACACTGGAGTACTACAAGCCCCAGGGAGATCACGCTGCCCACACAGGCACCATAGAGCTGCCGATCTCCAGCTTCCACCTCCTACCACATCTCCCCCACTGCACTCTAAACAGCCAGCCAGAGGTGCAGGGGGAGATGCCGGGTCTTGGGGGGGTTGCTGCGATGCCGCCCCTGCATCTACTGCCAGTGCCTTGTCAGCACCCGATCCAGCGGCAGAACGGCTCCACACTGGCAGGCGGTGGGCGGGCCCCTCACACGGGCGGCGAGTGGGCCCCCCCACTTGGCTAAACCACAGGGCCCAGTCGCAACCGCGACTGCTGCACCTATGAAAATTCCGCCACTGGCTTCTGTTCTGTCATGTTTAAAAATGCTTTTTAGTAAAACTGAAAAAATGTCTAAGCTCCTAACTCCTTGGAAGCCAATCCTCCCATTTCCTGTACTAGAAAGGCTAGTCATCAGTAAGGCAAACAGACAATTGGCTAGTTTGCATCCCTGATTGATAAATGTACTATAAGCTGTGAGAGACAAGATAAATTAAAGAAAATTAAAAATGTGTTTTTATTTCTGTAGCGCTCACCCCCGAAGCCGCTGGTTGATTTCGGGGTCGGGGTATTAAGTTACCAATTACACTTGTCTAGGGGTGAATACTTGTAGAAAGTGAATAAAGCAAGTGTCCAGACATCAGAGTGCGTTTTCAAAGTTTTATTCCAAGGCGCAACATGGCCAACATCAACATAGCACACTATAGAGAAAGGTTGATGAGCAGAAGAAAACTGCAGTATCAGGCCTTGGATATTATGGAGAGCAGCTTGCTCTCAGTATAGTCACACTCAAACGTCGCCACTCCCGTCAGAGTGGGTAAAGCGCCCTGGACAGGCCTGAGGAATTTCCATACTTTTCAAAGGGGTAGAACTAATCGATCCTCCCAGTAAATCACTTTTCTAGGGTCATCAAAGGACAGTTGAAGTGTACCTGTCATGTAGTGATGACCGGATCCCCGATGGTTCGCCTAGGCCTCGCGGACAACCTCTGCCTTTGGGTCTCCCGAGTCAATCCCCCACCGTACAGCTCCCAGCTTAGGATCTGGGACCCAGCAAGCCGCTGGGGCCCCTCTCAATGTCAGGATGAAGCTCCGCTTGGTGCACAGCTTCGGCCAGGCAGGCCTCGATGGCGGGGCCCATGGATGCGCGTACCCTGAAGGTGGATGCCGCACCTGGAACGCAGGCCCCGCATAGAACGTTTCACTCTCAGGCGTCTGCCACGGATATACTCTCCCGCCAGCATGTCCAGAGAGAAAATCCTCTTCTGATTGGCTGCTGGGAGAAAGTGGGTCTGTCAGAACCCCTTCCAGCGCCAACTGTCACCCAGGGGTAAAAACACCTCCCCTAGCATGCAGACTGGCCTAGAAAGCAGTTTTAAACTGACAGCTGCCTAAACTTAACCAATTTGTGAGTGGGAGCAACTTAACTCTCCCATTCCCCACTAACTTTAGCGTAACGCACCCACCAAATAGGGGGGGGGGGCGCTACATTTCCAATAAAATAAGTAATATTGGACATGGTTATGGGATTAATAGCTTCAACATCATACAAGTTTAATCATCATCTAACACATTCTTAGCTGTCTGAGAGCACTGAAGTATCACAAGGCATGAAACTTTATGGTAAAGTAAACCTGTTTTGTGCAATTCAAAATGAGCACATAATGACACACTAGCAAAACCTACATTCAGAGAAAACTCACGGGAGAATTTAGTAAAGCACTAATGCCGCGTACACACGGTCGTTTTTTGCGATGAAAAAAAACGTTGTGTTTTAAAACGTCATTTAAATTGATCGTGTGTGGGCAAAACGTCGTTTTTTGTCTTCAAAAAAACGACCAAAAAAAAATTCCAACATGCTTGAATTTTTTGTGTTGTTTTTCAAAACGTCGGTTTTTGTTTCACAAAAAGTCACCGTGTGTAGCAAAAACGTCGTTTAAAACGACGTTTTTCAACCCGCGCATGCCCAGAAGCTAGTTATGAAGCGAGCTTCAATGGAAAAGAGTGGTGAACGTAACCTCCCTTTTTGTGAAAAAAACGATGGTGTGTAGGCAACATCGTCTTTGAAAAGTGACGTTTCAAAAACGTCGTTTTTTACTTCACAGAAAACGTCGTTTTTTTTCATCACAAAAAATGATCGTGTGTACGCGGCATAACAAAACTATTCTGGCAGAATGGCCATTTACTGTAAAATGCCTGAGTCAAATTAAATTAACTTTGCCCCTCCCCCATTTCCGACACGTGCAGCAGATTCAGGTAGTACTCTATGGTGTCACTTATACAAAGTGAACCAAATGTAAAAATTACAATTACTGAACCAAATGTAAAAATATTCACCCCCAGTTCATACAACACGAAACTGGGGGGAAATTTAAACCAACTTGAAGTTGGTGTACAAAGACAGGCTGAGTGGCATATTTTCCTCCCCTCCCCACCTGTCCCTGGTTGTAAAGAATGCTGTTGGCTTCACAGCTGAAAGACTCCTAGTAACCAATGACACTGATAATGAGCCAATTCTGTAGCTAATAAACGGCTGCCTATTGGCTTTGGATCCTTCCACTGCCTGCTGTCATTCACAATAGGAGCGGACCTGATTGAGAACCAGTGTCAGTCAATTTCCACCCAGCTTTAAAAATGCAGAAGTGCCTGCAAAACGCTTTGGCAGCGCCGCAACACGGGCACTATTAACCCTTTCTTCGGCCGGGTTAAAAGTGCCACTATAAAAGTGGTAAATCGCCACTAAAACTAGCAGCGCTTTACAACCAATGCCCGCACCACCCCAGTGTGAAAGGGGTCTAAATGTTGACCTGCCCTGTAAAAGTCAAGCCTGGCTTGCCTCTTGAGTCTCCTTGTTGATTGGTGAAACCACATCTAGCATTAATGGACCATTAGGAGGCCTGAGAGATGGAAGGGAAAGGGTATTGCTGAAATTGGACAGGATAAGTCAATGTATGCATATAATTTTAACTTCCTATGTATCTTGATCTCCTGATTTTTTTTAAATACAACTTTCACAAAGTTAGCTTGTTTACGCATTTTTTATTATGTGCTCAGTTTAAACAATACAGATTTGTGACAGGTTTACTTTAGAAAACCGACCAACCAAATGAATCTCGCAACAGTCTCCCATGTTGCTCTTTTTTTTTTTTTTATTATTTAAATAAATCATAATGTAGCGGGATATCACCCTTTTTAATGTGATATAAAAGACTACCATTGCTGATCGAGAAGAATCTCAGCTCCCTCCTGTGGCCGAGATGAGTTAGAGCAGTGTTTTTCAACTCCAGTCCTCAAGGCACACCAACAGGTCAAGTTTTCAGGATTTCCCTTAGATGAAATGGCTGTGGTGATTACTAAGGCAGTGAAACTGATCAAATCACCTGTGCAAAATAATGGAAAGCCTGAAAACATGACCTGTTGGTGTGCCTTGAGGACTGGAGTTAAAAAACACTGAGTTAGAGCCACCTGTTTACCTTTTGTTCTGGTCCCGCAGAGAGTGTTGGGAGATTAAGTACAGGGAGAAAAGAGACTTCATTTGCCCTGGCCTGTAATAGACTACATTACCCAGAGAGCAGCTGTACAATCCCAGGATGCTTTGCCTTCCGCGCAGCCTGCTGGGGGAGGTAATTTAAGGGAGAGGGAGTGTTTGGCGTGCTCTCTCTGGACTGCCTCTTCAACCCAGGAGGACACCTGTGGAAGTGTCCCCATGGAAGCAGGCCGGAACCGAGGCCTACCTACGCCCAGCAGAGCGCCATTGAGGAGGAGAGACAGAACCTCTAATGGAGTGATTGGACGGCTTCCAGTATCCCTGCGACCTGTCTGAGAACCGGAGGCTGCCGTCTAGCAAAACTGTGATCAGAGATCACAAACGAAGTGTCACCGAAGGCCAAGGCCTGAACTGGTTGGGTGAGACGGGCACCTGCCCAAAGACCTACTGACTGTGTTGTTGGAGGGTGGATCGTCCACGTGGGCCAGCGTGATTTCACTGTTTGAGGCTCTTTTGCCAGTTTATTTATTACCACATTGGTTTACAAATTACCCCTTGTGCGCCAACGCATGCCTATGTATCAGTGCACAGACTCTTGGGATAATTTGAACCAAGGTTTGGTCTGATCAACCAAACCACAATAGTTAGGAATTACCACTTAAAGACTGCCTATTTAGTTATTGCAGATTACGGATATCCATTTCATATTCTCTAATTAAGTTACTGGTTTTATTATACTGTGCAGTATTGTAGAGAGAGCTGGGTGAGGCTTGGCAAGAGGGTGCTTCAATGTGGATGTTTTATTTAGGGAATCCTCTTGCTGTGTGCTTGCACAGGTCTGTATAAACATTTTAGTTTAACTTGCACCTATTTGTTATTACTGTTACTGTGGATAGTTTATCACTGTTTTACCCTTGTTTCTTTGCTTTATTCTAACAAGTAAAGTATCACTTTGTTTATCCTGAAATCTGTGTACAGTCTGTCATACTGCAGGATCCATTCAACTCAAGGTAACCACTGATTTGCATAATTTTCTGTAGAGTAACGGGATATTGTGCCCTCCAACGATTTACTGGGGTCCACAACTCTTTAAAGCCAATTTCAGGGGTTGACCACTGGAGCGTAGACCCAAAATAAACCAGCAGATCCTCCGGGGGTAGTGCTACAATAAGAAAAGGGTGGTTTTAATATTCCCACAACCATTGTAGCAGTGGCGGTGCGTCCATAGAGGGCGCAGGAGCACCACCCCCTTGTGCTCATGCACCGCCACTGAATACAATACACACTATTCAGATGGCCGGCCCCCTGCTGAGTGTCGGGCCATCTGAATAACGGCAGCTGGTTGGCTTTGGAAGTGCCTATCAGAACCAGCGGCTCTGATAGTCTTTCCGATTACAGCCCTCAGGCTTTAATTGTCTTACAAATAGTTATCCAGGGGAGGCACGGGGGGTCCGTTCCTTGGATAAGACTGACAGGCGTCTCAGCCAATCAGGTTCACCGGTTCTGGTTGATGGCACAGTGGTTGCGTTTGATGGCATGGCACAGTGGCGACAATTGATGGCATGGCACAGTGGCGACAATTGATGGGCACAGTGGCTGCGTTGCATGGCACAGTGGCTACATTTGAAGGCATGGCACAGTGGCGACAATTGATGGCACAGTGGCGACAATTGATGGCACAGTGGCGACAATTGATGGCACAGTGGCGACAATTGATGGCACAGTGGCGACAATTGATGGCACAGTGGCGACAATTGATGGCACAGTGGCGACAATTGATGGCACAGTGGCGACAATTGATGGCACAGTGGCGACAATTGATGGCATGGCACAGTGGCGACAATTGATGGCATGGCACAGTGGCTGCATTTGTTGGGCACAGTGGCTGCATTTGTTGGGCACAGTGGCTGCATTTGTTGGGCACAGTGGCTGCATTTGTTGGGCACAGTGGCTGCATTTGTTGGGCACAGTGGCTGCATTTGTTGGGCACAGTGGCTGCATTTGTGGGGCACAGTGGCTGCATTTGTGGGGCACAGTGGCTGCATTTGTTGGGCACAGTGACTGCATTTGTTGGGCACAGTGACTGCATTTGATGGGCACAGTAAGGCTGCATTTGATGGGCACAGTAAGGCTGCATTTGATGGGCACAGTGAGGCTGCAATTGTTTTTTTTTGTTTGTTTGTTTGCCTCCCCCCAAAAAATTTGAGCACCAGCCACCACTGCATTGTAGGTATGTGCAAAGGCATCTGCTAAAATCTTGACACTAAATGTATTATACCCGTTGAAGTGACTAATTTTCAAACAAAGCTTGCCCAATTTTAAATACAATTATATCCAGATGATGTATCCTAGTTTTGTGTTTAGTATACCCTATACATGTCAAATATTCTTGTCAGCTGTGCTGGGTGAAATACTGACATACCAAAAAAAGAAACTATACACTGCTTATTGTTTTTTTTAAGTACCTGAATTTGACCTGGTGTCAGCCTCTTGCAATCCCTAAACAGCAGGGTTTTAGTGTAAGGGGGGAGAAGCAGCGCAAGAAGCATGCCAAGTTAACCACCTGAGGCCCCCGCTATAGCCGAATGACGGCTACAGCGCGGACCTCAATTTCCAACAGGATGTCAATTGACGTCCGCCCCTTTTGGCGTTCCCCGCGCGTGCTCCCGAGAGTGCAGCGGGGAAATTCTGTGTTGGCCAATCGGAGTGGCCGTTTGCTATGCGATCTGTGCGGTAAAGATATGAGATCATCTCTCATTGCCGGCTCACACAGAGACAACGTCCTGTCTCTGGAGAGGAGACCGATCTGTGTCCCTTGTACATAGGGACACAGATCGGTCACCTCACCCAGTCACCCCCCTCCACCTACAGTTAGAACACTATACAGGGAACATATTTAACCCCTTCCTCACCCCCTAGTGTTAACCCATTCAATGCCAGTCACAATTATACAGTAATTAGTGCATATTTATAGCACCGATCGCAGTATAAATGTGAATGGCACCAAAAATGTGTCCGATCTGTCCGCCATAATGTCGCAGTCCCAATAAAAAAAATCGCAGATCGCCACCATTACTAGTAAAAAAAAAAAATAATAATAAAAAATAAATGCTGTCCCCTATTTTGTAGGCGCTATAACTTTTGCGCAAACCAGTCGCTTATTGCGATTTTTTTTTTTTTACCAAAAATATGTAGAATACGTATTGGCCTAAACTGAGAAAAAATGTATTTTTATTTTTTAATTGGAAGTATTAATATGATTAGCGCTTCAGATGGGTGATGCAAATGCACTATACATAGATCAAAACCATGTGATCTACACAAAACGTAAGAAAAAATGGCTACAGTTGTAGCTAGAAATCAGTAATAGTGAGTCCAGACTGAAACAATGTTACAGTGAGTAACATCCTATTCAGCAGGTGCATCCAAGTGCTGGGTGTGAATGCACCTGGTGAATAGGACATTACTCACTGTAACATTGTTTCAGTCTGGACTCACTATTACTGATTTCTAGCTACAACTGTAGCCATTTTTTCTTACGTTTTGTGTAGATCACATGGTTTTGATCTATGTGTAGTGCATTTGCATCACCCACCTGAAGCGCTAATCATATTAATACTTTCTATTTATTTTTGTGTATTTGTGGACACTCTAGATTTAGCTGCCTCAGACCCACTGATGTTATCCGATCACTCTATCTGTATACTCACAGTAGTGCATTAGATTATTTTGTACCTATTTTTTAATTGGGCTATTTATTATAGCGACAAGTAAAAAATAAAGAGATTTTTTAATACAGCTTACCTGTAAAATCTTTTTCTTGGAGTACATCACGGGACACAGAGCAGCATATTCATTACTATATGGGTTATATGGAGTACCTTCAGGTGTGGACACTGGCAATCTCAAACAGGAAGTCCCCTCCCTATATAACCCCCTCCCATAGAGGAAGTACCTCAGTTTTGTAGCAAGCAGTATGCCTCCCAAAAATGTTCCCCAAAAGAGGGGTGGGAGCTCTGTGTCCCGTGATGTACTCCAAGAAAAAGATTTTACAGGTAAGCTGTATTAAAAAATCTCTTTTTCTTTCTCATACATCACGGGACACAGAGCAGCATATTCATTACTATATGGGATGTCCGAAAGCAGTGCTTTAATGAGGGGAGGGAGACATCTTCCAAAAAAGGATTTAATTTAGAGGTATACTCAAATACTAATAAATCCAACTTAGACAAGAAATGTAAATCTCAAATCTAAATCAAGGGAGCCCCCTCAGATCCTGAGGAGCTTGAATCGCGGCCTGTAGTACTGCCTGCCCAAAGGCTGTATCCGCATTCCTTCTTACGTGCAATTGATAAAAAATTTGTAAACATGTGGACTGACGACCACGTTGCTGCCTTGCATATTCGAGCCATAGAGATCTGATGATGTGCTGCTCAGGAGGTGCCCATGGCCCTGGTAGAATGGGCCTTTACCGACAAAGGAGGAGGCAACCTCTTCAAACCGCAGGCCTGAACGATTAATTGTTTAATCCATCTTGCGATGGTGGATCAAGCAGCTGCCTGACCCATCTTGGGCCCTTCCGGTAAAACGAACACCACATCTGTTTTCCGAACCTTCTCTGTAGCTTTAAGATAGGCCTTTATGGCCCTGACAATATCCAACGTATGCAGCAACCCCTCCTTTCTAGAGGTGGGTTTTGGAAAGAAGGATGGAAGTACCACATCCTGGTTCAAGTGGAAACTGGATATAACCTTTGGTAGAAAGGAAGGATGAGGACGGAAACCCGCCCTATCCTTATGTAAAATGAGATATGGTTCCTTACAAGATAAGGCTGCCAATTCCGATACTCTCCTGGCCGAAACTATGGCGATCAGAAATACCGACTTTCTAGTCAGTAAAACCAAAGGTACCTCAGCCAACGGCTCAAAGGGTTGTTTCTGTAGAGTTCACAGAACAAGATTTAAGTCCCATGGACAACGTGGTGATTTGACCGGAGGATTAACACGTAAGACTCCCTGTGTGAAGATCTTAACCAGCGAGTGGGCGGCCAGCGGCCTCTGAAACCACACTGATAAGGCTGAAATCTGTCCCTAGATCGTGCTTAATGCCAGGCCTTTATCCACTCCTAGCTGGAGAAAACGTAATACTCTATCAATGGTATACTTGCGGGAAAACCATCTCTTAGATTCACACCAGCCTACGTAGGCCCTCCAAACCCTGTAACAAATTACCCTGGAGGCCGGCTTTCTAGCCTTAATGAGGGTAGGGATTACCTGCCTAGACAGACCTCTACCCCTGAGAATCAGGGATTCAGCCGCCAGGCCGTCAATTTTAGACGCCGTAATGCAGGGTGGAGGATCAGGCCTTGTGAGAGTAGGTCTGGCCATAGAGGAAGAGTCCAAGGGCCTCCCGCTGCCAATTTCAGGACTAGTGAGTACCATGCCCTCCGGTACCAAGCTGGGGCTACCAGGATAACCGGCCTGTGCTATGATCCTGCGCAACAGGCGGGGTAGTAACTGCAGCGGGGGAAATGCATATAGAAGTTATGATTGATGCCAAGGGCAAACCAACGCATCGGTTCCGCAGGCCATAGGGTCCCTCGTTCGAGACATGAACCTGTCTAGCTTCTTGTTGAATCCTCTTGCCATGACGTCCACGACTGGCACTCCCCACTTCTGGGAGATTGTCTGAAAGACCTGTGGATGCAGAGACCACTCTCCCGGCGACAGGGTTTGGCGACTTTAGGAAGTCCGCCTGCAGGTTGTCCACCCCGGGAATGAATATCGCCGATATGCAGGGTACATAAACCTCTGCCCACCGAAAAACCAAGCTCATCTCTCTCTGAGTGGCTTGACTCTTGGTTCCCCCTTGGTGGTTCACATATATGCCCCTGCTGTGGCATTGTCTGAATGAATTTTCACCGAGGACCCCTGTAATCTGGATGTCTATGCCAGGAGGGCTAGCCGAGCCGCTCTGACCTCCCAGACATTGACGGGCAGCTGCCTCTCCGCCTCTGCCCAAGTTCCTTGGCGAGTGAACCCGTTCAAGACCGCTCTCCAGCCTTCCAGACCACTGGGCAGAAAGACTCCCCTTCAGAAAGTTCTGAGGGTTTAACCATCAGCATAGACTTCTGCCGGACCTTTAATGACGGCGTCAAAGGAAACTCCAAGGCCTTTGCTCCCTTGCTCCAAGCTGCTAGAATTGCTGTCTGTAGGACGCGAGTGTGGAAGTGTGCGTATCGCCTCGAACATGGCCATTAGTTTGCCTAGTAATCGCATACATAGGCGAATAGTTGGTTCTCTTTTGCTTAGAACCAACTGAATCAATTTTTTGATAGCCTCGACCTTTACCAGGGGCAGGAACACCTTTTGTGGTGTCAGAAGTGGGATCTGAACCCATGCCTCCAGCCGAGACTGCGACCTGAACGCAGCGCCTTAGACCGCTCGGCCATCCTGACCGTGTTCTGTGTCTAATCTCATGCCGAGATATTCCAACTGCTTTGTAGGTTGAAATGCTGATTTTTCCCCCGGTTTAGGACCCAGCCGAACCTCTCGAGGTACTGAACCATGAGGGCTACTGCGCATTCCAGCCAAGGAAGCGAGTAATCTATGATTAAGAGGTCATCCAGGTATGCTAGGACCGAGACCCCTTGGATCCTTAGATTGACTAGAATTGGAGCTAGGACCTTCGTGAATACCCGGGGGCCGTAGCCAGCCCGAAGGGGAGCGCCACGAATTGGAAGTGACGCTGTATCACTGTGAAGCGTAAAAAATCTTTGATGTGGCTGAAAGATTGGTACATGAAGGTAACCATCCTTTATGTCTATAGAAGCCAGAAAGTCGTCCTTCTGGAGTGTGGCGGCTGCTGACCGAACGGATTCCATCCGGAAAGAGCGGACCCTTAGGTCAGCATTTAAACCTTTAGGTCCAAAATTGGTCTGACATCGCCGATGGGCTTTGGTATGACAAACAGATTGGAATAGAAACCTAGCCCCTGTTCTTGGGCTGGTACCTCTACCATTATGCCCTGGTAAGCAGATGTCCAATGCCGCCCGCATTGAGGCCTTCCTTGTGGAGGAACCTTAGAAATTCTAATCTGTAGCCTGTGGCCACAGATGATCGGACCCCCTCTGTCGGGGATCGATACCATGGCCTCTTGCCCCCAGAGGCCTGTCCTTGCGATCCATTGTTAAAAGTTTGGTCGCGCAGGAGGCCCGATACTGCCTGGAATTTGAGGGCCCCGGAACAGGGAGGAGCTGCCTTTTAAACGCAGGACCCCGGAACTTCTTTTGACTGGTAAAAGGGGTACTTTTGCCACTTGAAACAGTCTGAATGTATTTATCCAGATCTTTCCATGGAAGGGAAAACCTGCCAGTAGTCTTTTGCATGGGGCTCGGCCGTCCAGTTCTTCAACCATAAGAGCCTTCTCATATGCACTAAAAATAGTGACAAACGAGACGCCTGCTGGATGGAGTCTTTTATAGCCTCTACCGCAAAGCACAGAGCTCTGGGAATATCCAATAACTCCTCTGCCTATTGGGCAGGGATGTCTTTAAGCATCTGTTTTGTCTGGTCCTTTAACGCCTGACAAACTCCAATTGCAGCCACTGCTGGCTGTACCACTGCTCCTGCCGTAGCAAAGGATGCTTGAAAAAGTGTCTCTAAACGTTTATCGACCGGGACCTTAAACATTTGTATGTTTTCCCCCCGGGCCAGTTAATGATTTATTCACACATGAGATGGCTGCGTCCACAGTTGGGAGCGCCCATTTCTTAGAAAAATTTCTCTTCCATAGGGTAAATAACAGAAAACCTTCCAGGCGGTCTCCCATCCAGGCACTAACCAGGCCCGACCCTGCTTAGCCTCCGAGATCAGACGAGATCGGGCGCTTTCAGGGTGATGTGGCCGTAGGCTTTAGGCGGCAGAAAAAATTCTGTCCGGTCGTCCCAATCCTGGAAAAACCAATTCCTCCAACAGAGGATGGACCGGAAAAGCTGCGTTGCTTAAAGGCGCTTTAAAAGAACCCAAAGAGGATACCGCAGGAACCTGAGGCTCTGGAAATGGCAAATTAAATGCCAAACGGACCATGTCTGTCAAAGACTGGACCCACAGACTCTCCGTCTGGGAGGCTGAAAACAATTCTTCAGTGGTAGATCCTTTCTCTAGGTTCTGGTCCAACCGATCCTCCTGAAATTCTAATTCCTCCGGAGAGAGAATCTCAGCATCCGAGGATACACCTTTTGGCGATGGGGATCTAGTCCGCTTCTTGCCAGAAAAAGAGCCAGCGATCATAGCTGTTAACTTTTTTCTCTAGCCCCCCTAGGGTGACGGCTAGCATCTCCTCTGTGATAACACAGGGTTGGGCCGATCTGGGCCAGCCTCAGCACCAGACCCCTTAATGGCTTATCCAAGGTGACCCCTATAGGAATAACCTGTGGGGAAAGTATTGGCATATCATCAGAACCAGAGGAGGAACCCCTTTGTCTTTGCCTTTTTTTTTTTTTTTTGTGTTTTGATCCTGAACCTTTGGAAGCCATAATACAAAACCGAGGGACTCCGCCTACAACAACAGACTGTTATAGCCAGGAGTACAAAAAAATAAGGTTTAGGGGACAATAGGATCACTAATGCCCAAAAACGGTGGGGCTCAGTATGTTTTCCTTTATAATATTATTGTTTTTCACAACATACAGCCCCACCCCCAACATGTTTGCCAGCATTCAACCTGTTGCCAAGGGGATTTTTGGCTTAACAAAAAGTATTGGAGCTGACTCCAGCATGTAGTACCCCTTCTCGCCACCGGGAGTCACTGTGCTGCCAGCTCTTCGTCCTCTCTCTTCCAGCTCAGCTTTGAACTGAGCTAAGATCGCGCCTGCTGTGTATAACAGCAATTGAAGGCACGCCCACTCTACACTGCAGTCACGCTCCCCGCCCCCCCCCCTCCCGAACGGCGCGGAAATTCTTCTATATGCATGCGCGCGTGCGCGCGCGACTGTCGGGGGAGGAGAGCCCAGGAGGAGACGCACTCTGGAGCCCAGGAATGCAGGCTGGAGGACGCATCAGGCGGCAGATTTGAATCCCGGCTAGGTAAGGCTTAAAACAGGCCCCTAAGGAGTCCCTTTAGCCTAGAGACAGATCTCTTTTCTTTTTTTTTTTTTTTTTTAAAAAGACCTTCAACCAGCGAGCAGCAGGTAGCTAGCAAACATACATAGATAGGTAGGGGGATCAAGTGATGGGGGGGGAACATTTCAGGCCATCCTGTCCATCAGACATAGTGACCATGGTGCCAATGCAGAGCATACTCAGGCTACCCCCCTTAAGATCTCCCCTGGAGAGCCTGCTGTCGAACCAAGTCCCGCAGGCTCCCCTCTTACCTGCTCCTGCCGCAGGACGTTTGCAAAACGGTCCAATCTTCTCCCATCTCCGTGGGTAGCGTAGTAGACCTTCAGGCACTGGGGTCCTGGAAGGAACCGACTGTCCTGGACCTATACAGCACCCTGGCAAACAGGATCTTTTGGTTTAGAAAACTCCAAGTCCTGGGCCCAGGGTCCAGCCCTCTAGAGAGGAGCATTATAGGCAAAACCCCACGGTTTGGGGCCCGGGTACTGTCCACTTTGGCACTGAGGCTCCTTGGACAGATCCGGTTAGCCCGCCTTAATCCCAAGGATGTGGAGGCAAAGCTATTCCGTGACCAACACCTAAGACACTGGCGAAAAAACTGAGGTACTTCCTCTATGGGAGGGGGTTATATAGGGAGGGGACTTCCTGTTTGAGATTGCCAGTGTCCACACCTGAAGGTACTCCATATAGTAATGAATATGCTGCTCTGTGTCCCGTGATGTACGAGAAAGAAATTGTATTTTTTTTCAAAATTGTCGCACTTTTTTGTTTATAGAGCAAAAAATAAAAACCGCAGAGGTGATAAAATACCACCAAAAGAAAGCTCTATTTGTGGGGAAAAAAGGACGCCAATTTTTTTGGAAGCAACATCGCACGACCGCGCAATTGTCAGTTAAAGCGACGCAGTGCTGGAAGCTGAAATTTCACCTGGGTAGGAGGGGGGGTTATACTGTATGTGCCCAGTAAGCAAGTGGTTAAAAGAGTGACAGAGAGATGAGCTAATAACTGTGCATTTTCTACAATCATTGTCAAGTTGCAGGATGGGGTGGGTCCAAAACAGCCTGGACTCAAGGAAAAAATGTTGAATGATGCTGGACATCAGACCAAGAACATCCAGTAGTGGAAAAAGTACTGCAGAGACACCTCTAGTTTGAACATGAATACTGTAGCAAAGGCTCATTTTAACTTTGATTAGGCTGTTCTTTTTTGATTTTGTTATTTTTGACTGGAGTTCTGCTTTAAGGAAGACAAAAACTTCTCTTTTGAAGCCATTTTATTTATGAATAGCGGTTTATTAAAAGAAAAGAACACATATGTTCCTCAAGACAAACAAAACACTACAAACAGATAAAAGCATAGAAAAAAAATAAGACATCAATAAATGTCACTAGAATGTATGCCCATCCTTCCACTGTGCCCTAGTCTGATTCCTTTTCAGATTTACAGAACCCTACACATGAAGGAACCTTTCTAACATCCTCTATATGAATCTCTTGTTTTCTTCCTTGTAATCAAAAGGGTCACCAGCAAATGGATAAGCGGGGGGTAGGTTATAGGCGCCTCCAAGAAATATCCAGAGCGTTCCAATTAGCATGACAGGGGTTACAATAAACAGGCACAAGCGATCAACTGTACGAGCAACACGGTACCAGTTATCTTTCTCCTATAGAAAAAAGATATAAGCAACAACAAAAGGACATTTAAAACACAAGAGTGATAATTTTTTAATATGATTTTTTTATTAGAAGAACATGTGACTCAGATGGTAATTGTATGTATTATACAATAAGTATAGCTGGAGCTACATTTTTCATTACCTGAAGCAAAAATAAAAACTCACTTAGTTAACCAAAAACTGGAGCCTCAAAGTTTACAAACCGATCATTTTTTTCTACATATGTTTCTGTCCTAAATCTGACACTGATTATTTCCTCCAGGTGTTGTTACCAGAAAAGTTACGAACTTTTACCTTTGTTTCCCTATTCTGGCATTTGATAAATTCAGAAAAAGGACCATAGGGGGATGCTCAGGATTTCAAGAGGAATCAGAAGGCTCCTTGCTTTTCAGAAAACAAGGCACCAAAATTACTTTTCTTCTGTTTGTCAGTCTTACTGTTGAAATACTTCTCTGCATATAAAGCAAGCAGTGTGATGCCTCCTATAGAACATTGTTATGCAATTATTGTGGCACAAATATAACATAACACAAAGGCAGACCTTGTATTAATTAGGTATGCCTATCATACGAGGATATCAAAAACACCACACACCCACACCCCCACACCCACACCCACACACACACACACACCCACACCCACACCCACACCCACACCCACACCCACACCCACACCCACACACACCCACACACCCACACACACACCCACACACCCACCCACACACCCACACACCCACACACCCACCCACACACCCACACACACACACACCTATAGTCAACTGTATTGACTTCAGCTCACACATACCTCATTGTAGTCATTCTTCTCTCTCATGTGTTTAATAATGAAGTTTGCTCCATCGATAGCAGGTTTAATTTCTTCATAAAGCTGATCTTGTACATTGTCTGAACTTGCTGGATTTATTCCTGTGTATAATTAACATTATATATTTTAGAAAATAAAGAAAATTAAGATGATCAACCCCTAATTTTAAAGCTGGCATATACACTTTTGACACTTTTTTGGAACCAGGGACATTATTAAAGTGATCAGAGCTAAAAATAGCCACTGATCACTGTATAAATGGTACTGGCAGGGAAGGGGTTAACACTAGGGGGTGATCAAGGGGTTTAGTGTTCCCTGGGAGGCAATTCTAACTGTGGGGCAGTGGACTGACAGAGATTGCTGTTCCTAATCACTAGGAATCAGACAATGTCTCTCTTCTCCCCTGTCAGAACGGAGATCTGCTTCGTTTACACATGCAGATCCCCGTTCTGGCTCTCTTTGAAGCAATTGTGCCCGCCAGCCATATCTATTACACAAATTGCTGTACCGGTATGGCGATTTGCGCAATAGAGATGCCCTGCCACAGTATATCTGTGACAGCTGGTCTGCAAGCGGTTAATATAATGGTTAAAGTCTAGATTTAGGCACAAGAATAAAGTGACAAATATGATGAAGAATTTTACTAGCATTAACACAGTAGTCTGTTACAGTTGTTAGAGAAATAACAGATTTACTGGTAGGGTCAACAAGTAAAACATTTTTTATAGGAGAGTCAGAGCAAAGACTACTGTGTTAATGCTACCGTAGTAAAAGTCTTCATCATATTTGTCACTTTATTCTTGTGCCTAAATCTAGACTTTAACCATTATATTAACCGCTTGCAGACCAGCTGTCACAGATATACTGTGGCAGAGCAGCTCTATTGCGCAAATCGCCATACCGGTACAGCAATTCCGGTTACAATTACAGTAAGCCCCTGTCTCAGCTGCCTAAAAGAGAAGTTTGGGAAACACTGCTGATCACTTAGTTCTCTGTCTCACTTCTGAGCAGAGAGCAGTGCCCATCAGTCAGTGACTCTCTGCCCTGCCCTCCAGTGCTCTCTGGAGTGATGGGCTGTGAAGGGGGTGGGAGGGGCTAGCTCAGGTTCTCATCGGATCACTGAGAGGCTGAGCCAGCTGCTGGTACAGGTTTCTTGGTGGATCCCGACTATATGGTCGGGATCTTTTAAGAGCCTGGACTGGCTCTGTGATATCTAAAACCCACCGTTGGCTGAAAACAGATCACAGGAGTGCAGAATGAACTGGATGAAAGCACAGGGAGTGAGGTGGGTCAGAATTGGGAGCTGGTGCTCACCCTATTAAAAATGGCCTCAGAGAGAGCAGAATCTGATAGGATAAATAATAATTGATACATTTGTATTTGGGTTTAGACTTCGATCTTCAATTCAGTGATTACATTATTTTCATCAAAATATTCAAGGACATTTTGTTAAACAAATGGTGTTTGTAAGCAGTTTATTCAACATAGCAAATTAAAGGACCCCTTTTAACTAATGCTTCATTATGGAATAGTGGTTTTAGATTATAATGTAATCCTATGTTTTAAAATATCTTATTTACTGTATATATAAACTACAGGTAAGATTAGTAGATGGTAAATACAAACTCTTCTTCAAAGAAATTTCACTGTACAAATTCCTTAAAGCAATTTCACTGTGTAATTGACTAAAACCAGTCATTTATAAAAAAAATAAAAACATTTCCCATAAAGGGAACACCAGACTATAAAAATATTCCCTTACGTGCAGGTGTAGCTCGACTAGTAAGACCATGGCGCTCAGATTGCTTCTCAAACATAAGTTCACTTCGCGATTTCACACTGAAATACTCTTCTGCCTTTGCAATGTATCCTACTGAACTACTGCGTCGTTGTAGCACCCCATTCCATGGCTCAGGATCAGTTTCAGCTGGCCGTGACATGTGCAGTAGACGAGGCAGTCTATTCAGAAAGAGCTAGAAGACATAATTCTCATTACTGCATTAGAATTAACAGAATTCAGACCTTCATGGAGACAGATTATTTGCCTGTGTTTGAAAAATTTGCTGCACATTTGACTTTCACTGAGATTTGTACTTCTCCATCTTTTGATGGAAGATCCAGGTCTCATTCAGCATACATATATAGGGCAGTGTTAAACCTCGTATACACAATCAGATTTTCCGACAGGAAAAGTGTGATGGCCGACCGTTTGTAAGCTCCATCAGACAATTATTGTCGGAATTTCCGCCAACAAATGTTGGATAGCATGCCTTAAAATTTCCTGACAACAAATGTGTCTTGTCGGATTATCCAATTACACATGAAAACAAGTCCGTCGGAAAAAAATCCAAAGTACAAACACGCATTGCTCAGAAGCAACACTAACCATAACACAACATTAGCAGAAGTTGCCCAAAGGGTGGTGCTAAAGAGCTGAAAACACATATAGTTTTTTGTTTGTTGGACAACAATTCGTTGCCGTTTGTATGCAAGACAAGTTCACGGGCAACGCCCTTCGGACAAAAGTCCAAGGCTTTACTGAGTACAAGGCTTTACATTCACTGACAAAGGCCCCTCTTTAATCGTTTCCATTCTAAACAGGGATACTATTGATTTTATTAATAGCGCCTTATGGATATCCACATCACTCAGGTATCCAGTGAAATGGAAAACCCACATGTTATAAGACTCTTAAAGCAGAGGTCCACCCACCGCTGCAAAAATTAAAAGTTTTGAGTCATTGTCATGCTGGAATACTCATTAATGACCCATTTTTAATGCCCTGACTGAGGGATGGAGGTTCTCACCCAAAATTTGACAGTACATGGCCCCCATCCATCTTTGATGCAGTGAAGTTGTTCCTGCCCCTTAGTAGAAAAACAACCCCAAAGCATAAGGTTTCTACCACCATGATTGACAGTGAAGATGGTGTTATTGGGGTCATAGGCAAAATTCCTCCTCCTCCAAACTCAGCGAGTTGAGTTGATGCCAAATTTCTTCATTCTGGACTCATCTGCCCACAACACTTTCACCCAGTTCTCCTCTGAATCATTGTTCATTAGTAAACTTCAGACCGGCCTCTGCACATGTGCTTTCTTAAGCAGGGGCTGATTCCTCGCTGCTCGCATGGTCATTGAAACTCCATAAGGTGAGATCTTGCATGGAGCCCCAGACCGAAGAAGATCAACCGTTTTGTGTTTCTTCCATTAGGGAATAATCGCACCAAGCTGCTTGGCGATGATCTTATAGCCCATTCTAGCCTTGTTTAGGTCTACAATCTTGCCCCTGACATCCTTTGACAGCTCTTTGATCTTGGCTATGGCAGAGAGATTAGAATCTGATTGCTGGATTGCTTCTGTGGACAGGTGCATTTTTTACAGATAACAAGCTGAGATTAGGAGCACTCTCTTTAAGTACTCCTAATCTCAGCTCATGTATAGAAGACACGTGGGAGCCAGAAACCTTGATTGTGCTGCCCCAATATGGGCATAGAATATGAGATGCATAGCCTCAGTTAATATTAGCATTGTTATATAGATTAGAGTTCATATAGTGTGGTTTGCTTAACTATTTTCTCATAGCTAAATCTATGTGTTATCCTATGCTGCCATCTAGTGGCCTTTCTTGCAATGTACATGTTCTCTGTAATTCCTCATTAGTTACCACATTTTCCAGTTTATGTATGCCCCTCCCTACTTCCTGTGGGTAGTACTTCCTGTGTCATTCCCTCAGCTAGCAAGCCACATGTACAAGGACACACATGTATCTGCACGGTACTTGGGAAAGGCATCATCTTTTGACCGCACAATACTATTACCATTCATCTGCTGTTCCTGTTATCTGCTGTAACCCCTGAAGTTAAAGAATAAACACCTCTTTTGAATGAATCGGTATTGACGAGTTCAGCTATCTGACAAGGATTGTCCGCAGTGAGTACATCTACTTATACAGGCCAGGCATAGAGGTCTCAGCAAGGGATATATCGCTATCACAACAATCGGAGTCAGATTGGTCAAAAGATGCATAGAATTCTTACAGCCTGCTGTGTATATGTGTGTGCCTAATCTGCAATCAAGCTCAGTGCCAGCCGCCATCTTGTGAAAAGCACATTGTCGCACAAGCTTACTGTGCTTCATGTGAATGTTGAAAGCTGTTAAATTGAACTGTGTTACCCCACCTGTCTAAGCTGCTGTTTGTCTTCTTAAAGAGACCGTACCATTTTTTACAAAACCGTGAGAAATGTCTAGACAAGGCTCTGAACACTCTTTTATGGCTGAACCAACGCAGATTCATCATGCCTCTGAACCCGCAGACGTACAGGGAGCAGACTCTGCAGATATTGCTGAACAGAGTGTAAGACCCAAGCGTACAATAAAACCAACACAGAAACTCAGAGAAAACTATGAATACACTAGAGATGAGTTCTCCAGCAAGCTGTCAGACCTCTGGGACAAAACTTCACACTGCATGTCAGTTTTGCCACACTTTAATGATCAACCAGCTGAATTAAGAGACTCTATAGATCGCCTATCTGCTGCGTATGAACATTACCAGCGGCTGTCTGCAAAATACACTGCCTTCTTGCAAGACTGTAATATAGAGGACTTTTCAGCAGAACTGACCAAGACTGATGCACTGAACCAACAAAGGGATCTCTTAGTGCAAAATGCTCAGTGTAAGGCAGAACTCCGCATTGCTCAACTGCAAGAGACCAGATCTCACAGATCAATATCAACCAAGCACACTGCACGTTCTTCTAGATCCTCTCGCTCCAGAAGTTCAACATTAAGCGACAAGCTAATAGAGGCCCGCGCTGATGCTGAATCCAGAAAAGCGCAAAGCTCCCTTGCTAAGAAAGAAGCAGAGATGGAAGCTCAAATAAAGATTCTGCAAATAGAGAAAGAGGAAGCAGGTGCGCTAGCAAGGCTGAAAGTCCTTGAACAAGCAATGGGTCAAAGTACTAATTCACACTGTCTTATCCCAGCAGAACTGGAAGATCCAATTGAACGCACCAGTGAATATGTGCTAAAGCATAATGCTTACAAAGATACAGAGTCATCTCCTATACCTCCTACTAACAACACTGTTCTGACTCTCAACACAGTGACCTCTCAGCTCCAAATGCCTGAGCCTCCTCAAGTCCACAACACAAGTGCATCTACGCAGCAAACCACATCAACTCCTGCCAACAACAAGGTGACTTCCAGCGACAAGCCGCAGCTACAGCCACAGCCAGCAGAAGCCTTAGAGACTACACCAAAGTTAAGCGCCCATGCAACATCATTTTATCCTGGTAAACCTCACCCTTCTTCACCAGAGAACTTTCACACCCAAGGGGTTCCACAAGTTACTTTGGCACCAAAGAGTGAGAGATCAGACTTGAATGACTTCGCCAGATATATGGCACACCGTGAGCTCATTAACACTAGCCTCTCAAGGTTTGATGACTGTCCAGAGAGCTACAGGGCCTGGAGATCAACCTTCAAGGCTGCTATTGCCGATTTCAACCTTACTGCCAAGGAGGAACTTGATTATCTCATAAAGTCGTTGGGGCCAGAATCTGCAAATCGTGTTAAAAGACTGAGGACAGTACATGTTGACCACCCAGATGCAGGTCTATTCAAGAGACTGCAAAACTTCCCAAAAATAGGGAACAAAGACTATCGCAAGCTCCAAGATCTAAGTGACCTCCTCATGGAGTTAGAGTTGGCAAAGACAGACCCACGTCTACCTGGACTAAGCTTCCTGGACACTGCTCATGGTGTCAATCCAGTGGTGTCTAAACTGCCATACGGCCTGCAAGAGAGATGGGCGCAGCAGGGCTCAAGGTACAAAAGAGACTATGACGTATCCTTTCCTCCATTCTCATATTTTTGCAGGTTCATCAGTGAACAAGCCTGGATGAGAAATGATCCCAGCTTCAGCTTCAGTGAACCCAACTTACCTGCTTCATCATCATCACCATCACCAAGGTATGATAACACAGCAGCTAAACGCAGAGACTTTCATAGAGCAATATCTGTTAAAAGGACAGACGTCTCACCACCTGTGTCCTCTCATGCATACCAGAGTGATTTGGGTGGTAGAGATAAAGATCCTAATCGTCAGTGCCCTATTCACAAGAAGCCTCACCCTCTTAAGAAATGCCGAGAGCTGAGAGCAAAGACTTTACAAGAGCGCAGGGAGATTCTCCAGAAGCTTGGAGTATGCTACAGGTGCTGTGCTTCTTATAGTCATTTTGCCAAGGACTGTAAAGTTGTCATCAAGTGCACAGAATGCAGTAGCGAAAGACATGTGACAGCTATGCATCCTACTCCACTTACAGACAGCCCACAGCAGCTACCTACCTCCACCCCTCTCTCAAATCATGGCGGGGAGCAACAAAGCCACGCTCTAGCCAAGGAGAATGTTTCTTCTTCATGCACAGAAGTCTGTGGAGAAGGTTTAGATCACAAGTGCTGTGCCAAGATATGCCTTGTTAAGGTATACCCAGAGGATCAACCTGAAAAAGCTGCCAGGATGTATGCCATAATAGATGAACAGAGCAACAGATCCCTGGTGAAGCCTAAATTCTTTGAGATCTTTGGCATTGAGGGTCATGCCACACCGTATACTCTCAGAACCTGTTCTGGTCGCGTAGAGACTTTCGGCAGAAAGGTCGATGGGTTCATGGTGTCTCATATCGAAGGGAAAGAGGGCATACTCCTACCAACATTAGTTGAGTGTGACCAGATACCAGACGAACGAGAAGAGATTCCTACTCCAGAGGCTGCATATCACCATCCTCACTTAAGGCACCTTGTTGATGAGATTCCCGCAATGGACATGAATGCTGAAATCTTAGTTTTGCTAGGAAGAGACATTCTCAGAGTACATAAGGTACGTGAGCAGTGTGATGGACCTGAGGATGCCCCTTATGCACAAAGACTTGATCTAGGCTGGGTAATAGTGGGCGATGTATGCTTGGATAGAATGTGTACGTCATCTGAGATCCACTCCTTCAAAACTTACATGTTAGGAAATGGACGTGCATCCCACTTCAAAGAGTGCCCTCACCATTATGAAGTAAAGGAGAAGCCTCTTGACATCATCCAAGTACCTGATGTCACTCCTATCCTTTGTGACGACAACCTAGGTACCACAGTGTTTTGTGCCACAAGTGACGACAACAAAATAGCCTTGTCAGTTGAAGACAGAGAGTTCATCAAAATAATGGACAAAGAATTCTTCAAGGATGAGTCCAACAGCTGGGTTGCACCATTGCCTCTTCGTGCTGCAAAGGTCAAACTGCCAAACAATCGTGAACAGGCTTTATCCAGATTCAACTCACTTCAACGAACACTAAAGAACAGGCCTGAAATGAAGGACCATTTCATTACCTTTATGAAGAGGATCTTTGACAATGAGCACGCTGAGCCAGCTCCACCTCTTCAAATACACGATGAGTGCTGGTACCTACCTTTCTTCGGAGTGTACCATCCACGTAAGCCAAAACAAATCAGGGTAGTGTTCGACTCCAGTGCCAAGCATCAGGGAGTATCCCTGAACGATATTCTTCTCACTGGCCCTAACCTAACCAACAACCTTGTAGGTGTACTCATGAGGTTCAGAAGAGAGCCAGTTGCCATAACTGCTGACATTGAACAAATGTTTCATTGCTTTATTGTACGAGAAGACCATAGGAACTTCCTAAGGTTTCTGTGGCACCGTGACAACAACATGGACAATGAGATGATTGAATACCGCATAAAGGTTCATGTTTTCGGAAATAGCCCCTCACCTGCCGTTGCAACATACGGTTTACGAAGAACTGCTCTTGATGGAGAACAGGAGTATGGTGCAGATGCTCGACATTTCGTCGAGAGAGACTTCTATGTGGACGACGGACTTAAATCCTTACCTACAGTGGAAGAAGCCATAGACCTGCTCCAAAGGACACAAGGTATGCTTTCTGAGGCTAACCTCAGACTACACAAGATTGCCTCAAACAGTGTTGCTGTTATGAAAGCCTTTCGACCTGGCGATCATGCCACAGGGTTTAAAGACTTAAATCTGGGGATGGACATGCCACCTGTGCAGAGAAGTCTGGGCCTTCGGTGGGACTTATTAAAAGACACCTTCGGTTTTCAAGCCAGCTCTGCAGACAAGCCATTTACCAAGCGTGGAGTTCTGTCAGTGGTGAACAGCCTATACGATCCAGTGGGATTTGTGGCCCCCATCACCATACAAGGTAAATCCATACTTAGGCAGCTGTCAGAGACTATCAAAGATTGGGATGCTCCACTACCAATAGACAAACTTTTAAAGTGGGAGTCCTGGAAACAATCGTTACATGCCTTAGATGGAATCTGTATACCACGCTGCTACACTCCAACTTCCCTTGCTACCAGTCAGAGGAAAGAGCTTCACATCTTCTCAGATGCATCTACTGAGGCCATAGCGGCCGTTGCCTACCTCAAGGCGAGAGATTCAGCTAATCTAACCCATGTAGGGTTTCTGTTTGGGAAAGCTAAGTTAGCACCCAAGCCTGAACACACAATTCCCAGGCTTGAACTTTGTGGGACTGTGCTAGCTGTAGAAATTGCAGATTTCATACTGCGTGAGCTAGACATTCAGATAGATGACATCAAATTCTACACAGACAGCAAGGTTGTTCTGGGCTACATATACAACCAGACTAAACGTTTCTATGTCTATGTCAGCAACCGTGTAGAAAGAATAAGAAAATCATCTAAACCTGAACAATGGCATTATGTTCCATCTGAAATTAATCCTGCAGATCATGGCACCAGGCCGGTGTCTGCGAGTGCCTTTGTAAATTCTTCTTGGTTAAAAGGTCCTGAATTCTTGCTGGCTGATCCAGAAGAAACCACGGCTGATGTCTTCAGTCTTCTAGAACCCGACAAAGATCCAGAGGTTCGTCCTGAAGTTAAAACCCTTGTCACCAGAACTGAACAAAGACGTGCCTTGGGCTGTCAACGCTTTGAACGTTTCTCCAAGTGCACAAGGCTGGTACGCACCACCGCAAGGTTAGTTCATATTGCACGCTGCTTTCACACGAAGCCCACAGATGCTCACTGTCAAGGCTTCTTTCTGCAAAAGACATTCCTGAAGCTGAACTGATCGTAATACGCAGTGTACAACAGGATGTCTTTGGCTCAGAAATCAGACGTATCCGTGACAAGGGGGACATTCCAAAAAACAGTCCAATTGCTAACCTGAACCCATTCATTGACAATGATGGCACGTTAAGGGTTGGTGGACGCTTAAACAAGGCTAAGTTCAGTGAGCAAGAACAGAATCCTCTCATTATACCTGCTCGCCATCACATCACCACTTTGCTCATACGGCACTACAATGAAGAGGTGAAAGTTTCAAGACAAGGGACTGTAAAGACTTTCATCAGACCTATCACGGAACTCATTTTGCTCTTGCCGTTTGGAGACTGAACTTACTTGGGTATGCTGTTGGATCCTACCTGCGACTTCGAGAAGGAAGTATCTGGGACTTTAGTTGTCACAACTTGAAGCCTTATATTATAGTTGTTGTTGCATTATACGCATGTTCTCCATTATGTCTTTCAGGTTTTCAAGACATCAAGCAAATTGCGCTGTTGTTTATTTGCATAACTACCGTTGTATTAGGTAAATAGTGGCATTACCATGCCAGACGGGGAGTGTGCTGCCCCAATATGGGCATAGAATATGAGATGCATAGCCTCAGTTAATATTAGCATTGTTATATAGATTAGAGTTCATATAGTGTGGTTTGCTTAACTATTTTCTCATAGCTAAATTTATGTGTTATCCTATGCTGCCATCTAGTGGCCTTTCTTGCAATGTACATGTTCTCTGTAATTCCTCATTAGTTACCACATTTTCCAGTTTATGTATGCCCCTCCCTACTTCCTGTGGGTAGTACTTCCTGTGTCATTCCCTCAGCTAGCAAGCCACATGTACAAGGACACACATGTATCTTGGGAAAGGCATCATCTTTTGACCGCACAATACTATTACCATTCATCTGCTGTTCCTGTTATCTGCTGTAACCCCTGAAGTTAAAGAATAAACACCTCTTTTGAATGAATCGGTATTGACGAGTTCAGCTATCTGACAAGGATTGTCCGCAGTGAGTACATCTACTTATACAGGCCAGGCATAGAGGTCTCAGCAAGGGATATATCGCTATCACAACAATCGGAGTCAGAATATTGATTGTTTGATAGGAGATCAAATGATTATTACTCATGAAAATGCAAATCAATTTATAACTTTTTTTAAATACTTTTTTGGGATATTTTTGTTATTCTGTCTCACTGTTAAAATAAATCTACCATTAGAATTATAGACTGATAATTTCTTTGTCCGTATATATTTTTAAATCATGCTATTCTGGTCATACCTCTTTCATCCGTTCTGACATGACGTGCGTGCTGGGAGTTCTAAAATGAATGTTCAATACAACAACGCAACTCACAACTACAATTGTCACCAGAATCATGATAAATGTTAGGTACCTGGGAAACAAAAAAATACAGTTTTAATGTTTTCATCTGTTTGAGTGACCATATGTTTTGTTGTGTAAGACAGTAACATGTTTAGCAATTTAAAATACACCATATGAATTGCAAAATAATAAAAGTACCACTAAAAAGGACAGCACATACAAAACAGACACACAACATTTTTGCATGTTTACAGCAAAGCCATGCAAATGTATTTTCATTTATGGCATAGCCATGCAAATGTATTTGCACTTTTGGCTAATTCTGGAGACCCTTTTTAATCCTTTTAATCCTCTTTTGATTTTGAGACTGTTAGGCAGTTTAAAATGTATTTTAAACGAGCCTTGTCTGTTTAGCTCTTTAGCAAAGATTCAAGTACATAAAGATCCACATGCCTTTCACAGTAAACAGCTCTGGATTTAAGACAATCATGCTTTAAAGATCTCATACATTCTCATTCAACACTTCAGGGAGTGTTGGATGCTGGCACTCCCCACTGTACCCTGTGGTTCCTTTGACCACAGCAGGGGCCAGTGGAAGTAACCACAGTAAGCAGCAGGGGACCAGGAATCCGACACATCCAATGCAAAATTGCCACCAAAAACTGCATTTACAGTTATGTTATATAGAACAATCAAGAAACTCACTTGCTGATGAGCGGTATAGCCAAGGAGGTCTCTGGGAGGCGCTGTGAGATTAGCAGCAAGAAGACAGACTGAGCCAGCAGGACAGATATGGCCAAGGTCATCTTTTCACCACCTGCCAGAAATATGATGTTATATACAGTCTACTATAGTGCTGCTTTATTAAGCAGGGAGTATCGCACTCAATTAAACATTGCACAATTATGGTGCTAGAAATAAAATGATTAAAGCCACATACCCCAGTAAGGTACTGGATGTTATAAGCACCTGTCTTTACATGTAAGACAAACCCCTTACACGTTATTAAAAGCTTATTCCTTTAGAGTAAACTTTTAGTTAACAGCTTATACATCTGCTCTTGTGTAAACTTGTGAGGCAAGGAATATGGGAGCTACTATTGCTTGTAGCCCCTACTTTCTGTGTGTGTTTGCTGTAGACCTCCAGCAGGAGACATGGCTAAGACTACACCGAACATGCCCTATTACTCCCACAGCACCCCAGCTCAAGCTATCCACCTGTACACCGAGACAGAGTTTGCCTTCTAACCCTGACAATCACTGAGGGATTCATCAGTCCAGTGATGTCTTTACAATTCTGCCGACTACACCAAGTCTATAGAGACCCCTAGCTGCAAGTTGTGGCCATATGGGTTTTGCCAACTAGGGCCATTGATTAGGTTCACAGGAGGTGGGGGTTAAGAAACCTTTCCAGCTCAACACCGCTGACAGACCTTCTTTCAATAAACCGCACTTTCCCAACCGATCTGTCTAAATTACTTCTCATGTTACTCTCTCCAGGTATTGGCTGCGCAATGCATTCTTATAAAGAACCATCAATCAGTTCAGCATATAAGGTGCTCTCCTACTGTATAAATTCTGACTGGCTGCAGCCATACAAAAAAACTAAGCACAATTTTGATTCTTAACAAAAAGCCCTTAAAGCTTTCTGCTGTGCCCTTACTGAGGGAAAAGTGCTCCCAATGGGAAAATCTCTCCACTCCTCATATTTCCGATGCCTCGTCCTCTGTTTACATCTACACAGGAAAAGGGACACTACTGTGCATGTCCTGCGGGGAGGGGGGTCTGCACTTAAGGGAGGGTCTGCACAAGGTATGGACCTGGTACCTAAAGGGTTAATGCATAGCATAGATCTAAGGCAGAACTCTGCTAGAGCTAGGATTATAGTTATATACCTACCAACTTTTTGAGATTGGAGAGAGGGACACCTATTAGCAAAAGTATGTAGGTATAGGGCACACCCCCTGCCACGTCCTCCTTTACCACTATTACTTTATACTGGCTTTTGAAATTTACAAATGCAGCCATTTAGAAATTGTATGAAAGATTTAGCACTGGGAAACACTTTTTGAAAGTTAGAAAGTACATTTTATATACAACTTTATAGATCAGACCAAAATGAGGGACAATAGAGGAGGAAAGAGGGACTTTTTTTTTTAAATCAGGGACAGTCCCTCGAAATCAGGGACATTTGGGAGCTATGTAGTAGAGGCATTTCCATGCAACATATATTATATGTTCATAAATATCCTAAAGATTTCTGGTTATTTCTAAAATTCCCCCTCCCTTCTATCACTGTCTGATGTGGGTTGTGCCCTTTGAGGAGTGCATCAAGGATTGGAGGCTCCTCATCATAGTAAAATACAGGTTTTAGGGCGATAAAGAAGTTTGTAGGCACCACTTTTAGTCCCCCCTTGTAATTATACAATCGTAGTTTAACTATGAGACCGCGTACACACGATCGAATTTATCTGCTGAAACTGGTCAGACGGACCGTTTCAGCGGACATATCCGATCGTGTGTACGACCTAGTGGACAGGTTTGTCCAGTGGACAAATTTCAAAGCATGCTTTGAAATTTGTCCGCTACAAACCTGTCCATCCGACATGTCCGCTATTTAGTACGCCTAACCAGCGGACAGAAATCTCCCGCATGCCCCGAATGGATTCGACGCATGCGTGGAAGTATTTTACATCCTGGAGTGGTGACGTGGCGGCGTCAACGTCACCGCCACCTCAGCCGGAGGGGATTTTTGGCCGATGGTGTGTACACGCCATCGGACCAAAATCCGATGAGACATGTCCGCTGGAAACGGTCCGTCGGACATGTTTGAGCGGACATGTCTCATCATCTGTACGCGGCCTTATAGTTAGTCAACCAATATAATGGTCACCCACCCAAAAAACATTGGGGTTGATTTTCTAAAACAGTAGAGTACAAACGCTGCTGAAGCTGTTAATGGTAGCCAATCAGCTTCTAACTTTAATTTGTTTAATGAAGCTTTCACAGAAACCCTGGAAGTTAATTTTGCATGCTACAGTTTTAGTAAATCAACCCAATCTTTATATACACATGTAGCGGGCAGCTGTTTTTCTCTGCTGGCCATGCTTTAAATTTAGAGGGAAGTCAGAGGATTAGTTACCTCTGTCCTATTTGTTTTCAAATTTAGGTCTCTGTTCCAGCCATGGCTGTACTGCAGGTGACACCTATTGTCGTCTGGGGTGTCGGTTCCACCCCAGGTCAAGGGTGGCAGCAGTCCGATCAAGGTGTGTTGGGTATTCATTCTCAGCGGCCAATCAGTGGGGGTTGATCGCCTTGCTGTGCATGCTGGGGGAAAGTATCTAAGGGACAGACGTCACGGGTTCTGGGTCGTCGTCGTCGTCCATCCTGGGCAGTCGTCCCACCACCCCTGTGTGTGGTTCTCATGGCTGGGGGTGCGTGTTCAGTGTTCCTGGCTCCGGGACCAAGTTGGTCTGGAGTCATGATTTGTGGGTAGTGGGTAGGCCCAGTAGTCAGACTGGGTCTGCATTGACAAAGTGGTCCTGCGCTGTCTGTCCTAGAGGGAGGAAGCCATCGAATGAAGTACCTGTTCTGGAGAGCACCAAGCACGAGGCTGGTACACTCAGGGAGGCCTGAACTTCATTGAAGGACACACTAATACTGAAAGGCTGAGCAGTGGTCGTCTGTCAGTTTCCTGAGTTCACAAGTAATTACTTTTAGAAGAGATCCGGGTGCTTAATCCTAAAGTGAGAGGATTCCGGACCGAATGTATCGTCACTTTTGGGAAGGTCAGTGGCAGAGACTTACCAAAGTTCCGTGTGACGCCCTGGCTGCAAGGACTGATGAGAGTGACCTATCCAGGGGCACACTACCCAATCTGGCTAGAGTGGCGATGAGAGTTTATGTCTGGAAGCAAGAGTGCTTCTGATCAAGTTCTACACCTGAACCCACTATCTATACCCTATTTCTTTCAATCTCCTTTTGTTTGATTTTCTAGCAGATAAGTAACAGTAACCAGGGAAGCTCACACTCTGGTTTTAAAGCCAACACATAATACAACACAAAAAATGTAAACAAACATTACGGGTGACTCCCAATACCATCTCCCAAAATACAATTGATATATTTCTTATCTAATCATGACTCTTCTTGTTCGACGTCAATAACCAAAAGCCTGATCAACTAATACCCCCTCTTATTCTTTAAATTCCACTACTTCCCTCAGATGGGCAAAAATAAAAATAAAACATACCTCCGGGCAACCTTATGTCCCTGAGGTATTGGGGCAATCTTATTCTTCCCTTGTTCTATCTCCCTCTGCTTTACCACCCCCCCCACCCCCCCCAAAAAAATACCCCATTTCACCTCTTCAATCTATTGTTTGTTCTTTTACCACATTTGGTAAATAAAGCAAAGAAAAAGGAAAGCAACGTGTGTTGACATTGACTTTGTTTCAGCTCTCATCCAGTACCCTAGACGGTGGAGAAATAGAGGTAACATGCCGCCCAAAATAAACCAGCAGCTCATTCGGGGGGAGTGCTACACACTATATTACCAAAAGTATTGTGACACCTGACTTTACATGCAAATGTTCTTTAATGGCATTGCAGTCTTAACACGTAGGTTTCAATATTGAGTTGGCCCACCCGTTGCAGCTATAACAGCTTCAACTCTTCTGGGAAGGCTGTTTACAAGGTTTAGGATTGTGTCTATGGGAATGTTTGACCATTCTTCCATAAGCACAACTCAATACTGAACCCTATGGTCTAAGACTGGGGTGCCATTAAAGTTTATGGACCAGATTCTCGTAAGAGATACGACGACGTAGCTCCATATACGCCATCGTATCTCTGTTTTTCAGCTGGGTATCTATCCAACTGATTCTTCAAATCAGTTACGCATAGATTTTGCTTAGATCCGACTTGCGTAAGTCACTTACACCATCGGATCTAAGTTGCAATGTTACGCTGGCCGCTAGGTGGCGTTCCCGTCGATTTCTGCGTTGAATATGCAAATGAGCCTGATACGCCGATTCCCGAACGTATTTGCGCCCCGTCGTCGTAGTTTACGTCGTTTGCGCAAGCATAGGGTTACCCCTGCTATATGAGGGGTAACCTTGCGTAGGTCCGGCGTACGCCATGTTAAGTATTTACGTCGGGACAGCGTAGTGTTTTTCCGTCGTTTACGTAACTCGTCGCGAATAGGGCTGTGCGTTAATTACGTTCACGTCGAAACCAATGTATTCGCGGCGTACTATGGAGCATGCACACTGGGCTATGTTTACGGCCGGCGCATGCGCAGTTCGTTCGGCAAGTGCTTGGAGAATACGGCACTTGCTCCTGTAAGTTGCGGCGGCGTAGTGTAAATAGCATACGCTACGCCGCCAGGTATAAGAATCTGGCCCCATGTGTGTGTAATCGCAGGCATCCAAATACTTTTGGTAATATAGTGTATATCAGAGACATATATCATTCTTATTTTGAACTTCTATCTTTCTATAATTATGGAGGTACTCACTGTCAGCTGGTAGGTAAAAGACAAGATTGGCCATTAGAGCAATTAGAACACAGGGAGCCAGGATATTAATAATGTAGAAGAGGGGTTTCCTCTTAATAATGAGGTAGAATGTAACGTCCTGATACTTGGTGCTCTCATGGGTCACGCTCCTGTCGATATTCTTCTTGGCAGGAATGTGGACAATCTCCCATTCTCCATTTTCTAGAAAACACAGAAAAGTTAATTAGACAAACACCTAGGGATATAAAGATTCAGTTTTTCACCCACTTTCAAAGGAGATTCGCTCAACATTCACAAATAGCATTAAACAGCATTTGCTTATGTTCGCTCAAATGTCCACATCTGAGCTTTAAAGGGAAAAGTGTTTTACTGTATCCTATTTATCCTTCAGTGAATATAGAATAATTCTAAAATGTGACCATTTTTAAGGCTGCATGATATTCAAACTTTCTTGGCCCACCTCACGTCAGCACACACCTGTACCTAGCTAAATAAAAGTCAGCCCTTCCCCCAACCGAGGTGTTTTTCTTTGGTCTGCTCCAGACCACCTTTTGATTGCAGTTAGTACGTAATTTGTTTGCTGCATTCCCCCGCCGAACCTACCTTTCCATGTTCAGACTCTCATGGAGTTGGAAGACCCCGGTAAACACTCCTAAAACTGTATGCCCTTGTGCAAAATGATGCTTTAACAGAATTGACATTGTACAGGTGTGGTTTTATAAAGGCTCTAAAATGTCATAATTTCCTCTCCCTTAGGCTTTTTTTTTGTCTTTTATATGCAGTGCACCGCACTGCTCTTCTGGCTTTATAGTCAGTCTGAGAACGGCTGTGAAGGATGTCACAGGGGGCAGGGAGATGGGCAGCACAGGATGGGCCAGTGGTCATGCAATGGGGTAAATGATTTTGGAGGTCTGCAGTTGGGAGGGCTTCTCTCCCTTTTTCTCTGCAGTCCTGCCAGATAAAGGGCTTCCCCTCAGGCCCCGTACACACGGCAGAGAACCTCGACGAGCGGAACACATCGTTCCGCCCGTCGAGGTTCTCGGCCGGCCGTCAGATTCGGCGACCAGCCCGTCGGGAAAGGCGACCAGCCATTCATCCAGACGGGCCGTCGAGCAAATAGAGAACCTGCTCTCTATTTCGGCTCGACAGCATTCCCAAAGGGATGCTCGCCGAATCCGTACACACGGCCGAGGTTCTCGGCAGAATCAGGATGCCAGCGAGGTTCTCGCTGGTTTCTGCCAAGAACCTCGGCCATGTGTACGGGGCTTCAGATTCTGACTGAGTCCCCTGTCTGCCTCTGGATGTGCAGACTTGGCTCCCCTGCTATGGTGTGTACTTCTGTGGATTTGACAGTCTGACAGGTTTTTGTCTCAGATTCTGACTGTGTCTGCTGTCTGCCTTTGGAAATGTTGCTTGAGCTCACCTGATTCTGAAGTGAGTGGATGAAGGCAGATGGGTCTTAAAGAGACAGGGTACCTGTTTTTTGGTGAGAGGTAATATGATTTTGTCCATATATTTTGTGCAAATATGAGCTTGCCACACCTGTTAGTGGCACAGAAGATTAGCAAAGGTATAAGTGGGGGCAATGACTACAATATTTCGAAAGCATGAAAAAGGTGAACCTCCCACTGTAACCCTATTTTTATACTAACATGTGTATCCTTTAGCATATGGGGGGGGGGGTGAATTAAAAGCCCCCCCCCCAAATGGGGTGCACCCTTCCAATGCACCATGCGCCTGGTGCATTGGGAGGGTGCATTGGTACATTGCGCCGGTCTAACGTAAAGGAGGTGCGCTACGCCGGTCAAAATATGCGCCAATGTACCTGAATCTGGCCCAAAGTGCATAGTTACTTTTATGGTAGCCATAGGCTTTACAGTTACTAATCTAGGAGCCGATTGAAAAAGTGGGCATTAATTAGTGCTCACAGCATGGGATTGTGGCAGTCAAAAAAAAAAAGTACGAGTACGGTCACTTTAAATTTTTCATCTGACAGGCATGTGCATCACAAGCGGGTAAAACTTTACTTCAAGCGGGAAAAACACGTGGGTTCCAGAGTTATACACGTACGGTAGGCTACATAACACCACCGCACTTAAGCTCAGGTCACAGTTGACCCCATAACGGCTTGGTGAGCTCCCCTTTCCTCCCATCCCTGTTATGTGTTTGTTTGTCACCCTTGAATCAAGGGGAGACTTTTAATGAATATTTATTTATGGTATTCACTCGAGTTCTATGACTGAGCGAAATATTAAGAGATATTTTTAAAGTTTTGAAAGTTTTATTCATTAATGATTTGAAGATAAAGGTTAACCACTTGACCACTGGGCACTTAAACCCCCTTAATAACCAGACCAATTTTCAGCTTTTGGTGCTCTCACAGTTTGAATAACAATAACTCAGTCATCCAACACTAAAACCTAATGAAATTGTTGTCCTTTTTTTCCCACAAATAGAGCTTTCTTTTGGTGGTATTAGACCACCTTTGCGGTTTTTATTTTTTTCGCTATAAATGAAAAAAGAACGAAAATGTTGTAAAAAAAAAAATGAATATTTCTTCATTTCTATTATAACATTTTGAAAAAAAGTAAATTTTCTTAATAAATTTGGCCTAAAATGTATACTGCTACATATCTTTGGTAACAAAACAAAAACAAATTGGATATGATTTAGTGTGGGTGAAAGTTATAGGGTCTACAAGCTATGGTACCAATTACTGAAAATTTATCAATTTCATCACACCTGATGTACTGACAGCATCTCTCATTTCTTGAGACCCTAACATGCCCTAACATGCCAGAAAAGTACAAATACCCCCCAAATGACCCCTTTTTTTGAAAGAAGACATTCCAAGGTATTTAGGAAGAGGCATTGTGATTTTTTTGAAGTTGTCATTTTTTCCCACAATTCTTTGCAAAATCAAGATTATTTTTATTTTTATTTTTTTTCCACAAAATTTTCATATTAGCGGGTTATTTCTCACACACAGCATATGCATACCACAAATTACACCCCAAAACACATTCTGCTATTCCTCCCGAGTATGGCGAAATATCACATGTGTGAGACTTTTACACAGTGTGGCCACATACAGAGGCCCAACATGCAGAGAGCACCATCAGGCGTTCTGGAACACCCAGACCAATTCTGACATTCCTCTCCTATATGGAAAAATCATAATTTATTTGCTAGAAAATTACATAGAACCCCAAAACATTATATATGCTTTTTTAGCAAAGACCCTAGAGAATACAATGGCGGTCGTTTTACATAATATGAAAGATGAAGTTACGCCGAGTAAACAGATACCCAACATGTCACCCTTCAAAATTGCAAAAACTTATGGAATGGCGCCAAACTTCGCTACTTAAAAATCCCCATAGGCGACGCTTTAAATGTTTTTACTGGTTACATGTTTTTAGTTGGTGAGGAGGTCTAGGGCCAAAATTATTGCTCTCGCTCTAACGTTCGCAGCGATACCTCACATGTGTGGTTTGAACACAGTTTTCATATGTGGGCGGGACTTACGTGTGCGGTCACGTCTGTATACGAGCACACAGGTACAGGGGCGCTGTAATTTTATTTTTGTTCATTTTACTTTATTTATTTTAGTTTGACACGTTTTTCCCCAAAAATAAATGTTTTGATTACTTTTATTCCTATTACAAGGAATGTAAACATCCCTTGTAATAGGAATATAGCATGACAGGTCCTCTTTACAGTGAGATATGGGGTCAATAAGACCCCACATCTCACCTCTAGGCTGGGAAGCCTGAAAAAAAACGATCGCAGAGTATTGCGCAGGGAGTATTGCGCCGGGGCACTGCAGAGTATTGCGCGGGGGCACTGCAGAGTATTGCGCGGGGGCACTGCAGAGTATTGCGCGGGGGCACTGCAGAGTATTGCGCGGGGGCACTGCAGAGTATTGCGCGGGGGCACTGCAGAGTATTGTGCGGGGGTATTGCAGAGTATTGCGTGGGGGGTACTGCAGAGTATTGCGCGGGGGGTATTGCAGAGTATTGCGCAGAGTATGCAGAGTATGCAGAGTATTGCGCAGGGTATGCAGAGTATTGCGCAGGGGGGTTAGCAGAGTATTGCACAGAGGGGTACTGCAGAGTATTGCGCAGGGGGGTACTGCAGAGTGTTGCGCAGGGGGGTACTGCAGAGTATTGCGCAGGGGGGTACTGCATAGTATTGCGCAGGGGGGTACTGCATAGTATTGCGCAGGGGGGTACTGCATAGTATTGCGCAGGGGGGTACTGCATAGTATTGCGCAGGGGGGTACTGCAGAGTATTGCGCAGGGGGGTACTGCAGAGTTTTGCGCAGGGGGGTACTGCAGAGTTTTGCGCAGGGGGGTACTGCAGAGTTTTGCGCAGGGGGGTACTGCAGAGTATTGCGCAGGGGGGTACTGCAGAGTATTGCGCAGGGGGGTACTGCAGAGTATTGCGCAGGGGGGTACTGCAGAGTATTGCGCAGGGGGGTACTGCAGAGTATTGCGCAGGGGGGTACTGCAGAGTATTGCGCGAGGGTACTGCAGAGTATTGCGCGAGGGTACTGCAGAGTATTGCGCGAGGGTACTGCAGAGTATTGCGCGGGGGTATTGCAGAGTATTGTGCGGGGGTATTGCAGAGTATTGCGCGGGGGTATTGCAGAGTATTGCGCGGGGGTATTGCGCAGGGTATGCAGAGTATTGCGCAGGGGTATTGCGCAGGGGGGTATGCAGAGTATTGCAGAGTACTGTGCAGGGGGGTATGCAGAGTATTGCAGAGTATTGCGCAGGGGGTATGCAGATTATTGCGCAGGGGGTATGCAGATTATTGCGCAGGGGGGTATGCAGAGTATTGCGCAGGGGGTTTGCAGAGTATTGCGCAGGGGGTATGGCAGAGTATTGCGCAAGGAAGGAAGAGTATTGTGCAGGAGGTATTGCAGAGTATTGCGCAGGGAAGGAAGAGTATTATGCAGGGGGTATTGCAGCGTAATGCACAGGAAAGGAAGGGGTTAATGCAGGGATGGCTGAGCAAGGACGGATGGATCTGTGACTTCAATAGTCACAGATCCATCCCACAGTGCTGCTGCCAATAACGCTCTCCTCTCACACTGTACCGATCGGTACAGAGAGAGGAAGGAGGAAACTGTGTCATCAAATGACGCCGGTTTGTATACATGTGATCGCTCCGTCATTGGACGGAGCGATCACGTGGTAAACGGCCGCTATCAGCGGCAATTTACCGCGATCCGTGATCCCCTGGACCCGGCGGTCACGGACATTCCCGTGTGCGCGCCCCAGGGGGCGCGCGGGAGCGCGATTCTGGAATCACGTTATATAACGTGATCCCAGAGTTAAGCAACCACCTTGCCGCCGTTATTTGACGGCGGCTGGTGGTCAAGTGGTTAAACAAGAATAATAAATACAATGTTTATGTTTATATACCAATGAAAGGTGCCGCGGCCATTTTTATCACCAATAAAATAAATAAATAATAAAGATTTTTTTTATTGTGTGTTTTTGTACAGCCTACATTCCCATATACAACACAACAAATGGGTAAGGATGCAGTTATACAAATTCTCTAGGGAACATCAACAAGGTATTCTGGTCATCTGAATCAATATTTATGCATCCAAACTTACTAAAAATGCATATTTCCCAATATATTGCATCAGCCAGTCATGAGAGATATCATAGAAAGTGTTTTGTTATATTGCAAAACATGAAAAATGCAACAATGTTGTTTATCCTGCCAGAAACCCAGTGAGCATGTAACTTCCTGTGCACTCTTTCTATGCTGCACTTAAATCTCACATAGTTCCCTTCTCTGCATGTGAGAACACTCCCCCCCTGTTGGAGATGAGGAAGGGGGGTTTGTAGTCAAATTAGGACGTCCTAGGGAGAAAACGTTGCTCCCCCTTAGGTATAGAACAGCAGGGATAGAAGAGTTTTATTGCAGGATGACTAGGTGAAAATAAAGGAAGAAATCCCAAAAAAGGAAAATGAATGGAGCCACCACATGCAAGGATTGTAGTTGTTGTCATTGACGCAGTAAAGAAAGGAACGTCCTCACCTGTAAACGCGGCTCGATCTATGACAATCCACTCCACTTGGAAATTTTTCTTTGTATCCAAATCCGTTTCTTGCTTTAGCAGCAGGTTTATCTCTTTGGCATTGTAAGTTAATGAGCTACAGCAGAGAAAAATATGTTACAGGAAAGCAACAATTAAGTCTAGTTACACATAAGATACTTTGTTGTTTTTAAATATCTGTAATTTTTAGTATGGATGTATACAGTATATCCTGGGTTTGCTTAATTTAGCCATAGACTTCTATTATATCCTGCAGGTTTGGTGCACTTTCTTAATCACTTCCATACAGGGCACTTATACACCTTCCCGCCCAGACCAATTTTTAGCTTTCAGCGCTTTTGCACTTTGAATGACAATTGCGCGGTCATGCTACACTGTACCCAAACTACATTTTTATCATTTTGTACCCACAAATAGAGCTTTCTTTTAGTGGCATTTGATCACCTCTGCGATTTTTATTTTCTGCCAAAAAAATTAAATGACTGAAAATGGTGAAAAACTTTTTTTGGGTTGTTTCTGTTTCTGTAAATAAGTATGTTTTCTCCTTCACTGATGGGCACTGATGGTGCTGCACTGACGGGGACTGATGGGCACCGATGAGGTGGCAATGATGTGGTGGCATTGATGGGCACTGATGATGGGCACTAATATGCAGCACTGATAGGCGGCACGGATGGGCATGGATAGGCAGCACAGATGGGCATGGATAGGCGGCACGGATAGGCGGCATGGATGGGCACTGATAGGCGGCATGGATGGGCACTGATAGGCACCATGGATGGGCACTGATAGGCGGCACGGATGGGCACTGATAGGCGGCACGGATGGGCACTGATAGGCGGCACGGATGGGCACTGATAGGCGGCACGGATGGGCACTGATAGGCGGCACGGATGGGCACTGATAGGCGGCACTGATAGGCGGCATGGATGGGCATAGATGGGCACTGATGGGTGGCATTAACGTATGTGTTGTACTAATGGATGCCAATCAGTGCCAAACAATGATGCCCATTGTGGGCACTGATTGGCATACATTATTTCTGTCATTGTCATCCCTGGTGGTCTAGGGTGGCATACTTGTGTTTTGCATCCGTAGTGGTCTAGTGGCATCCCTGGTGGTCCAGTGTGGGCATCCTCACGGGGGCTGTGCTGATCCTGTCAGAGGAGCAGCCGATCGGCTCTCCTCTACTCGCGTCTGCCATATGTCAGCCCCCCAGAGTGCACTGCCGGTCCCAGCATCAAAAGCTGCCATATCTCAGCCCCCACAGTACACTACAAGTCCCAGAAAAACGGGGCTGCCATATCTCACCCCCCACAGTGCACTACAAGTCCCAGCAAAAACGGGGCTGCCATATCTCAGCCCCCACAGGGCACTACAAGTCCCAGCAAAAACGAGGCTGCCATATTTCAGCCCCCACAGTGCACTACAAGTCCCAGCAAAAACGGGGCTGCCATATTTCAGCCCCCACAGTGCACTACAAGTCCCAGCAAAAATGGACTGCCACCAGTCCTCCAAACACAGCAAAATGAGACTGCACAGCCTTCCACCTTCTCCCATACACTCACTCTTTGGCTGCCATACACTCAGGCTCCCCACTCTCCCCTTACAACGGTGTCCTCCTACCTCCTACCTGAGTCTGGGCTGGATGTCACGCTGCATGGTGAAGCAGTGGGCGGGATGTCTAAAGAAGACACATCCAGGCTCTCAGACCCTGGCGCAGCACGCAAGGCTGCAGATAACTCTGCACTGGTCAGGCACCTCAGTGGCTCTGGGCAGTGGATGCGGCCGACGACGCAGCGTGTGTGCACACGGGAGTCTGTATGTGAGCGGGAGGAGGCTGCGGGAGCCGGGACTCGGGAGGACGGGTCGGGGGGGCCGCCGCCACCCGCAAAGTGCCGCCCTAGGCCTGGGCCTTGTCGGCCTAGGCCAAAATACAGCCCTGCACGCAAGTCTCCTGAACAGTGAAGGGAAATCTCACCAATGGAACACAGACAAAACAAAAACCTGACAAGTATTTTAACCATTAAATACTCTATTAAAAAAAAATGGCTTTAAATACATGTTAATACAAAGAAGGGGTGAATTTAACGCCTCACCGAGCAGGTGAGGGGTTAAATACTCAAAGACTCACAAGTTAGCTGTAATATAAGATTATTAGGAGGACCAAAAAAAAGACAGCTGTGTAGTACAGACTGTGCAAAGCAGGCAATGGAAATCAACCAAGCGGTGTAGTGTAGCGCTACCCCCGAAGGAGCCGCTGGTTAAATACTGGGATTGGCACGCCAAGTTACCCTGGTGATGTCTAGGGGTGAAATACCAGTGGCGGAGCAATGAGCGAATTTCCAGACAGTCAATAAAGTTTCCTTCAATGCCTTTTTTATTTAGCAGCCAACAAGGCAAACATCATCTTCAGTTTAACCACTTCCCTACGGCCGTACGAGTATATACGGCCGCAGGGTGGCTCTAAATCTCCGGGCTGCCGTGTTTTTACGGCAGCCCCTTTCCTCGTTCCCAGCGCGCGCTCCAGAGCGCGCAGCGGGGAACTTGTGTACTGGCCGTGTCCCTTGGACACAGCCAATCACAGATCACCGCGAACGGCCAATCAGAGTGGCCGTTTGCGGTGCGATCTGATGGGCCAATGAGAGATGATCTCATATGTAAACATATGAGATCATCTCTCATTGCCTGCTCTCACAATGACAGCGTCCTGTCATAGAGAGAGCATACCGATCTGTGTTCCTAGTACATAGGGACACAGATCGGTCACCCCCCCCTCCCCCTACAGTTAGAACACAATGCAGGAAACACATTAACCCCTTCCTCACCCCCTAGTGTTAACCCCTTCCCTGCCAGTCACATTTATACAGTAATTAGTGCATATTTATAGCACTGATTGCAGTATAAATGTGAATGGTGCCAAAAATGTGTCAAAAGTGTCCGATATGTCCGCCATAACGTCGCAGTCGCAATAAAAATCGCAGATCGCCGCCATTACTAGTAAAAAAAAAAAAAAAAATAATAAAAAATAACAATTCTGTCCCTTATTTTGTAGGCGCTATAACTTTTGCGCAAACCAGTCGCTTATTGCGATTTTTTTTTTTTTTTTTTTTTTAACCAAAAATATGTAGAAGAATACGTATCGCCCTAAACTGAATTTTTTTTTTAAATTGGGCTATTTTTTATAGCAACAAGTAAAAAATATTGTATTTTTTTTCAAAATTGTCGTCCTTTTTTGTTTATAGCGCAGAAAATAAAAATCGCAGAGGTGACCAAATACCACCAAAAGAAAGCTCTACTTGTGGGGAAAAAAGGACGCCAAATTTGTTTGGGAGCCATATCGCACGACCGCGCAATTGTCAGTTAAAGCGACGCAGTGCCGCAAGCTGAAATTTCACCTGGTCAGGAAGGGGGTTTACATGCCCAGTAGGGAAGTGGTTAAGGAAAGGAAAGGTGATGAAAGAAGGATAAGAGAACTTTGTGGTATCAGGCCTGGATGTGAATAGGGCAGGCCTGCCCTTGACAATAGCAATAGTTGAACTCGTTTCCACTCCCGGGTGTATTGTGTAAAGTGCCCACGGGCAGGTTCCCCACACTAACCTGGCAGCCGAGGTGTCACTTCGGATCTCTGGGAGGAACAGATCTCTCTGTCTCAGATCTGGCTCTAAGGCCCTTGTAACCGGCCAATTTCTTTAGTAAGTTGGATGGGTGAACGGAGCGAATCCTCCCAGTAAATCTCCTTTAGCATAGGTTACCGGGTGACAGCAAAGTGTACCTGTCAGCATCCCGGTCACCAGATCCCCGATTGGTTCGCTCAGGCCCTGTTGGACAACCTGCCTCCGGGTCCTCCTCAAGCTGACTCCCCAATCGTATGGCACCCAGCCTGGGATCTCTTCAAAAGAACTGGGAATCCAGTAGAGTACTGGGGTCCCCTTTGACCTCCGGTTGAGGTCCAGCATAGCCTGTGGATTTGGCCAGGTGGGCCACGCTGGCGGGGTCCATGGATGCGCGCACCCTGAAGGTGGATGCCGCACCTGGAATCGGCTCGTGAGGGAAAACTCCTCCAATTGACTGCTGGTGGGGAAAGCTTACTCTGTCAGAACCCCCTCTGCCGTCAACTGCTGACCAGGGATGACGGCACATCCCTAGAGTGCAGACTGACCCAGAGGACACTTCTGAAACAACAGGGGTCACCATCTTAACAATTGTGTGAATGGGAGCAAGGTAACTCTCCCATTCTTGCTAAATTTAGACTAGTGCCCCACACTGAAAGTAAAGGGGACGCTACAGTAGCATGAAAAAGTAATGAAAACTCCAAAAGAAGAGCTAAAAAGAGGGCAATTGACATAGGTCAAAGAACATTACTAGGTGGTTAGCATACGAAACTAGTTTACATCATGCAGTCAGTTTCCAGTCAGTTTCTTGTGCAGAAACTGACTGCATCATGTGAACTAGAGCCATTGGAATACATAGAAAACACTGTGCATGCATTTTGTGCAGAAAAAAAAGCACACGGAACTGCATCTGGTGTGAATTGGACCTTAACATTAAGGCTTCATTTCCACTGGCGTTTTTTTTTTTTTTAGAGCTGGAGCTTTAAAAACGCAGCGGCCGCGTTTTTGAGCGTGTGAGTGTTTGTGTGCGTTTTTGCGCGTTTATGCGCGTTTTTTAATGTCTGGCATTTTTACAGCTCTATTGCTGGAGCTTCAGAACGCACTGGTCCTGCGTTTTTTTTTGCAGCTTAGCCATCTACAGCTCAAAAACGTCATGGTGGGCATGAGGCCATAGACTAACATGGACAGGCGTTTTTAAGCTGCAAAAAACGCTCAGAAAAGTGGCTGTAAAAACGCCAGTGGAAATGAGGCCTAATTTTTCTGTGACCTAATTGTCAATCCAGTGTTCAGCTGTGGATCCTAAAGGGCCGTACTAAATTAGATTGTATGAAATATATTATATATGTATACAGTGACACCTAAGTGAATTAAATGTCCAATAAATATAATAAGCAGCACTTTAGGTGAAATATGACCTTCACATGTGTAAATAAATAAATTATAAATAAACACCTTGCATTGAAAACTTGAAAATAAATAAATATCCTCTGTGTCCCCAGCTGTTTCCTTCTCTCCCCCGTGTCCCCCCCTGGAACTGTCAGGATGGAGAGTGGCGGTAGGAGCCGGTAAACCCGGCTCCTTACTTTTCCGAATGGACAGAGTCAGTGATGACTCTGTCCATTCACAGAACTGAAACATCGTAAACTGTGATTACAATGTTTCAGTTTATGAATGAAGAGAAGACGCTGTCTTCTCTCCATTTATTTTCAGCGCAGCTTAGGCTGCTGAGAAAGGGACAGGGGAATCTGTTTCCCTAGTCCCTTTCTCTGTCTCAAAGGGGAGATGTCAGAGGTCTGTTAAGACCCCTGATATCTCAACAAAGTCCCCCCCCCCCCCAACAGGGCTGATTAAAAAAAAATTGCAATAAATAATTTAAAAAATAAAATGTAAATAGTAATAAAAAATTAAAAAACACACTGACAATCCACTACCCCCCTCTAAAAATTTTAAAAAACGCCACTGTAAAAAAAAAAAAAAAAAAAGGAAAAAAAAAAACCTCACTGTCACATGACATTAAAAAAAAAAGTATCGGTATTCGGGTATCGGTGAGTACTTGAAAAAAGTATCGGTACTTGTACTCCGTCTTAAAAAAGTGGTATCCGAACAACCCTAGTTTTCAATGTTCAAATACCGTACTGGTGACCCCACAATAGGGATAAAACTTTTCTGCAAAGGGAATTTAAAAAGACATGCCGCCTTTCACTAAAATTAGAAGAGAAGTGGTTTTACCTTAATCTGCGTAGAGGATTATTTACTGTAAGAGCAGTAAGGATGTGGAATTCTCTTCCACAAGCAGTGGTTTCAGTGGGGAGCATTGATGACTTAAAAAAAACCTATTAGATAGGCACCTAAATTACTACCACAGTGATATACAATGTATTATCAATATAAAAGCATATTGTCCATGGGTTGGACTTGTGTCTTTTTTTCAACCTCACCAACTATGTAACTATGACATTTTGAAATGGATGCTTTGATGAAGGCTTCTTAGCCGAAACGCGTCAGCTTATAGCCTGTACCCGTGTACCCATGTAACCAATAACAAACTTTTATTCTGAGTTGCCAGCCCTTTTTGATTCAAGTATTGTATTTATGGGGCCTGAACGTCCTGACTAGAGCACTGGATCACAGTTCGTGGACTTTTATAATGGCAGTGGAGCTGGGGTAACATTTTGCTTCTCATTTAAAATAGAGTTCTACTTTACTTTAAAAAAAAAATGTAGAGTTCATCTTGCTTGCGGTTCCAAGCCTGAACCTTCCGGGTACAGCTATTGCTCTGATATAGTATGGCAGTAATCATATATAAAGGAAGGACTGACGCGCTACTGGGAGTAAGCAGAGGTGTATTGAAGTCACATGAACTGGTCTGTAGCGGCTCAATCAGGAGTGCCCACAAAACACTGGTGAAAAATGTATATAACAATGAAATAGTGATAAGCGCTTCAGAAAATGAAAATATGCAAACACTAAATAATAAACCACTGAAAATGAATCATACAATGTGCAAACACCATATATGAACAAACTGGTAGTAGACCATAAAGAGCACTAATAAACTGACAGAATCAAGTCCACAACGTGCGTGGTGTATAATGTGTATAAGGTACTGGATATTCCCTTATATATCTTTACATGAGTCGGTCTTGCACACGAGTACAAGGCCTATCAGATTTGTTTACCTAACCACGTATGGTGTCTCTAGTACCATATTGGGTCAATAAGACCCTCACACATATACTATGTAGTCACTGACTGCATGCATCGGTCAGTTTATGGGTGAACCCAGCAAAGGAAGGCAACTCTGCCATCTTTGAGTATGGGACATACCAGCAACATACCCCGCATCCACTATCTGTCTGCATGTAGTTTTTGATTGTAACTATTCGACCTTTTTTATTTATCCAAGGGAATACCCAAAATATGTGTGATATCATATTATTATTTTATTTACCATTACTAACAGTGATGGTCTGGAAGTCCTGTAATGACCCAATAGTGAGCATACCAGCTCGCTGTGTATACACACTCCCACATCTCTATTTTTGTTCTTCCACAAATTCAAGTATGGCGCGAACATAGCCCGCATCCGTCCCATAAACGGGACTTCAAGAAAATGGCGGTCTGTTTACTTCCGGCCAGTAGTAAATAAAAGCCGTGATCCGGTAACCAATGGGAATCCCCTGATGAAGTCACGAGGCACGTGACGTAACGACGTAGGGACACTGAGATCACGTGACACCCGCACAAGCCGGAGGCTATCAGATCCAGCGATAGTGGTACTACCATCGTTCCGCTCCGTCTCCGCTGTATATATTTTATTTTTATTTTAATTTTATTGCCTATTTTTTATTTCATGCTGAACCTTTAGCATATTCAGCCCTACTTAGTTTGGACTGTTTATTGTTCATTTATCGATTTTTAATAAATACCCCCTGCTTTGGCATTGACCTATTTCACCATGGGAGGATATTTTTTTCTCTCTTTCACCTAAACTTCCCCCACTCCATTTATGGAGCACTGAATCCGGACCATCTGGAACAGAGGATAACAGGAAGAGGGTACTATATTGAGAGATCGCGGCCACGAATATAGCAGGATTCTACACTATATGCCTATATATAGCCACCCTAAGGTAAGGGGACTACAACACTCCTTAAGGATTGAATAGATTCTATACATCACTGCAAGGAGGACTCCGATTACATCTCACCCAGTCCATTCCTGTAATATTTCACATAGACTGCCAATTAGTGTCTCACCTGACACTCAGCGCCACCTGATTGGTTAATCAAAAGGTCACATATTGACACACAGATGCATCAGACATAAGGCACTGTTTGTTTGACCATTATACACCACGCACGTTGTGGACTTGATTCTGTCAGTTTATTAGTGCTCTTTATGGTCCACTACCAGTTTGTTCATATATGGTGTTTGCACATTGTATGATTTATTTTCAGTGGTTTATTATTTAGTGTTTGCACATTTTCATTTTCTGAAGCGCTTATCACTATTTCATTGTTATGCCAGTAATCATACCTAAACCAAAAAAGCCCAATCCCAATAGAGGATTTGGGCTTCCTCTTAAATCATTCCCCATAACAGTGGTCTCCAAACTGCAGCCCAGGGGCCAGATGTGGCCCTTTGTGTGCCTTTATCTGGCCCTTGAGGCACTATTCTATCCACTGACACCAATTATGGGGCACAATTCCTCCCACAGACAGCAATAATGGGCTACTATTCCTCCCACCCATACCAACATTGATATTAACAATGGGGCACTATTATTCCCACAGATATCAACAGGGCATTTTTCCTCCCACTAAAACTAATGATGGGGCATTGTTTACTCCCACTGACGCATGGCCATTTTCTACTACCACTGACTACAGTCTAAAGGACAGTAAACTGACCCCTTGTGTTTAGAAAGTTTGGAGACACCTGCCCTATAATATAAAATGTAATATCTCCCAGCACAGGAAAGTCTTTACAGTATAATGACCACAGCGGAAGTAAAGATTCAGGAACTGAAGCACAACAATCTCACCAATAGAGTCCTGAGAGATATAATAAACTGTTAGGTAGCTTAGCTCTACAGAACCCCAAAAATAATCAATTCTAGGCAGAGTGACTTTTTAAGCTGCTCTTACTCACATGTATAAGTAGATATATAAAAACATCAAATAAAAAAAGAAGCTTTATAACCCCTGCATATTTTCTTTGAACTATAATAAATAGAACCGCCCAAGATAACTAGCTATAACAGAACAAATATAATCACCTGAATTTCAGAGAGCAGTTCTGCCAATCAAACGGGAAGTAGTTGACATTGATGGAGCACGGTGTTTGGAATATGGCAGGAGGTAACCAGTAGATGTAGCCATAGCTATATATAAGAACATTGCTGTAATATGCCACTTCAAAGTTACCGTTGTTGCTAAAATGAAAATAAATATTGTTGTGTTCAAACTTTGATAACTGTAAAACTTTGCATAAACATTTCAGTAACTAAACTGATGTCAGATTTAAATATAAAATGTCAGACACTTGTTTTGCATTTAAGTGGCATCGCATTTGTCAAAATGTATTCCTTAATGCGCTTATATGGAATGTGCTGGTGACATACACAAAGAAAATGGAGCATCTTGTAACAATGTTATTTAAGCAATGATAAATAGCAGCGTTCCTGGGAAAAGAGGATCTAGGAACCAAAAGCAGCACCGAGCAGCAGAAAGGGTGGAAGAGAGGCTACGCAGGAAAGGCTTGCCAATTCTTCAGTAACCCGCGGAAGACTGGGATAGTAGTGGCCTCCTGGAGCTCGACAGGGAGACTATTCCATAATACAGCACTCTGGTGTAGGGTGACCAGACATCCCCGGTTTCAGGGGACAGTCCCCGGATTAAGGACACTGTCCCCGGACCAAGTCTGTCCCTGGTTTTGTCCCCAGATTGGACTTAAACAGGGGCTGGGGAAATTTCAGACAGTTGGTGCACAATTAAAAAAAAAAAAATTCTGAATTACACACCACCGCTCCGCCGCTCCTACTAGCTAATTTTTTCCATTATCTGTGCCCCTTTCTAATGACCATGTGCTGGTTGGAGCAGAGGGAATATTTCTTCAGTTTCAGGCGCATGTTCATTCATCTCCACTCCCATGTCCTTCTACCTTGGCTCAAGTCCCGGTCAGCTGCCTGCCTGCTTATCTCCTTGCCTTCCCTGGCGGAGTGATTTTCCTCTGCTCCCCACCCAATGGTAGCCGGGGGCCCTGAGAGTAAGACTTGGCAGGATGTGAGGCGGGCGGTGGCGTAGACGGGCAGAGAGTTGCCAATTCCCGCCATTGCTAGTAAAAAAATATGTCCTCGAATTTCATTTAAAAAATCTGGTCACCTTACTCTGGTGGGAAAAGGCCCGACCACCACACCGGATCTTCTTGGGCACCGAGGTGTAGAGGAGATCTCTGCCGGTAGATTTGAGTGATCTAACAAGAGTTTGTTTATGAAAATGAGAGCGGAGATAGCTTGGGGCCAGGCCTCTCATAATCTTAAACATGATACATCCTGCCTTAAATAAGGTGCGACAGTGGACAGGAATGATATGATCCCTCAAACGGGACATCCATGAGTAACCTTACCGCAGCATTTTGAATAAGTTGAAGCTTCTGCACTAACATCTTTGGCAATCCCAGATAAAGAGAGTTGCAGTAGTCTACGCAGCTACCCATTGTGGCACAGATGACAGTTTTTCTGTCCAAGATATCCAGATATTTAAACCCCTCAGGAGTTTTAGCTGCCACAGACATGCACTGACAACATTTTTTACCTGAGGAGCCAGGGTTAACCTAAATCTAAGACAAATCCCAGATTACGGACCCGGGGGGCCACCTCCAGAGCTGGATGAAATTAGGGAGGCCAAGTTGGGATATCTGGGGGGGGGGGGGATGGGGCTGGTCAGATCGCTGAAAATAATCACCTCAGTTTTTTCCCTATTAAGTTTCAGGAAGTTGGCAGACATCCATGTGGCATCAGCCGTCCTAGGAATCTTCAGGTAGACCTGGGTGTCGGTCGCATAAACATGGTACTGGACTTCGTGGGACTTTAGCAGGTCGGCATTGTTGGTTCACTTACCTTTTCCTTCAATTTCCCTTCTAAATGTTTTTTTTTCTTTGTCTGAAAAAACATTTAAAAGGGAAATCGAAGAAAAAGGTAAGTGACCCAACAATGCAATAGCTTAAAGGAACCTATTTAGAAAAAAAAAAAAAAACCTATTACAATCCCTTTAACTGCTTCAGCGTTCAGCTGCAAACTGCTAAGAGTGAATGGTGGATGTCCTAGTGGAGACGGCAGAGGTGGTGAGATGATATTAAAACATTAACGGCTTGAGATCCGCGCTATAGTTGAATGACGGCTTTAGCGCGGATCTAAATTGCCAACAAGCCGTCAATTGACGGCTTGTCACTAGCACGTTCCCCGCGCGCGCTCCAGAGCGTACCGCGGGGAAATTCTGTGTTGGCCGTGTCCCATGGACACAGCCAATCACAGATCGCCGCGAACGGCCAATCAGAGTGGCCGTTTGTGATGCGATCTGTGCGGCGAATGAGAGATGATCTCATATGTAAACATATGAGATCATCTCTCATTGCCGTTTTACACAGAGACAGCGTCCTGTCTCTGGAGAGGAGGAGACCGATCTGTGTTCCTTGTACATAGGGACACAGAACGGTCACCCCCCCAGTCACCCCCCCTCCCCCCACAGTTAGAACATGTTGGGAATACATTTAACCCCTTCCTCACCCCTAGTGTTAACCCCTTCAATGCCAGTCACATTTATACAGTAATTAGTGAATATTTATAGCACTGATCGCAGTATAAATGTGAATGGCGATAAAAATGTGTCAATAGTGTCCGATGTGTCCGCCATAATGTCGCAGTCCCAATAAAAATCGCAGATTGCCGCCATTTCTAGTAAAAAAATAAATAAATAATAATTATGTCCCCTATTTTGTAGGCGCTATAACTTTTGCGCAAACCAGTCGCTTATTGCGTTTTTTTTTTTTTTACCAAAAATATGTAGAAGAATACGTATCGCCCTAAACTGAGAATTTTTTTTTTTTTTTTTTAAATTGTCGCACTTTTTTGTTTATAGCGCAAAAAAATAAAAACCGCACAGGCGATCAAATACCACCAAAAGCTCTACTTGTGGGGAAAAAAGGACATAAATTTTGTTTGGGAGCCACGTTGCACGACCGCGAAATTGTCAGTTAAAGCAACGCAGTGCCGGAAGCTGAAATTTCACCTGGGCAGGAGGGGGGTATATGTGCCCAGTAAGCAAGTGGTTAATGATTGTCATATGATGTATGCCTAAACGGCTCAGATCTCACCCCTTCCTCCATTCCACCATCCTCCCCTTGATGAACTATTAAAGAACTCTTGTACTCAAGGGGGTTCTCTTTATTTTCGACACTGGTTATTACCAGCTTGACTGACCAAGCATCACCTGTATTCAAAGCCGAAAGCCACAGAGAATTGAGAACCAGGACTGCAGCAAATACCTGCATGGACTTTTACTTTATCCTTATAATTCAGTCAATTTGCTAGAGCAGTCCCTGAATGTTCAAGCCGCTCTGTAGTACCTGCAACCACACCAGTGGATATACACATGCCATCTACGGTCCAATGCAAATTTTTTATGGATCGCACAGTGCAACCAACTAATTAGTAGTATGGTCAGGGGCGGACTGACCATTGAGGAACTCGGGCACTGCCCGAGGGCCCCGCCCGAGGGCCCCATGCCACTAGGGGGCCCCATCAGGGTTGCCAGGCTCAATAAAACCAGGGACAGTAAGTAAAAATATGTATTTTTTTTACATTTGTCCCTGATATGTCCAAAACCTACATGCTTTTGATGTGAGGATCCCGAGATTTTAGCTGCCCCGCCTCTGTACTGCCACCTGGCTTGGTGGCCATCTGTAAGCCTGGGGGCCCCATAATCTTCTATTGCCCAGGGGCCCATGAGTTGTCAGTCCGCCCCTGAGTACGGTAGACCATATCGCTGCAATACCATTCGTAGCCACATGCTGGCTGGTTCTGGACGCAGCTCCTGACAGCTCCTGACATCCAGGGCTGTACCACACCGCTCTCCCCTGGCGTCTCCCACCGCTCTCTCCTGGTTCTCCCCCTGGATCCGCCGCTCTCTGCCTTCACAAGGTAAGCCCCTAATCTACAGGGCTCTCCTACCCCCCGAGCTCCGTTGGCGGCCGTCCTTTTTAGGATAAGCCGCGGCGAAGGCCCTCGCGCCACCTCTGGAAGTATTTTCGTCCGCCGCACTTAGGAAAGGCAGCGGCTTCACCCGCGGCCTAGCGGCACGCTGCTCCATTCCTTTTACTAATACACCACAAACCCCCCCAGACACCTGCAGAACCCCCCAGCCACCACCAGCCACCCCCTGAGTCGCCCACTCATAGTTTGGTTGGGTATTTGGTTGGGTACTTCCACAGCTTGCGGCCCCCCCTCCCCCCCTGATACACCATCCACCTGCCAGCTACACAGCAATCCCCCCCGGACACCAGCAGAACCCCCCACTTCCCTAGGGCTAGAACTGCATCCCGGCAGCTGCCGGCGCACGTTTCCTAGGAGTAGGACGTGTGGTCCACGGGATGTAGATAGGTAGGACCAACGCCACCCCCCCCCGCTTCATCGCTGTGACCTGCCAGCTGCAAATCAATCCCCCCCTTGACACTAGCAGCACCCCTCTTTTCCTTAGGGCTTGAACTGCATCCCGGTAGCTACCGACGCGCGCTTCCTAGGAGTAGGACGTGTGGCCCACGGGATGTAGATAGGTAGGGCCCCCTCCACCCGTTCATCGCCGCGACCGAGTGGCCTCCCGCACCCCCCCCTCCAGATACCAGCTTGCTACTCCCTTGTAATTGGGTCACCTACCACCCTCTTTCTGACTCAATAACTACTAGTTGGCAACCCCCCCCCCTTGAGGTCACCACCCTGGCTCTTGCAGCCAGAGTGTTAGCCATCTTGCAACACCCTAGCCCCATTCCCCCTTCCTCAATACCATTTGAACTTGATCCAGGGTTTGCCCGATCGCCTCTCAAGGGGTCAGGAAGGATTTTTTTCCCTGTCGTAGCATATTGGCGTAGCATGGCCAGGTTTTTTTTGCCTTCCTCTGGACCAAGTCAGGATCAAGGATTAAGTTAATCCTTGATAATCCGCCCCCCCCTCTCCCCCTGGTGTTTGGCGACCATGGTTAATCTGCAATATTCTGCAGAAACCATTGGGGATTTGAGGCAATTTGCCGCAATACTACCAGCCATCACTAAAAAAGCCTTAAGAGCTGAGCGACTTCTGAGAATCGATCGACGACCGACTATCAAAAATCTCAGCCGTGTACCCTAAGCATATATATGGGCTTTGATCAACACAAGATCGGCAGTAAAACACTGACTGGAAATCCATGATTTCATTCTACAATACGATTTAGACTGCCTCTTTATTACAGAGAGCTGTCTCACAGCCGACTGTAACACCATTCTAGGAGAACTGGTGCCAGAAAACTATCGTATTATAACGGAAAACAGAATAGGACAAAGAGGACGACGACTGGCGGTGATCCATAAGACTCATCTTGCGATCACAAAACCAGTCCTCCAAAACCCTCTTCCATTTATGGAAACCCTTACTCTGCAACTGCAAATAAACTCCCAGGAGATCATCCGGATTCTTCTCTGCTATAGGCCACCTGGCCCAAAATCGCAGCTTCTTCCATCATTGACGGACTTTATCTCCACCTATACCCTCAACAGCAAACACCTTTTGCTGCTCGGGGACTTCAACCTCTGGGCCAACCCCCCGCAAGACCCCGTTGCCGACGCCTGCATCGATCACCTCGAAGGATTAGGGCTTCAGCAACTAGTATGTGGGCCCACACATGCTTCAGGTCACACATCTTATTTTCAGACAAGATCTGGAAATAAAAATCTTGGAAAATGAACCGTTGCCATGGACAGATCACCATGCAATTAAATTCATTATTTCCGAATTCCCCTCCTTAACTAAAACATCAAATCCAGTGACAACACACTGGACTAGATGTCAGAAGAAGTTCCACTCGGAACTCTTCAAAACCACGTTAAGGAAAAAAATTAATACAATTCAGCCGAACCAAACGGCTGAAGAAACACTGGATACCATAAATACAGCCCTATTACAGTCAGCCGACTCAATAGCGCCGAAACGCAAAACATGCATCCGGAAAAATAACTCCAGCTGGTTCAACAACCAACTGGCGTTACTGAAGCAAGAACGTAGAAGGGCGGAAGCCGCCTGGAAAAGAAATTCTTCAGACGAGAACCTTAGCATCTACAAAGCAACAACAAGGAAATACCACAAAGAAATCTTGAAGCCCCCAATTCGGACTCACAAGAATTTTGCAATGAATTGTCGGATTACTTCATTAACAAAATCGAAGGAACCCGGCAAAGCATTCGGCAAAATAATTCCCCCCTCAACCCTCCCCGTAATTATCTGCACAGCACCTGCAGTAATTCACCACAACCAGGTAGGTTCACGTTGGAACCTATCTCTATCAATGACACTAATAATATCATCAGTACTTTGCGTAACAGCACCGCGCCGAATGATATTATCCCCACTAAACTGCTGAAGGAATGCGCCGACATCCTGGCGCCTTCTATCACGCAGCTTATCAACCAATCTTTCAGGGAAGGCATAGTGCCCTCCCAATTGAAGGAGGGTATAATTCGACCCATTCTGAAGATACCCAATCTGGACCCCAAGGATCCACTCCACCGTCGTCCAATAACAGGCCTAAATGTACTCTCAAAAGTAATGGAAAAAGTAGTGGTACAACAGCTGCAACAGCATCTAGATACCCACAACCTACTTGATCCATTTCAATCAGGATTCCGGCCTGGACACGGGACGGAAACCGCATTGCTCAAAATATGGGACGACGTTAGAGGCCGCAGACGAAGGAGAATCTTGTCTTCTGGTTCTGTTGGACCTAAGCACAGCCTTCGACACAGTAGACCACAAGCTTTTATTGACTCGGCTAGCTGGAGTAGCCAGAGTCGCAGAAGGCGATTTATCTTGGTTCTCCTCTTTTTTGGAAAACCGAGAAACGCACATTATCGCGCGGAGTCCCTCAAGGATCCCCCCTGTCACCAGTGTTATTCAACATCTATCTTCGCCCTCTTTTTGAGATTATTAGCAGCCAAAAACTGCTCTACCACTCATATGCAGACGATACGCAACTGTATTTTCGCATTTGCAATAAAAAGGATCATCACCTCAATCTAGAGACATGCCTCTCTTTGATAGAGGACTGGATGACAAAGAGTTATCTTAAACTCAACGGAGCGAAAACAGAACTTCTTCTGTTTCACGCCAAGCGTATGATTCAACCTGCAACAACCTGGACCCCCCCGCCCATTCTGGGCAAAATCATCACCCCTAGCGACAAAGTCAAAAGTCTTGGGGTCATCTTTGACTTCTACATGACAATGGACGCACAAATAGGGTCAGTGGTCAGCGGATCTCACCATCTACTGCGCCTACTACGCAGACTTACTCCTTTTATCCCCAAAGAAGACATAGTGGTCGTGGTGGGAGCAATTGTGAACTCCAGACTGGACTATGCAAATGCCCTTTACCTCGGACTCCCTAAGTATCAAATCGCTCGTCTACAAGTCGTTCAAAATACGGCCGCTAGACTTGTGACTGGGAAAAAACCATGGGAATCAATCTCACCTTCACTGAGATCCCTTCACTGGTTACCAGTAAAAGACAAAATCACTTTTAAAGCACTCTGTCCAACGCATAGATGTATCCATGGGAATGCACCCCATTATCTATGCAAAAAAATAAAAGCACATAACCCCAATCGCGTTCTGCGATCCACCAATCAAAATCTACTCCAGATACCGAAAGCCAAGTACAAGTCCAAAGGAGAAAGGAGATTCGCGATCCAAGGTCCCAGACTATGGAACGCTTTACCAACCAGCATTCGGTTGGAGGAGAACCACTTAGCATTCAGGAGAAAGATCAAGACTCATCTCTTTTGATACCAAAGGAGACAGGAACAACAAGCGCACAGAGGCGATTAAGTTCGCATGTGCTGCGCTATATAAGTTTTCATTCATTCATATTCAAGTGTCATTGCTGTGTGAATGGATGCGAGCGCAGCTGTGACCCTCCCCCAGACAACATTGTATTTTATGTAGTTTTGGAAGATTTTTTCACTTGAATTTTTGTTGTTCATTATATAATATAGTGCTTTTTTTTATAAATATATAATTTTTTTCAACCGTGGTGTTCTGCAGATGTGACCTTCTTGGTAGGATTCCTTTTTCCTCCTCTTATTAATTATGTTTAAAGTGAAAAACCTGGGATCTTGAGCATGTATGTCAATAGAAGTACGGCATTGTTTTTTTCATTTTGAACTGAAATAAAATAGTAATTTTAAGGTAACAATATTTATTGGCGCGGACCACTCTTACTTGTTTTCTAGGATAAGATTTGGCTGCCACACCATGTCAGGAGGAACTCTAAGTAAATTGATGTCATAGAATTCACTCGTATTCCATGTCAATCTATTGTCATACCATCCCTGTTGAAAGAATACAGTCATTATCCAAAATATGACACAGAAAAACAAGAATACACCATAAAATCTATTAAATGTAAACATGGGAGTGTGTGTACAGTGGTACTCGTTTACTTGGTGTCCAAGTACAATTACATAGGTTTATGTTCACCTTATGGGCTACTCATTAATTGTTCAATGTGAATTGAACCAAAAGTTGTATAAATTCATCTTCTAAAAGTAATTTTTTAAGGACAATATAACCACCACAATTAGAAACAACCCTAGTACTGGAAATAAAGTATAATTTACCTGCCAGCAAAGCTAGCAGAATATTTACATGCATAAAAAAGGGAATTTACTCCAGAGATAAAACAATAATCCTGACACTTTATTAAAAACTCTGGCTCAGCCATATCTGGAATATTCTCCTCCAGTTCTGGTCACTAATCCTCGAAAGGGAGGCGTGGGAACTGAAGAGAGTCCAGAGAAGGGCAAAAAAAAGTTAGTAAAGGGACTGGAGGATCTCCGTAATGAGAATCGACTACAAGCACTAAACGTATTCTCTCTGGAGAAGAGACGCTTAAAGTGGAGTTCCACCCATTTTTTTTTATGTTTGTCTGTGCTGCATGCCCTAATGGACATTTTTTATTTATTTTGTTGCTTGTAAATACCTGTATTTTGTAGTCCTTCATTACTTCCTCCCCCTTATTAGCCTAGGCTATTAAGTCACACGGCTATTTGCAAGGGTTTCTGGGATAGGCATCATGTTTCCCAGTAGTCCTTGCAAACCTGACTGAAACCTATTACATTGCTTGTGCAGCACTGAGCATGTGCGAGATATGCAAAGCTGAAATCCAGGAAATCATACAGTCTGGCTTAATGATGCCCACACTTAAGATAGCCACAGTCTATTTCTAGTTTATAAACTCATCTAAATACTGTAACAACCTAACAAAACGGACCTTAGTTTACAGACTAATTTTACTAGAATACATTAAGCTTGTGTATTACAGGGGTATTTATATTTAAAAAGTGAAATTGTGGGTGGAACTCCCCTTTAAGAGGAGATCTGAAAGCAGTACACAAATACCTCAATGGCGATTATGGCATAGGGAATACACTATTCAGTCTGAGGGAGTGTAAGAAGACATGGGGCCACTCAATAAAACTAGAGGAGAAGCGGTTTTACCTTAAACTATGTAGGGTTTTTTCACTGTCAGGGCAGTAAAGATTAGGAATTCACTTCCACAATCGGTGGTGTCAGCAAAAAGTATTGATAGTTTAAAAAAAACTCTTGGACACGTATTTTAGTGAGCACAGTATACAGGAATATGGTAAATGACTACGAACACATACACCTACACAGGTTGAACTGGATGGACTGGTGTCTTTATTCAACCTTACCAGCTATGCAACTTACCTGATCAACCCAGACATTTGTGGTGAGGGTTTCATCTGCTTCTTTCTGCAATAAAATAATTTTGTTATATACTTAAGTATGATGCTTGAGTAACTGATGTAAAATGCTGAGACTTTACCACAAAAATACTTTTGCATTTAAAGTAGGGATCTCAAACTGGCGGCCAGCCAACTGTTGCAAAACTACAAGTCCCGTGAGGCATTGCAAGGCTGACAGTTACAAGCATGACTTCCCACACGCAGAGGCATGATGAGACTTAGTTTTGCAAGAGCTGGAGGGCCGCCAGTTTGAGACCCCTGATTTAAAGGATATCTATTTATTCATCTATCTCTGCTGGAGTGGATATATAGACATGTTTGCTGATGCCCTTCCATGACAAAAGAAGAAACCACAATTCTCTGAAATAATTTAAAACTTACCAAAGTAAGTGTCATTCATCAATGTTTATTCTATATTAAAAAAAAACATTTTGCTTTTTGATTCAGCAGAATATTTTTAATAATACAAAAGAAATGGAATGGACAAAAACGATGAGACTTTACATAATATTTTGTTGAACAACCCTTAACCACTTGCCTACTAGGCACTTTTACTTCCTTCATGACCAGGCAAAATTTCAGCTTTCGGTGCTGCAACACTGTACTCATATGACATTTTTATATTTTTTTTGAGACAGATAGAGCTTTCTTTTGGTGGTAATCACCACTGGGTTTTTAATTTTTTGCTAAACAAAAAAAGACCAATTTTACAAATAAGTAAAACATTTTTCTTTACTGATGTGTGCTTATGATTCTCCACTGACAGGCACTGATAGGCGGGACTCACGAGGCAGCACTGATACGCTGCACTGATGGACACTGATGGACACTGATTAGCAGTGATGGCGCTGTACTGATAATCAGTGCCCTGATTAGCAGTGTAAATGTGTGCCGTCAGGGGATTGCCGGTTATTGACTTGACTTTCCTCACACAGTGACATCGCTGAGGAAAGGAAATGCCGATAACTGGCATGTGTTTACATGGGATCAGCTGTGATTGGCCCCTTACCGCGATCTGTAATCAGCTGTGTCCGAATGCACCCTCCCAAACTGGACGACTAACTATAGCGCGGTCGGCAAGGGATTAAAGACAATCACTGCACATAATAAAATTCTGTGGCTCTCAGTGAGACTACCGTACCTGCCAATAGGTAGTTTGATCTATTCTTCTTGAGAAAACTGCTCCTGCTGTCTAAGATATGATGGGTGTCTTCTCCAGACTGCATGTTTAGCCCTTTCCATAGATGTTCAAAAAGATTCAGACTAAGGCTCATAGAAAGCAACTAGATTGTCCGATGTTTTGTTCTTAGCCATTCTTAGGTTCTTGTACTTTAGCTATGTACTTTGGGTCTATATCCTGTTTGAGGACAATGACCTGAAACCAGAGGCGCCGGGAGGGGGGGAGCTGGACCCCCGAGTGTGCCCCCATAAAGACCTGAGTTCCGATATTCGTAAATGCATTATTAGCCTGTAACTGTTTCGACCAGTGGTTCTCAAATGTGACTATTTGCCAGGGGTCACCGAATTATGGGCTGTTCCTGTAACTCATTCAGTTCACAGCATGGCTGGGGGGGGGGGGGCAGAGACTAGAGGTCAGCTGACTGGTGAGGAATGTGAAGGGGGGGGGGCTGGAGGATACCCTATCTACATATTTTGGCATAGGTGTCACTGCTACGAGACACCACAGACCTGGAGACACAGTGAAGCCGGAGACACAGTGAGTAACACTACCTGTGTTTAGAGTTGACATTAAAAGTCCCCACTACAGTTCTCATATCAGCAGATGACCTTGATCAAGAGCACCCAAGTTGGCTGATCAAAACTCCCCCCCCCCCCCCAGCACTACCACTCATCCGATTTCCCCCCACCAAGGAGTAAGAGAAGGAATAAAAAAAAGAATACATTGAAGGGATAGGGAAGAGTGGGAGAGGAACAACAAAAAAGGAAAGAACAAGGGAACAAGACAAAAGGCTAGAGACATGGATGGGGGGGGGGGGGGGGGCAAGAAATTAGGATAGAGTGAGATAAAAGAGAAAGAACAAAGAGTGGTACATCCTAAAATGTACCATAAGGGGTTTTAATACTGTACGAGTGGAAGGGACTCGGGGAGCGCTAAATGTCCATGGGTTAGAGGTGCAAATTACTTGCCTTGGGTGCCGACAACCCACGCTATGAAAATCTTACTGTTAGGGGTCCCCACAACTTGAGAAATGTTATCAAGAGGTCACACCACTAGAAACATTGAGAACCACTGGTTTAGACAGAACACGGAAGGACATCCCACACGGCCGAGTGACGTACACAAAGTCCCGCCTCCTAGACCCAGCTTCTATGCTGGACGTCACACTGGATCAATGCCAGGACCACGGGACATGTGATGTCCATCATAGGCGCTGCCTGGTCCAGGAGGTGGCGGGAATGACACTGCGGCTGTACCGGGCGCTGGGAGATCCCTGCTCGCTCTGTAAATGGAAAGGTGGCTCTTCTATCCTCGCTCTGGCTGCCTGGTACCTGCAGGGCTGTCTGAGTGGTGGTGAATGGGATGGGTGCACTCGCACACTACAGGTAAGGCTGAGCAGCAACAATCTGGAATCTAATTTCGAAAGTGTGCAGGTATAATAAAATCCTGTTTAAGTGATTGAATGCCAGTTATTAAATAACTGAAATTTGTAATTATATTGTTCCTTAGATAATTACTACTAGACATGTAAAGAAAAGCCTGTACTATATAATTATATTGACATTTACTGCTTGTGACAAGTTATAAATGGATGTGTCAGGAGATCAGAGGTCACCTGAAATCTGACGTGTGCTGATGTGCCGTCAGTTAGGCCAGTGTACACGCCAGTTAGGCCAAGTGTAAGCGCCAGTTAGACCAAGTATACGAACCAATTAGGCCAAGTGTACGCGCCAATTAGGCCAAGTGTACGCGCCAATTAGGTCAAGTGTATGCGCCAGTTAGGCCAAGTGTACCCGCTAGGTAAAGGGGTTGTAAACCTTCCTGTTTCAAAAAGTAGAACAGTGAAGCGCAATAATAAAACATGTAAAACACAAATCAATGATCGCGATAATAAATCTCCATATATTAGATCAGGAAGAAGTCCATATGTGCATGTGAAAAAGGCACAAATCATAAACTGCCGTGTAGACGTTTTGACAGGTGACAGAAAATCCCTCCACCACATACAAATTGACCTCTCATCTCCTCGACCTATAAAGCTATATCACAAAGCAATGAACCCAGCGCCTTGGGATATGATATGGAAATCCTGCTCCTATGCTGAACTCATCCAAAAGACCAATGAACAGCAGTAAACCCAAACTGAGGGTATAGAGCAATATCCTGCACCATTGCTGAACTCCACCGCACATGTAAAACAAAGGAAGCGATCTAGTGCTCTCTGTATAAAATGTTATTGATCATAGAAAGGCAAGAGAAAATACTCACAATCAATGGCACTCTGAGTGTCAACAGCAGAGCGTGTAGTGGTTCCTAACCAAAGCAATGGCCGCGCGTGACGTCAGATGTGACTCCTCCCCCCCAAAGGTGTTACGCCCATTGGCGGGACTTCTTCAGCGTGGGGTTGGATGACACATCGACAGGTCGCAGTCAGCTCGATATATACCGTCAACCTTCCTGTTTCACCTTAATGCATCCTATGCATTAAGGTGAAAAAACATCCGATCTGGATTTCGGCCCGGGCTTCTCGGCTCTTCACTGGATAGATGGATAGCATTGATAGCAACCATTGTCTCCCACTGCTGTCAATCAAATGATGTGGGCACAGGGGGGGGGGGGGGGCGGCGCCGAGTCTGGCTTTCTTGTCTATGGATGCAAATGCTGGACTCAGAAGCGCGACCACAAGGTAACCCCCTTATGAAAGCGCTTCCCAGAGGGGGTTATCTGATGTCGAGGGACCCCAGAAGACGAGGTTAAAGCGAGCTACACAATGGAGGAAAGTATATTAATGTTTTTAAAAATTTTGAACCTTTGCAATCACTTTAAGTCAGCGTAGGCATCAGGAAGGACAGTGTCAGGGAGGACAGTGTCAGGGAGGACAGTGTGGTATGTGTATCAGGTAGGTGCCGAGTAGGTCAAGCAAGTGAGCCTACCACCCCTGTCACCCCCCCCCTCCATGTCGGCTTTACCTCCGGGGCTGGAGGTAAGACCCTGGTCTTTTTCCCACCTAGCAACACCCCTGCCTGCAACAGAGTCTTCTGACACAGGGCAGTATGTTTAGCTCCTGAATTCATTGTGTCCTACTCTCTGTATTCAAGGCACCCTGTGCCAGACGCAGCAGGGCAGTGGGTGCAGTGTTTTCCTTTTAAGCTTTACTTTTTGTCTTTGAACACAGCTGGAGCATTTTTGGCAAGTCACATGAGCTCTATGTTCAAAGTACATTCTCCCAGAAGCTTTGCCACTTATCAATATGCATTTTAAATTGTATGTTTTCTTTCAATACTGGAGTTTTCCTGAGTCTTCTTTTTCAGCCCACTGTCCCTCTCGTGTACTTTGACTTTGAGTTCAGCTTGTATCTTATTGATAGTTTTCCTTGGCTCTTTGTCTACCATTCGCACTACACCTTCTGTGCAATCTGGAGCTGAATTTCCCCATGCCATTACATTCAGGGAGGTTAGCTACACTTAAATGGACCTTAAAGAGGAGGTTCACTCTAAATATACAATTTTCCATATGATCCAGCATACTGGCGTCAGCGCCAGTATGCTGTTTTTTTTTTTTTTTTTTTAAATGCCACACTTACTGTCTAATCTTGAATTTTGGGGGTGGTGTGTAAAACTGCGCTGCTAGAAAAGAATAAATGTGGCTGCTAAACACGGCTACTGAAAAACAAGAAGCAAAAAACAAAATAGGAACGTGGTAGTGTAGCGCTCAGAATAACAAAATATAACTATAAGGCTATACATATAAATGATGTGTAAAACACAAAGAGTGATCTGTGCGTCAACATAAAAATGATATCATAACTCATAAAATTGAAATAAAGTTCATGAAATAAAGTTCATAAATTCCAGTGACACAAATGATGCTTGATGTTCAGAAGTGAAAAAGAAAAAATCCCACCACCGGTGAAGATGCAGGCTTACCAGATGAAATGGACTCTGAGAAAATTATATTTCTAGAGTCGGTCAGGCTTGGTATATGCTCAGATCTTGATATAAGGTGTCCCTCAGGAAAGGGATCAGCAGATATCTGTGGTGTAGATTCCAATGGCCCCGAGATTGGTTAGAGGTCTCTCGTTCACGGAAAAAATATTGGTCATCCGTCTCAAAGATGGCATATATAAATGGAAAGGAGAAGAGGGGACGCCATAGTGTAACACCGTAAGGTCAATAAATTTTTTTATTAAAATTGCACTTACATATACAGATGAAAGTATGGCGCATGTCAATATGATGGTGGCAACGATGGAGTCATCCCTGACGCGTTTCGTGTCATTACACGTTATCAAAGGGTATCCCTCTCATGATGCCAACACAAATATTTATAGTAAAAGGTCCCAAAAGAAAATTAGACTCACCGTCTGCAAGCAATCACAAAGCACAAGCATTTCCGGGTCTAAAGAAAATGGCGTCCAGGCGTGCGCTCCACGCCTCGTATTGAATCACGGAAGTGTTCTAATTCAGACACTACCCTCGCCTCTTTTCAATGCGAGTACATTTTAGAACTTTTAGAGTTTGCAACCAAACATAATTATTTTTGGTTCAACCAAAGCTACTACCTCCAACAACGAGGGGTAGCTATGGGGGCTAAGTTTGCACCCAGTCTTGCAAACCTGTTCATGGCCAAGTGGGAGGAGGATGTCGTCTATGCGCAGGACACTCCATCATTAGTCCTGTGGGCTAGGTACATAGACGACATCCTCCTCCTATGGAACGGCACCCCCGAATCATTAGAGTTATTTTTCAAAACCCTTAATCAAAATGACAGAGGCATTTCACTGTCCTTTGAATACAGTCCAAGCAAAATCAATTTCTTGGACCTCGAGATTGGGTTGGTTGATCGCAAATTCAACTTTCAAACTTTCTTCAAGCCAACGGATAGGAATGGCTTCATTCCTACTGATAGCTGTCATCACAGTTCATGGCTTCGGTCAGTTCCGCGCAGTCAGTTTCTGAGACTTCGTAGGAACTGTACGGACCCAGAATCCTATCTGCTTCAAGCCACTATGTTGCGACAAAGGTTTGTAGATAAAGGCTATCCCAGGGCTGAGCTAGATCAAGAAATGCAGAGAATTCTCTCATTAGATAGATCTTCACTCATCTCAATGAAACCTAAACGTGTACCGGATGAAAGTTTTAAATTTGCCCTAATCACATCTTACTCTATTCAACATAGGCAGGTTAAGAATATTGTCGATAGACATTGGGATATACTCAGGAACGATAGTGTTCTCAGACCTTTACTTCCTGAACGGGCTAAACTGGTATTTAGAGGTGCACCCTCGTTGCAGAATCGCATTGCACCCAATGTCATCAATCCCCCAGTAAAAAGTTCTTTTTTTCAGGACTTAGTTGGTTTCTTTCCATGCAGAAAATGCAAGGTTTGCCATCATAACTCACTGAGGGAACGCAGAATTACACACTTCACATCTACCGTGACTAGAAAGGAGTATGAGATTAAACATTTTTGTACTTGCGAAACCAATTATATCGTTTATCTCATCACATGTACATGTGGTAAACAATATGTCGGCCGCACGATTCGCACCTTTTCGATACGTGTAGGCGAACATATTGCCTTTATCAAGGCAGGCGACAGGGACCATACTGTTCCCCGTCACTTCAAACAGTGCCATGACAAAAATCCTTCTGGCACTCAGTTTACAATTATTGACCGTTATATGCCTCCCTGGAGAGGTGGGGCCAAAACAAGGGGTGTCTCAAGATTAGAAACATTCTGGATTTATGAGCTCCAATCTTATCATCCCTTTGGCTTGAATGTTGATTGGGACATCAACTCATTTATAGATAAGTCCTAGTGGTTGTTTAGTATATTTAAACAGTGGTGGATCTGTTTTGGGATGTTTCACAATTTTCAACTCTAGCAATTTTTCATTATGTATATGTTTTAACGTCATGGTGATTTATTTTAACATTAACGCATATTATTATGTATGCTTCTGTTTGGGAATTCGACTCACTGTCTGGAAGACCCACACATTATTATTATATTTAATTTTCAATTTTTAATGTGCATTTTACTTTGGATCATTTGCTTCTATTTACATTGAGCACTGATCCCTTTTTGCATACATTGCAGTATTGTGCGACTTACATTATGCATTGCCGTGTCCCGGGCATTGCATTTCTGTATGAGTCCAATTATTAATGTATTTATTTTTGGCAACACAATTCTGTACTAAGCCATATTTAAATTACTAATATTTACTTTTGCTTTAATGTCCCATAATATTGAATACCATTTTTTCCATTTTTTGAACTGATTTATTTCATGTTCGTTCTATTTTGATCGCCACATGCGGACTCATTTTGCAGGTGTCGATTTACATTTTGGTATTCTTCTTTTTTACTCATTTTGGAACGCAAACGGCCCCCATAATGAGGGCTGGATTGCACTTCCCTCTGCTATGTCCGCCCACTTTTTCGCCGTCCCTACGAATATCCGTGACGCCTTTTTTCGACGTCCGACTTCACACAAGTGAGCGTCTCATTTTGTGCGTCGCATTTTGAGACGGATATCGGGATTCGATGTCATTTCGAAAGCGAGGCGTACGTTTCGATCACACGTCGAAAACGAGGCATGCAGCGCACGCTGTTAATATTCGACCGTATTCCGGAAGTGTCTGAATTAGAACACTCCCGTGATTCAATACGAGGCGTGGAGCGACTTCATACAGGTGAGCGTCTCATTTTGTGCGTCGCATTTTGTGACGGACTACGTCATTCGATGTCATCTCGAAAGTGAGGCGTACGTTTCGATCATACGTCGAAAACGAGGCGTGCAGCGCACGCTGTTAGTATTCGATCTTATTCCGGAAGTGTCTGAATTAGAACACTTCCGTGATTCAATACGAGGCGTGGAGCGCACGCCTGGACGCCATTTTCTTTAGACCCGGAAATGCTTGTGCTTTGTGATTGCTTGCAGACGGTGAGTCTAATTTTCTTTTGGGACCTTTTACTATAAATATTTGTGTTGGCATCATGAGAGGGATACCCTTTGATAACGTGTAATGACACGAAACGCGTCAGGGATGACTCCATCGTTGCCACCATCATATTGACATGCGCCATACTTTCATCTGTATATGTAAGTGCAATTTTAATAAAAAAATTTATTGACCTTACGGTGTTACACTATGGCGTCCCCTCTTCTCCTTTCCATTTATATATGCCATCTTTGAGACGGATGACCAATATTTTTTCCGTGAACGAGAGACCTCTAACCAATCTCGGGGCCATTGGAATCTACACCACAGATATCTGCTGATCCCTTTCCTGAGGGACACCTTATATCAAGATCTGAGCATATACCAAGCCTGACCGACTCTAGAAATATAATTTTCTCAGAGTCCATTTCTTCTGGTAAGCCTGCATCTTCACCGGTGGTGGGATTTTTTCTTTTTCACTTCTGAACATCAAGCATCATTTGTGTCACTGGAATTTATGAACTTTATTTCATGAACTTTATTTCAATTTTATGAGTTATGATATCATTTTTATGTTGACGCACAGATCACTCTTTGTGTTTTACACATCATTTATATGTATAGCCTTATAGTTATATTTTGTTATTCTGAGCGCTACACTACCACGTTCCTAATCTTGAATTTTGATTCATCTCCCCCTCGGTGGATGGCGCCTGTATATCCCGTCACGGCTTACGAAAATACCCGATTTATGACCCGGGTATTTCCGGCGCAATACGGTGCCTGCGCACAGACCTAAGAGCTGACTGCACAAGCGCCGTATTTCTCCGAGTCGCCCTCCGAAAAAAGCCGAAATAGGACTCGGAGAAATACGGCACCTGCACAGTCAGCTCCTAGGTCTGTGCGCAGGCGCGGTATTGCGCCGGAAATACCCGAGTCCTAAATCGGGTATTTTCATAAGCCGTGGCGGGATATACAGGCGCCATCCACCGCGGGGGAGATAAATCAAAATTCAAGATTAGACAGTAAGGGGAGCATTTAAAAAAAAAAAAAACAGCATACTGGCGCTGACGCAAGTATGCTGGATCACATGGGAAAGATTATATTTAGGGTGAACTCCCGCTTTAACGTCATATTTGCGGCTGAAGTCATGGGAACATTAAGCTGCTTGGAGATGGTCTCATAGCCTTTACCTTTGACATGCTGATTAACAATTTTCCCTGTGAAATCCTCAGACAGTTCTTTCTATTGCTTTCACTAGTCTATGATTAGTGTGCTGCACACAATGATAACAGCAGAGTGACTGCTTTTTGCCATTTAACCCCCATGCTCCTTCACCCTAAACTCGCTCATTTATGTCTTTATGGACCTCGTTTGTGCACTGGTGCACAGTCATGTTGGAACAGGAAGGAGCCATCCCCAAACTGTTCCTACAAAGTTGGGAGCATGAAATTAATTGTCCAAAATGTCTTGGGTTCCGTGAAGGGACGTCATCATACCAAGGGCCAAGTCCAACCTTGGAAAAACAACCCCACACCATAATTCCCTCTCCACCAAATGATGCGGCTCAGTGCACAAAGCAAGGTCCCTAAAGACATGGATTAGCAAATTTGGGGTGGAGAAACTTGTCCTGATCTCAACCTGAAAAAGAACATCTTTGGGATGAATTAGAGCAGAGACTGTGCTTCTGAAAGACTGACCAAAAATTCCCATAGACACACTCCTAAACCTTGTGGAAAGCCTTAGCAGAAGAGTTAAAGCTCTTATAGCTGCAAAGGGTAGGCTAACTCAATATTGAATCCTACAGAATAAGACTGGGATGCCATTAAAGTGCATGTAAAGGCAGGTGCCCCAATACTTTTAGTAATGTAATGCAAGTGTACCTCTTTGTTCAGCGAGTGTGCTCAGCAGCACGGACCCAGCACAGAGACTGGGCTCTCACTGATCGAGACCCAGAACTTGTGGTTCTGGGTCATCTGATCTCTGTGATACAGTGCCTTGCGAAAGTATTCGCCCCCCCTTGAACTTTGCAACCTTTTGCCACATTTCAGGCTTCAAACATAAAGCTATAAAACTAATTTTTTGTGAAGAATCAACAACAAGTGGGACACAATCATAAGGTGGAACAACATTTATTGGATATTTCAAACTTTTTTAACAAATAAAAAACTGAAAAATTAGGCGTGCAAAATTATTCAGCCCCCTTAAGTTAATACTTTGTAGCGCCACCTTTTGCTGCGATTACAGCTGTAAGTCGCTTGGGGTATGTCTCTATCAGTTTTGCACATCGAGAGACTGAAATTTTTGCACATTCCTCCTTGCAAAACAGCTTGAGCTCAGTGAGGTTGGATGGAGAGCGTTTGTGAACAGCAGTTTTCAGTTTTTCGAGTAGATTAAGGTCTGGACTTTGACTTGGCCATTCTAACACCTGGATATGTTTATTTGTGAACCATTCCATTGTAGATTTTGCTTTATGTTTTGGATCATTGTCTTGTTGAAAGACAAATCTCCGTCCCAGTCTGGGGTCTTTTGCAGACTCCATCAGGTTTTCTTCCAGAATGGTCCTGTATTTGGCTCCATCCATCTTCCTATCAATTTTAACCATCTTCCCTGTCCCTGCTGAAGAAAAGAAGGCCCAAACAATGATGCTGCCACCACCATGTTTGACAGTGGGGATGGTGTGTTCCGGCTGATGAGCTGTGTTGCTTTTACGCCAAACATAACGTTTTGCATTGTTGCCAAAAAAGTTTGATTTTGGTTTCATCTGACCAGAGCAACTTCTTCCACATGTTTGGTGTGTCTCCCAGGAGGCTTGTGGCAAACTTTAAACACTTTTTTTGGATATTTTTAAGAAATGGCTTTCTTCTTGCCACCCTTCCATAAAGGCCAGATTTGTGCAGTGTACGACCGATTGTTATCCTATGGACAGAGTCTCCCACCTCAGCTGTAGATCTCGGGATGGCCAGGTCTTCGTAGATTTTCAGTGGTCTAATACTCCTTCCATTTCAATATTATCGCTTGCACAGTGCTCCATGGGATGTTTAATGCTTGGTAAATCTTTTTGTATCCAAATCCGGCTTTAAACTTCTCCACAACAGTATCTCGGACCTGCCTGGTGTGTTCCTTGTTCTTCATGATACTCTCTGCGCTTTAAACGGACCTCTGAGACTATCACAGTGCAGGTGCATTTATACAGAGACTTGAATACACACAGGTGGATTCTATGTATCATCATTAGTCATTTAGGTCAACATTGGATCATTCAAAGATCCTCACTGAACTTCTGGAGAGAGTTTGCTGCACTGAAAGTAAAGGGGCTGAAAAATTTTGCACGCCCAATTTTTCAGTTTTTTATTTGTTAAAAAAGTTTGAAATATCCGATAAAGTTCGTTCCACTTCATGATTGTGTCCCACTTGTTGTTGATTCTTCACAAAAAATTACAGTTTTATATCTTTATGTTTGAAGCCTGAAATGTGGCAAAAGGTTGCAAAGTTCAAGGAGGCCGAATACTTTTGCAAGGCACTGTAGCCTCTGATTGGCCATCACAGTGATCAGTCATGTGTTTACTTTGTTTTCTAAATGGAGAGAAAGAAACACTGATAGATACATAGATATAGGTCAGTTCCAGCGTTAGGATCAAGTGTCAAAGGTCAGGGTCAGTATATTTTTGGTAAGATTTAAAAAAAAAATTGTCAGTGTGTTCTAGGTATGGCAAATGAAAAATGTGCACCATTGTTTTTGGGCCATACTACGGGTAATAGCAACAAACAACATACACAGATGTGGTATCACTACGATTATCAGGAGAAGGAGAATTTATTTTGGGTTATTCTTTGGTGTTAAATTATGGTAATAGCAAGGAATATACAGCTAAATAAAAAAAAATCCTAACACTAACAATACACGCAATCGGATTTTCCAATCGTGTGTAGCCCCATCTGAGTTTTTTCATTGGAAATTCAGATGAATTCCATCGGAGTTTAGATATAGAACATGTTCTATTTTTTTCCGATGGAATGCCAAAGTGATTTGGCCGGGCAAAAGCCTGATCGTGTGTACACTGCATTACAGGAGATGTCCGTTACCATTTAGCACCAAAAGAAAGCCCAATTTGTCCTTAAAAAAATGGTATAATTCACATGGATACAAAGTAATTGTGATGATATGTACAGTTTTATCAACACATGTCAAAGTTGCAAAATTGTATTCAAGCATTTAACATTTGTTTTTTGTTTGGAACAAAAAAAATAATAATTAGTTTTACCCTCAGTCAATAAGGGGTTAAATAGGCTGACTGATTACAAGATTGAATACATATGCGATACTGTTTACAGAAAATAGTTTAAAATATGATCCAATTATTTATAATCTTTTATAGGGGTATTAACAAAACTATCCAGAGCATTTACAAAATCTTTGCAGAAGACCATTTACAATATCTTATAGAATAAGCAACATTTTATCTTTTTACAATTTCTTTGTTTTACTATAGGATATAGCGAAGGCATGCCGGTATACATAAGACAGTTGCTTTTAATTTCATCACTTTTCCTGTCAAATGAAGCATAGTTTTAAAGCATATGTTACTCCAACATTTCACATCTCTGATGTGTCTCTTGTACCATGTATTTGTATTAAAAATGTTTTCTTCTTTGCATTCTACTTGAAAGCACAGTCTGCTGCCTGTACGTCAGTGTCCAGACTTGTGGAAAGAAATTTCGCTCCATCTATGGCTGGCTTTAAGTGTGCCGAAGATGCCATGACTCCGCATAGCAAGGAGAGCTTTTAATATTGGATAGTCATATCAATGGGACCTTCCCTCCAATTGCTTTCATGGAAAACATATAAATTTGCAGGTTGGACCAATTACAGATTTCCCAATGATGGTGGATAGAAGAAACTAGAATAAAGCCCTGTACACATGGGCCAGATTCTCATCAGGAGAAAACTGTGGTTTTTCATGACGAGATTCTTGGTAAGAATATCTTGCCGCCCGAGTGTACAGGCACTCCTTTCAAAAGAACCGCAGTTCTATTGGGAGGCAAGAACGCTCGTCACATTCAATGCCCTCGCCGCCATCTTGCTGCACCCTACGTATGCCTAGGTAGCTACCGCGCATGTGTCAAAGTCATTTAGAGAATGCGCATGTTTCCATGGCAACAGGCAAGTATACACACTCTCGGGTTTCTCGGCAGGAAAACACTACCGAGAATCACAACGAGAAAAGAGAGAACATGTTCTCCATTTTTCTTGTCAAGATTTTAGGCAGTTTTCTTGACGAGAAACCTGAAAGCCTCGTACACACGCTCGGTATACTCGGCAAGAAAGCTCTGCCAGCAGTCTTCTTGCTGTTTCTTGCCAAGTAAACCGAGCGTGTGTACGAGGCTTTAGAATGAGAAAGGGAGACCTGGCTGGAAGGACCTGACAGAAAAATACTTGTATTAGTAATATTGGGTAATCTTGTTGGTCAGTAGCTATCAATTTTAGGCTTACTTGAATACAGTATTATTGTCTTGTCTGGTTTTACAGTTATTATTCTTCTATGGTGCACAGGTTTATTTGACAGTTGCTATTGATCTTTGTGATTTTTGTGCCCCTAAAGGATTGTTTCTATGCAATATTTTTTATTGATACCCAAGCTGTTCATTTTTTGTTTTTGTTAATTCTTTATACAATATATTATTTTTCACTTACGGTGTGTGATATGCGTTTCATTGCTTACCTACCCCTACTGAACAATGAAAAGTGATTATTTAATACCGATATTTATTAATGCCCATATTTATTTCATCACCTACCATTTTCTTACAGAGACATCTATAATATGCATACTACTACACACAGTAAAAAAAAGTATTAATTTGCGATCTTTACATTAGTTGGCTATTTTGCAGTAGGTATCTTGATCTAGCTATTAAAGCTATGCCACTAACTTCATAGCAATGCCCCGAAGCTGACATTACTCATAGCAGAGAGCACCGTATCTGGCCAGGTTATATTGATATAAGATAGACATACCAGTGAGATGAGATTGGAAAGTGTCAATGCGAGGTATACATCTACTGTTTCGTCTGGCTGGTCCACTGGCCGCAGATCCTTTCTGTAACCCTTTTCTTCAAATAAATATTTTATTAGTTGTTCCTCTTCACTCAGAGCCGAAAAACCTGAGAAGGATAAAGGCAGACAGTTAAAAAGTGGAAAAGAAGATTGTAATGCCAGTCAAGTTCCTCCACCCGAAACTCGCTCATCCATATCTTTACTGATCTTGTCTGTGCACCGGTAAACAATTAGGGTTGTCCCGATACCACTTTTTTTGAGACCGAGTACAAGTCCCGATCCTTTTTTTTAATGTCACGTGACAGTATTTTTTTTTTTTAGGGGGGGGGGGGGGTGGGAGTGGATTGTCAATGTGTTTTTTTTTTAACTTACATTTTATTTAAAATATATATATATATATATATATATATATTGCAATTTTTTGTTTCTTTTTTTAATCAGCCCTGTTGAGGGTCTGTGAAGAGATATCAGGGGTCTTAACAGACCTCTGACATGGGAACACGGGGGAGAAAAATTGGCACGGAGCATGGGGGAGAAATTGGCACGGGGGAGAAATGGCACGCAACAGGGGGGAGAAAACAGCACGGAACAGGGGGGAGAAAACAGCACGGAACAGGGGGGAGAAAACAGCACGGAACAGGGGGGAGAAAACAGCACGGAACAGGGGGGAGAAAACAGCACGGAACAGGGGGGAGAAAACAGCACGGAACAGGGGGGAGAAAACAGCACGGAACAGGGGGGAGAAAACAGCACGGAACAGGGGGGAGAAAACAGCACGGAACAGGGGGGAGAAAACAGCACGGAACAGGGGGGAGAAAACAGCACGGAACAGGGGGGAGAAAACAGCACGGAACAGGGGGGAGAAAACAGCACGGAACAGGGGGGAGAAAACAGCACGGAACAGGGGGGAGAAAACAGCACGGAACAGGGGGGAGAAAACAGCACGGAACAGGGGGGAGAAAACAGCACGGAACAGGGGGGAGAAAACAGCACGGAACAGGGGGGAGAAAACAGCACGGAACAGGGGGGAGAAAACAGCACGGAACAGGGGGGAGAAAACAGCACGGAACAGGGGGGAGAAAACAGCACGGAACAGGGGGGAGAAAACAGCACGGAACAGGGGGGAGAAGACAGCACGGAACAGGGGGGAGAAGACAGCACGGAACAGGGGGGAGGAGACAGCACGGAACAGGGGGGAAGAGACAGCACGGAACAGGGGGGAAGAGACAGCACGGAACAGGGGGGAAGAGACAGCACGGAACAGGGGGGAAGAGACAGCATGGAACAGGGGGGAAGAGACAGCATGGAACAGGGGGGAAGAGACAGCATGGAACAGGGGGGAAGAGACAGCATGGAACAGGGGGGAAGAGACAGCACGGAGGGGGGGGGGAAGACAGCACGGAGGGGGGCTGTTAGCGGTGATCGGCTTTGGGGGGAGTTAAAAACACTGATCACCTTGATTGCCCAGGTATCGGGTGAAGCATCGGAGCATTTCCCCCGAGTACAAGTACTCGGGGAAATGCTCGGTATCGGGACATCCCTATAAACAATCACGCTGGAACAGGGAGGGGCCATCCCCAAACTGTTCCCACAAAGTTGGAAGCATGAAATTGTCCAAAATGTCTTGGTATGCTGACGCCTTAAGAGTTCCGTTCCCTTCACTGGAACGAAGGAGCCAAGCCCAACCTCTGGAGAAAAAAATAATAATCCACCAAATTTAGACCAGTTCAGCGAGTTTAGGTGGAGGAACTTGACTGGCCTGCACAGAGTTCTGATGTCAAGCCGATAGAACACCTTTGGGATGAATTAGAGCGCAGACTGTGAGCGAGGCCTTCTCGCCCAACATCAGTGTCTGACCTCACAAATAAATTGTGTAAACACAGGAAGGAGGAAGCGATGTGATCTCTCCCCTCAGCGTTTTTTTCAACCACCGCTGAGGAGAGATCACATCGCACAGTAAGTCTGCACAACACTACACTGACACACACTACACATAGGCACATTAACCCCTTGCGATCGCCCCCCCCCCTCCCCCCTGTCACAGTGTCACTGAATGCAGAAATCATACATGTATGATTACTGTATTTAGTGTCAGTGTGACAGACAGTCAGTGTTAGGTCCAGGGTAGCCCCGTAACCCCCCTAATAAAGTTTTAACCCCTTGATCACCACCCTAGTTAACCCTTTCACTCCCTATTGCCAGCGTCACTTTTCTGATCGCTGTATTAGTGTCGCTGTTCCCGCTAGGTAGCAAATTTATTTTTATTGCGATTTTTTTTTTTTACTAAAGACATATGGCTAAATAAATTTTGGCCTAAATGACTGAAATTTTGTTTATTTGATTTTCCTTATAACAAAAAGTAAAAAATATTGTTTTTTTTTTCAAAAATGTCGCTCTATTTTTGTATATAGCGCAAAAAATAAAATTCGCAGAGGCGATCAAATACCACCAAAAGAAAGCTCTATTTGTGAGAAGAAAAGGACGCACATTTTGTTTGGGAGCCACGTCGCACGACCGCGCAATTTTTCCATTGAAGAAATGTTATACTACATACATGCACAAAATGTTCAGATCTGGTCTATGGAGCAGCAAGAAGTATGGGAGAGAGTGGGCACTGGGAAAAATGACAGCAATCATCTGAGCTAAATTCAACATTTCTGTCTCATGGCAATGCTCACCCATGTGTTTTATGCTGGTGCCAAGAATGGCACACTGGTATACAAGTAATGCCCAATCTAGCCATAACCAGGTAAAGTTTTTTCTTATGGCTGTAGTCACCCTTAGATTTACCTTTATATACTTTTAGTATGATAAAGAGACAAGATACACACAATACTCATAGAAGACAGAGTAGGGCGCACAAATGCAATGTCTTATGTTTGTATATTCATCAGCTATGCTGTTTGTACCAAGTTGTTCCGATGATAGGATTTTATACATTGTTTGTAACCCTCGACACTTGCCCACCCTGTTGCTTGTTTAAAATGAATAAACTTACCTTTAAAACATAAGAAGATAGTAATAGTGATATGCATGGTATATCAATAAGCACAACACAGTGGAAATCATAAATTTACAGTAATTGATTTTAAACAGGATTATGGAATTAAGGAAGACTAGTTTTCATGAGGCAAAAAATGTACATTATGCTTGGTAGAGGGAGAAAAAATGCCATATCCTACCTGTGGAGCAGATTGATAAACTTAAAGCGACAACGAGCCAAATCCATGCCATAGTCCTCAATTGCTTTGCTGTTCCCCACTCAGTATACAAAAAGCATAGCTTGTCCCTTGCTGCTGCCCTTCCTCTACACCAGCAAACTCACATAAGGACTATGGAAAAGAAATGTGAGCCAGAAATGCAGGACAGACAGACAGAGACAGGTGCAATACACTAGGAAATAAATAACGTGCCAGGAATGCATTGAACGAATCAAACAACCGGAGAGGCCTGTTGGGTAACAAGGACAAATTACTCAATGCATGGCGGACATAGGATTTTTTTATTGACTCATCGGATTTAGGGCCTATTTATAAATCAGTTGAATCCAGCCTGTTGTAGTTTATTTTTGCAGCAATTTTTAAAGCTGTGCATTAAGTGCCAGCTAATACAATTATTGCTGTGTTTAGGATGATTATGAATTCATTACTCTTCGGAAATGTGTGGCATAAATATGGCAAATGATAGAATAATAATGTAAAATTTGTATGGCCATGCTGTTCAAAGAGCAGCTGGCACAAACTACAATAGCAAAAAAAAAAATACAAAAAGTGCAGCGCTTATGTTGAAAATGTTCTAGGTTTATAGACCATACAGTGAATAATGTTTAACCACTTACCCACTGTGCACCTACACCCCCTTCCTGCCCAGACAAAATATAAGCTTCCGGCACTGCGTCGCTTTAACTGACAATTGCGCGGTCGTGCGACGTGGCTCCCAAACAAAATTGGCGTCCTTTTTTTCCCACAAATAGAGCTTTCTTTTGGTGGTATTTGATCACCTCTGTGGTTTTTATTTTTTGCGCTATAAAAAAAAATAGAGCGTCAATTTTTAAAAAAATGCAATATTTTTTCCTTTTTGCTATAATAAATAACCCCAAAAAAATATAAAAAAAATATTTTTTCCCTCAGTTTAGGCCGATACGTATTCTTCTACATATTTTTGGTAAAAAAAAAATGCAATAAGCGTTTATCGATTGGTTTGCACAAAATTTATAGCGTTTACAAAATAGGGGATAGTTTATGGCATTTTTTTTTTTTTTTTTTTTTTACTATTAATGGCGGCGATCTGCGATTTTTTTATTGGGACTGCGACGTTATGACGGACATTTCGGACACTTTTGGGACCATTTACATTTATACAGTGAAAAATGCTATAAATATGCATTGATTACTGTATAAATGTGACTGGCAGTGAAGGGGTTAACCACTAGGGGGCGGGGAAGGGGTTAAATGTGTGTCCTATGAGTGTTCTAACTGTAGGGGGAGGGGGGGGTGACTGGGGGAGGTGACCGATTGTGTCCCTATGTACAAGGGACACAACCGCTCTCCTCTCTCCCTGACAGGACGTGCAGCTCTGTGTTTACATACAGAGCTGCACGTCCCCGCTCAGTTACTGAGCAATCGCGTGTGCCCGGCGGCGATCGTTGCCGCCGGGCACTCGCACGGGATCCCCGCAGAGCGGCGGGTGCGCGCGCGCGCCGCCGGCGACGTGCGCGCACCGCCGGCGACGCGCGCGCGCCCGCCCGCGGCTTTAAAGGGACATCACGTCATATGACGTGATGTCAGAACAATGGAGTCGTCTGCCCGCCGTCATTTGACGGTGGGCAGATGACAAGTGGTTAAACCCTTAAAAACTTAGAAAAAAAAACACAGAAAAAAATATATATATGTAAAAAAAAAAAAGGAATATGTAATAAACATCCACACTGTGAAAAAGTGAAAAAAATATACATATATATGTGAAAAAATAAGTGAATAAAAATATATAGTCCAACTATGAAACTGATGGCAACATTTGTTAGGCCTCGTACACACGATCAAATCTGTCTGCTGGAAACGGTCTGCTAGACCGTTTCAGCAGACAGATTCGACCGTGTGTACGGGCAAACAGACGGATTTGGCCACCCGACAGATTTCAAAGCATGCTTTGAAATCAGTCGGCTGGGAACCCGTCCGCCCAACATGTCTGCTGGTTAGTATGCTAACCAGCAGACATGTCTTCTCGCACACGCGCCGAATGATTTCGACGCATGCGCGGAAGTGTTTTACTTCCTGGTGCGGTGACGTGGCGGCGTCAACGTCACCGTCACGTCACCGACACGTCAGCGCGCTGTCTGCTGGCAGGGATTTTGGTTTGCTCGTGTGTACACGCGAGCAAACCAAAATGCCAGCAGACAGATCTGTTCAAATCGGTCGGTCCGACCGATTTGAACAGACAGATTTAATCGTCTGTACAAGGCCTCAGAGTTGTAGTCCAAACAACTGAATGTCAGTCTTCAGATGTATACACAGTGAATATAGGACCATAAAAGACCACCACCAATAAGACTGAGGCTTACCAGAACAAAGGTACTCAACAAGGCATAAGCCAGATGAGTCTGCAGGAATTTGTGGTGATACTACACCAATGGTTGAAAACGTCAGCGTTTGAGGATGTCATACATCAGATACAAAGGATAAGCAGGTTTATCATACATAAAAAAGAATTTCCACATAGTGTAAATCCGCTGCTCAGTGCTTCAGGGTTTCATCCAGGCATAACCAGAATGCAGTGTCCGCTCTACTTTTAGTGGGAAATTGGGTGATCCTTGAACACACTTGCTTGTAATGCTGCTGCCAGTCACACACAAAAAGCCTGTTGCTCTCCTGGACAGAAGTTGTCAGGTTCCCAGGCCAAGAGATTTGCCCAAATTCCACACCAGAACCTTATTTAGGCATGCAGCTTGGTTGGCTAGGAAGGATAGGAAATGATTGTACGGCTTTCCCTCCCTAAACCATACTAGGCCACATGCCTTGAACATGGGGGGGGGGGGGGAGATACCTTGTCAGGAGTGTCCCCATGTTGTTGAGGACAAGAGCCCCCCCCCCAAACCCTGGCAGTTGTGTGGGCCTGCTAGTGGAGGGGGCTTATTGGAATCTGGAAGCCCCCTTTGATAATAAGGGGTGCCCCCAGATTCCAGATTTTCCCTATGTAAGTAGTATCCTTACTCATTCACCAAAAAAGTCAATGGTAATGTAGTGCATCCCCTAAGGAGGGATAGGGATCTCCAACATGCACAGCCAAGCACAACGTATCTTCACAGCACACTTGTCAGTCCAGTGTTTTGTTTTATGTTTTATTGAGGGGAATTAACTTGGAGAGAGAGAGAGAAATATTATAGAATGCCCACTTTATTAACGCAGTAAAACTCTTCACGGACACATCTATATACAGTCTGTACGTACACTTCTCTGCCTCCTGCACACAGCTTGATTGCAAAACTACAACTCCTAGGACCATCTGACTCCAGTTTCTGCTCCCCGACAGCATGCCCCATCTTCCTGCAACTGCAAATTGAATAGGCAGAGAGACTCTCCTGAGCCCTGACCCTGGCCCAGATGAATATGCAAACTTTGCAGCGGTGGTAATCAGCGGCAATGCTAGACATTCTTACACATGGAGCAAAGACTGTTTGGTGCCCCTCCATCTGAGAGAAAAGTTCTCCATTTAAACATCTCTAGCCCCCTTCCCAGAGATTCCCATTTTTTAATCCTGTTGCTAGGACATTGCCATGTAGCTCCAGCCATTGGTGCTTGCCTCCACCATCACAAGAATATACTAGGATTCACGGCACAAATGCACCATCTAACCAGGTGCCACATCGCTGAGCTCTGCTTCATCACAACAGGGGAGAAAATGTAGTTGCAAAAATTTGGTCATCCTGCAGAGTTAATATCTTGTACTGCCCCCTTTGGCAAGTATCACAACTTGTAAACGCTTTTTGTAGCCAGCCAAGAGTCTTTCAATTCTTGTTTGAGGTATCTTTGCCCATTCTTCCTTACAAAAGTCTTCCAGTTTTTTGAGATTTCTGGACTGTTGGTCATGTACTGCTCTTTTAATGTCTATCCATAAATTTTCAATTATGTTGAGGTCAGGAGATTGTGAAGGCCATGGCAAAACCTCCAGTTTACAACTCTTGATGTAATCCCCCGTGGATTTTGAGGTGTGTTTAGGATCATTATCCATTTGTAGAAGCCATCCTCTCTTTAACTTCAGCTTTTTCACAGATGGCATCAAGTTACCATCCAAAATTTGCTGAAATTTTATTGAATCCATTTTTCCTTCTACTCGTGAAATGTTCCCTGTGCCACTGGCTGCAATACAACCCCAAAGCATGATTGATCCACCACCATGCCTAACAGTTGGACAGAGGTTCATTTCATTAAATTCTGTGCCCTTTCTTCTCCAAACGTACCTTTGCTCATTCCGGCCAAAGAGTTCTATTTTAACCTCATCGGTCCACAGAACTTGTTTCCAAAATGCATCAGGTTTGTCTAAATGTTCTTTTGCAAAAATCAAACGCTTATTTTTTGTGGTGAGGACGTAGAAGAGGTTTTCTTCTGATGACTCTTCCATGAAGACCATATTTGTACAAGCATCTCCTTATAGTGGAATAGTGTACCACAACTCCGGTGTCTGTCAGATCTTTCTGGAGGGATTGTGCAGTCAAACGTAGGTTTTGAATTGCTTTTCTCACAATCCTGCGAGCTGTTCTGTCTGATATTTTTCTTGGTCTTCCAGATCTTGCTTGTTCACTGTTCACTGATGACTGTTCCTGATGACTGACATTTTTTAATTACATTCTGAACAGAGGATATTGACATCTGAAAACGCTTTGCTATCTTCTTATAGCTTTCTCCAGCTTTGTGAGCGTCAACTATTTTCAGTTTCAGTTTTCTAGACAACTGCTTAAAAGAACCCATGATTTTTGGGGCAAGGTCAGATGAGTCTAGGCATTTAAACCTTTGAGATTGACATCACCTGGTCTTCCCAGACAATGATTTAGAACAATCCATGACACTGGCAGGTCTCAGTTTTGCAAAGGGGGCAGTGCATGCTATAAATTCTGCAGGATGCCCAAACATTTGCAGACACCATCTTTTTGTTTTTCTGTCATTTTGAAAGTGTAAATAATGGAAATAAAATTGAACTTTTTTTGACATATTTTAAGAATGTCTAATCTGTAATTTGATGCCTTTTGGAGATTTTTCCATCTTTCCTTGGCTTCGTTATGCACATTAGTACACATTTTTACCTGGGGTGCCCAAACTTTCGATCCCCACTGTAGCTGTCTGTTTGGAACCTGAAGTGAGTAAATTATTTTCCTTCCGCTCCCCCTGACCCATCCTGCTCCCTTGACCGACATTTGCAGTGTTCTCCTTCACATTCACAGTAATAGCATATAATCCTGGCAAGTTGTGCATGGCCTCTGGAGAGAAAGCGTATCCCAAGTAGTGGGGCATGTTCCCAGCGGGAGCGGCCAGTGTAAGTAGTGATGGCACAGGTGAGTGTGGTTAGGAGGGCAGAGGGAGCGATACAGTGTGTTGTAATGCCCACCATATCCTCAGTGCTCTATCCAGAAGTGTGCCGATCGTGGCTAGGCACCCTCCATCAGTGATGACCCTCTGAATGTCCCGCTGGTAGTTGCGCCCCTGGCGTGGGCTCAAGGGCAGCTGGGCCCCACAACAATTGATATAAAAAGAACAATCAGCGCAAACAATAAGTGATATTGAACAGATAAATGCAAACTGAACACTATAGGTTAATCACATTGCCTACAATAGGTATATAAAATAAAGTAATTAGAGCAGCGCAATGAGTAAAAAAAATGTCCATCTAACAATGAAAAGGAACTACAAGTCCCAGAGTGGAAGACGAGATCCCTCATAAAATTGAGAATTTATTATTTTTCTTCCACTTCAGAATTATGTGCCACTTTGTGTTAGTCTATCACATAAAATCCCAATAGAATACATTTATGTTTTTGGTTGTAACAAGTCAAAATTTGAAAATTTTTAAGGGGCATGAATACTTTTTCAAGGCACTGTAGCTGGGGCAAGTAATAACATTTCTGATGCCTTGTCTAGTTTTTAGTTCACCAAAATTCTGGGAATTGGCTCCAGATGCAGCTCTAAATCGGCACCCCTTGCACAGATTCCCTCTGGGGCTTGATTTGTGACTGGATTACCATAAATCTCAGAAACTCAGTATCACCTAAAACCTGGGAGGACTGCTTCAGTTCATAAGGTTCTAGCTGGCATCTCCCTCTTCAATTTTCAGGTCAGTTGGCTTTGTCTATTATTTAACAGGTTAGTCAAGTCCTTAAGGGGTTCAGGAGATGGCAGACGACCTCTCTCTATCATACTTTTAAGTAAACTCTTGTCAGTCCTGGAACAGGTTTGTTTCTCCCCATTTGACCTGTTACTCTTCAGATCAGCCTTCTCAGTTGCCCTTTTTGGAGCCATAAGCATTGAAGAATTCATGGCTCCCAATAAATCTTCTGGTTCCCCCCTCTTGTTCTCTCACATAATGGTAGTAAATGGCTCTCTTAAATTGTTCATCACTAAATCTAAAACTGATGTTTCAGGTCATGGGCATTGTATTACTTTATACGGATCTCCCAATTTACATAGTTGCCCTTTGCGCCATACCCAGATTTGTTTACCAATTAAATTGTTTTGTGGTTCCTTCTTCATTCACAGGGATCTAACTCAGTTGACAAGATATCAGTTTTCAGCTGTTCTCTTGCCTGAAAAAGATTAATTTGGCAGGTTTTCAGTTTTCTTCCCATTCTTTTCGGATAGGGCCAGCAACCATGGCTAATGCTTTAGATTTCTCTTCTAAAGATCCTAAATGGGTGGGTCTTTGAAACAGTCATAGATACAAACTATACATTCGTCCTGATTTGTTAATCTTATGATTTTTTTTTTCCTTTTAGATTCACCTACATTTAGGATTTGGATAATTGGTTATTCGTATATTTGAGCCATGAGGTGAGCCGAGTCCAGGACTTATGCAACCAATTTAGGTTTGGTTGTTAATAAATGTAATTTTCTGGTCAGGTGTTCGAGGTCTCAGGTGGCGTAACCTTAGGGACCATTTGATTAATTTGTCAAATGTTTGGTCTCCCCCGCATGTCCTAATCATCCATATGGGGGCTAATGATATTGGGAAGGTTTGAACGTGAAATCTACTTTGTTTAATTAAAAAGGGATCTGTATACAATTAAGCTTTTATTTTCTAACTGTTTTAGCCTTTTCGAAAACGGTGCCCGGACTCCTTTGGTCCCCTTTGGGTAACCTTTTTTATCTAGACAAAAGCCAATCTCAATAGGACGATTTACAATTTTGTGGCAACCTCAGGTGGTTTATCTTAGACATTTTGAGCTGGAGAGTTTTCTTCCATGCCTTTTCAGAGCAGACCTAGTGCATCTTTCAGGTCTGGATGTCTTCAATGTGCTTACAGAGATTTATTCAGGTGTTGGTGATGTCCAGGGCCACTGATAGGCCCTGTTATACCGGGACCGCTCAGCAGGGGGGCCCGGGCAATCTGCACAGAAACCGAAAAGACGCAAAAAAAATTCTTTCAGACAGCACACATCAACTGATCTTATCTCCCGCCCCCCTCCGACTAATTTTTTTATTTTTTTGCTACCTCCTTACTGATGTTCTTGTGTGTGGAAGGGACTATTTCTCCTGTTTCGGGAAAATATCACTTCAGTGCCTGCTCCTCATGCTGGCTCAAGTCCCGGCCTACACATTGCCTTCCCTGGCGGGGGGATTCCTCTCCCTCTGCTCATGGTGCTCTGCTCTCGGCCAGGGACAGAGACAGTGAGACTGGAGAAGACTTGTGCTGATTTTTGTGCTTTTATTTTTAGCTAAAATTTGGCATTGAGCAGCTGCAGTATTCTCAGTGTTGGTCGCAGGGATCCTCAAAGCTGTCACTGTATACTATTTTTTTTTTGCTTTGAAATTGGAAACACAGACCTGTGAACCTTTAATGACAAAGCAGCAGTGTATTTTCACATACTGTAGATGCAAATGTTCTCAACTTGCCGTCATCACCACAGTGCTGGAGAAAAATCTGACAGGCCAACATTGTTTCAGCAATTGGAATTGTGGACTGAGAAACTAGGTAGCCCGCAGTGGTGGGTTTGTATTTGTGTACAGAGTTAGAGCTTGGGGAAGAATGGTCTTGACGTTACAACAACTTTCATCCACTGTCGCTCTCAGGCCCCGTACACACGACCAAGTTTCTCGGCAGAATCCAGCGAGAACCTCGATGGGAGACGTATTCTGCCGAATACATATTTCCTTGTTGTTCAATGGGAAAATTTGGCTCGACAAGCTTTTTGACTGCCGAAATAGGAACTCGACGGGCGGAACGATGAGTTTTGCCCGACGAGTTTCTCGGTCGTGTGTACGCGGCCTCACTCAAACAGCTGCATCAATCTGAGTAACTAGATTTTTTTAAAGTATTTATTCAGGTCCTACAGAGAGCCACTTCATAACTTTGGGTGATAGGCAGTCATGAAAAAAGTTTTTTTTTTATATAAAAATACAAAAGTTTGTGAAAATACATTTGGTTATATTTTGTGCTAATTTAGACAAAAAAAGTGCAGATGCATTGTTGTAAATATTTTCAAACCATTTTCAGATGGCCCCTGCTGATGTCCCTTTACTACAAAAGGGCACCCTTGTCAGCAGTGGCCAGTCGAAATTAACTTATCTTATGCAGGTTAAACAGTGCAATGCTGGCAATGTGTTACCACTGACTCATTACCTCTGCTGGAAGCATGTTGTACGCATAACTACTATTTTGATAAAAATACAAATTTTGTACTCACTGTAAAATCCTTTTCTCCGAGTTCATGGAGGGACACAGCAGCAATCTTGACAGTAGGGTATTGGCCTATTAGGAGAGGACTAGGCAGAAAACATGTTAAAGTGTTAAACACACATAAAACTGTACAGTACCACCCAGGGGGCAGTCCCTCTAGGTACAACCCGTCTTCCTGCATCTAGCAGCTCAGTTTGTCAAAAAGCAGTACATACATAGAAAAGGAGGGGTGGGTGCCGTGTCCGTCCATGAACTCAGAGAAAGGGATTTTACAGCGTGTAAAAAAATCCTTTTTTCTCTTCCATTCATGGACGGACAGCAGCAATCTTGACAGTAGGGATGTCCCCAAGCAGTGTCAAAAACGCAGGGCGGGGCGGGAACAGCATTAAAACAAACTTCACCCCAAAACAACCAGAGCTCCTCAACGGAGGAGTTGCAACTTTTAAACAGCCGTCTGCAAAACCTTGTGGCAAGCATCCGATACACTCCGATACACTCACATCAACCTTGTAAAACTTAGTGAAAGTGTGAACCTTACATGCCTGTTAGACCGATGCTTGATGTCGGGAAGTCCAGAAGGCATCAATCGCCCTGCCCAAAAGCACCAAGACAGTAAAGGGAGGCACCCCTCTTTTAAAGGGCATAGGCCTGAATCACGATCTGTCTGATATACGATCTGTCTGATATACCGAAAAGTGGTGGCCAATAAAACTGCCAGGCCCTTCGTTGGACCAACCACCGAAACAAACAGTGGCTCCGACCTCTGGAATGGAGCCGTAGCAGACAGATAAACCAGGAGAGCATGGACCACGTCCAAGTAATACAACGCAACCTCTTTGGGGTGTGACGGCTGAGGACAAGGATGGAAGAACAATGTCCTCATATAGATGAAAAGCCAAAACAACCTTGGGAAAAAATGAAAGCTGCAGGTACCAGGGATGCTTAGGCCAATCTGGGATAATTAGGAACATCGGAATCCACATGATCTCCATTCTGTGAAGCAGACGAGGGAGAAGTTGAGTCACCGTGTCTGTCGCGTCCACTCCGGGATCTTTGTACCTGGCCACAAACCTTAATACCTTCCGAGCCAAGAAGCCAGGAGATCCACGTCTGGCGTGCCCCATCCCAGGCAACGGAGTTGAACACATCTTGGTGTAGCGACAATTCTCCTGGGTCCCGCATCTGATGACTTAGGAAGTCCGCTGGCCAGTTTTCCACTGCCCGGAATGTATGCGGCCAAAAAAACTGGCACGCTCCTCTCAAACCACTGCAGGATTTGAGCGACCTCTGATGCCGCGGCCGAGCTTCTTGTTTCTCCTTGATGGTTACATACACCACAGCCGTCGCGTTGTATGACTGGATCCTGACTGGATGTCCCTAGAGCCTCTGTGACCAGGTGGAGAGGCACCACCTGATCCCGAAGTTCCAGCACATTGATCGGCAAACGGGATTCGTCCTGCGTCCAGCAACCCGGCGTCGACTGCACGCCCCAGACACCCCCCAACCGGTCAGGCAGGCATCAGCCGTGATCACGTCTAGTGAAAAGAAAGAAACGACTTCCTGGACTGAAGAGCCGGAGGTCTCAGCCACCAGATCAGGGATTCCCTGACAATCCAGAATACTGAGATTTGTTCCACTTTGACAGGATCTACTTTTACAAGACTCGATTGTACAATTGGGCATACGGTACGGCCTCGAAAGGGGCGACCATGAGACCCAGGACTCGCATGTAGCTCAGCGACGACCACCAGCGGGACGCCAACAGCTCCACCGCAGCATGAAGAGTCTGCCACTTGTCCGAGGGGAGAAAAACCCTTGCTTCTGAGTAGTCCAAATCAAGCCCAGGTATTTAGAGCGCTGGGTCGGTACCAACACTGACTTCTGGAGGTTCAGCACCTAACCGGACTCCCGAAGAGTCCGACTGGCGATCGCCACATCCTCCTCTAATACTGAGATGGAAGCTGCTCTCAAAAGGTCATCCAGGTAGCCCACGATAGCGATTCCATTCTGCCTTAGCAAGGCCAGAATCGGGGCCAGCACCTAGGTAGAAACACTTGACCCGATGCAAAGCCAAAAGGGAGTGCTACAAAATGGTAGCGCTCACCCCCAACTGTAAAACGCAGACATTTCTGATGCCTGACACATATGGAGACAGGCAGGCAGGCAAGCAATAGAAAACTAGCAAAGCCGCGCCACCTAAACAGTTAATTTATGACAGTGAATAATGTGCATCAATCCACTATTATACAGACTGTATAGTTAAATTCCTCTTAAACTAGAACAGATATATGCATAACCAAATACATTAAGGGGACTAGCATGCAATTAGAAGCACCAAGTCTCCCTGAAGAAAACAAGTGCACATATGGTCCTTGCTGACAGTTCAAAAACAAACATTCCCAAGGCAAAACACACACAGGAGGAATCTTGATGTTTAAACCACCGCTGTGACAGAAAACTTTGAAAGTGATCCCTTCACCGGTATAAGGGAGGCCGCTTACCAGAGGGCAAGCTCAATGTAACAATTGGCTATAGCCCAGCCGCGGCCTTTGTGTCCGGGGATGGTTGTTTGGAACCGGATTTCCAGCAGGTCATAAACGGACAGTGCTCACGATCAGCCACAGGAAAAATGGAAGAAAGGGTACGCCAATAGTGTAATTCCGTTAAGCAGATTAAAAAACAATGTTGCAGATGCATATAGAAAAAAATTGCCGGCCGGCAAACAGATCGGAGCCCTTCCTCCGTGCTTGGTGACGACACTGCGCGTCCTCCCAGGCAGGCAAGCAAGCGTACTTGAAGTTCAAAGACGCAAGAAAATCCCCCGGATGGAGTGCAGCGACCACAGAGCAAACTGATTCCATCCTGGATCTTTGTATTTTTACAAAGCAATTGAGGGCCTTGAGGTCCAGAATCGGACAGACCCCGTCCTTCTTTGAGATAACAGACTGTAGTAGAATCCCTGAAAACTTTCCAGCAATGACACAGGTATTATCACCCCGTGCCCCAGCAGGTCCTGCACTGCCCCAAACAGGGTATCCCGACGAGCTGGAGGAAGCTGAAGGTTGGAGGGAAAAAATCAGTTTGGAGCACAAGAGAGAACTATCTGGTCTCAGATTTGTTTGCAGGCTTGCGATACCAAAAACATTTTTCTTGTCCCTCAGCAGACACCTTATCTGTCTGGGAGCACTTACCAGTAGCTCCAGACGGATGAAAAAAAAAAAACGCTTCTGAGCAGAAAAGGGAGGGCCCTGGCCTACGGCGTGGCTCCTTACCTTTTTGGATTGTGGGAGCAGTGTGCTCTTACCCCCAGCGACATCTTTAATAATGTCATCCAGCGAGGCTCCAAAAGCCTCTCACCTTTGAAAGGTAAATCCTTTTTAGAAGTGTGGTCCGTGGACCAACATTTTAGCCAATTCAGACGACACAGTACCACCGCAGATACCGATGCTCTGGACAGCAAGGTAACTGTATCCAAGGCAGAGTCACAGACATACTTAAAGCAATGGATCAACTGGTCAGCCAGTTCCACTCAGACCGGGGAAGCCTGTTGCTTTTCCCACTCGTGGTCCAACAACTTTTACCTATTCGGTAAATGTCCGTGACACCAGGGCCACGGCCAAAACAGGCCACACTGCTGACCCCAGCAGGAACAGGGATTGGGCCACCGCCTTGGCCCTTCGGTCTGCAAGGTCCTTAAAAGCAGGAGTCCCCTCCACCAGAATCGTGGCTATTTTGTTTTATCTAGATACCGGGGGGTCCACAATCGGGGGAGATGTCCATTTTTCAGGTAACTCCTCAGAGTAAATAAACCACTACATGTTTTGGGACTGAAAGGGCCCTTTGCGGTCGCTCTCATTCATTGTATAGAACCTTATCAAAATAAGTTATGCAAGAAAACACCCTAGCAGTGCAGGATGGCTTATGGGACCCAAAAAAGACTGACACCTCTGTAGATGCACCCACCATATATTCTAATTGTTAGAGTCTCCTGCACTGCAGTGATAAGTGCTCCAATAAGTGCCTTATCCTGCGCTGACCCAGACACTGAATAATCCTCACTGTCCGAATGGTCCTAGTCCGCATCCTCTGACATTTCAGACAGGGGCCATGAGCCACAGCCAGGTCCAAGTCTGAATCAGAGCTTCCCACAGAAAATGGTGGGGGGAGGGGTCGTCTTTTTACCCCCCTTGCGCTCACACACCGCTTCTACCCTGGCAACAAAGACTACAGGACCCCAAAAAGCATCCACAGTAAAGTAGGTGCAGGGGCACTGGTAGCCATTACAGGTATGTCTGGGAAGAAATGCTAGTTTCTGATGCCATGCTGTGACACCCGCAGGGACCAAGGCAAGTTACACAAGTCCACCCTCCTATCTGCCACAGAACCAAGGCCCCACCCCCCAAAGGACTCACCACCCCTGACCAGGCACCGCACATCTGCCGCCGTCCTCTCTCTCCTGCGACTGAGGTGTTCCTACACCGCCGCCTGTCTCACTCTCTGAGGCAATTGTGCTGTGTCTGCGTCATTCTGAGAGCTGTTTTCACCGCTAGAGGCAAAAACCCAGTAGAAGAACCACAAGAAAATGGCCGCCGACCCATGCTTTAAGGCGTGGGCTACAAGAAAATGTCATCCGGACGTCTCTGTGAAGAAAAACGCATGACCCACAAGAAAATGGCCGCCAGCCGAGTACTGAGGTTAAAAGTACACAGAAAAGGCCGCCAACACCCTAGGCTCCCAAACAAAATCCCCCCCCCCCACACATGGTGTATACAGGGTGTAAGATACACCCTGTATATACTGTTCTTCTATTGTGCTATTCAAAAAACAACCATTTAGGGAAAATATAAAAATTGTGCAGTGTTTCCTTCATTGTTTCCCAGTGTTTCTTCCATATCTGTACGTGTGAGATACACACTTTACATACTGTTTTCTATTGTGCTATTTAAAAAAAAAAAAAAGTATTTTAGGCAAATAATTTTTTTTTGTGCGTTTCCTGCATACCTATAGGTGTGAGATAAACACTTTAGATACTGTTCTTCTATTGTTCTATTCAAAAAACACCCATTTAGGGCAAGATCCTATATTTGAGAAATATAAGACGAACGTCAAATAAGGGACGTGGCCGCAGTCGTGGTGCTGCTGGTAGAGCTCCTGTTACAGGGAGAGGACGTGGTCGATCTGTGCCAGCTACATGCACAAGTGAAACACCTTTCTCAGGTGTGAGTAGGCGACAGAGCCTGCAGCGGTATTTGGTCGGGCCTAATCCGGCTCTACAAATGTTGAGGCCAGGAGCAGAACAGGCGATAGTAGATTGGGTTGCTGACACTGCCTCCAGTTCCTTCACATTGTCTCACAACCAGTCTTGTGCTGAAAGATCGGAGTTGGCACTTGCAGCCGATGTCCATCAGTCTTTCACCTCACCCCCTTGCAAATCAGCCAAGCAGTCTGAGCACCAAATCATGCAGCAGTCTCTTCTGCTTTTTGATGACTCTGTTGGCATGTTTTCCCAGGGCCATCCACCTAGCCCTGCCCCAGAAGTGGAAGAGATTGAGCGCACCGATGCCCAACCACTTATATTTCAAGATGAGTACATGGGGGGACCATCACAGCACGTCTCGGATGATGAAGAAACACAGTTGCCAACTGCTGCTGCTTTCGCAATTGTGCAGACCGACAAGGAGGGCAGTGGTGAAGACTGGGTTGAAGATGATGTGGTGGACGATGAGGTCCTCGATCCAACATGGAATCAACCTCATGCAGGTGACCCATCAGTTTGGAGGAAGAGGCGGTGGTCGCACAGAGCCACCAGCACAGCAGAAGAGGGAGCAGGGTGCCAAAGCAGAGCGTCCTTTCCCTAGACAGTACTGCCCAACGCAGCAAGGGACGAGCACACCAAAGCCAGGTCCAAGGATATCCCTAGTATGGCAGTTCTTCAAACAATGTGCTGATGACAAGACATGAGTGTGTTGCACGCTGTGCAATCAGAGCCTGAGGAGAGGCATAAATGTTCTTAACCTGAGCACAACCTGCATGACCAGGCATCTAAGTGCAAAGCACGAGCTGCAGTGGAGTAGACACCTCAAAAACCAAGAAAGGTCTATTGATCCTCCTGCTTCCTCTTCTGCTTCAGTCTCGGGCCTCTCGGACTCTTCATCCACCTCTGTAGTGACAGTGCCCACCTGCTACCACACAATTAGAGGACCGGCAAACAACACTACCACCTGGGTCACCAAACATCTCCACAATGTCCCATGGAAGCGTTCAGCTCTCTATCTCCCAAACACTGGAGAGGTAGAGGAAGTACCCCCCCTACCCACCCACGATCCCTGGCCCTGAATGGCAGCATTTCAAAATTCCTGGCCTTTGAAATGCTGTCATTCCGTCTGGTGGAGACGCAAAGTTTTAAAAGCATGATGGCATTGGCTGTCCCACAGTACGTCATGCCCAGCCGCCACTACTTTTCCAGGCGAGCCATTCCTTCCCTGCACAACCAAGTGGGGGACAAAATCAGGTGTGCACTGCCCAACGCCATCTGTGCCCAGGTCCACCTAACTACGGATACGTGGACCAGTAAGCACGGTCAGGGACTTTATATCTCCCTAACAGCGAACTGGGGAAATGCAGTGGTGGCTGGGCCTGAGGCGGATAGCAGTTTGGCGCATGTCCTTCCACCACCGAGGATTGCATGGTGCTTCAGTTTGCCTCCTGTTGCCAACTCCTCCTACTCCGCTTCCTCATCCTCTACCGCCTCCTCATCCGGTCAGCGCAACACATTCACCCCCAACTTCAGCACAGCCATGGGTAAACACCAGCAGGCAGTTTTAAAACTTTCCTGTTTGGGGGAAAAACCCCACACCATGATGCAGGAGTTGTGGAGGGACATGAAACAACAGACCGATGAGTGGTTGGCATCAGTGAGCCTCTACCTGGGCCTGGTGGTGTGCGATAACGGGCAAAATCTTGTAGCAGCTCTGGGCCTAGCTGGTTAGAGGCACATGCCTGGTGCATGTGCTGAATTTGGTGGTGCAGAGGCTCCTTAAAACTTACCTCGATATGCCACAGCTGCTGCAGAAAGTGCGGGCCGTCTGTGCGCACTTTCGGCGTTCTCACCTTGCGGCTGCTTGCCAGGCAGCACTGCAGCGTAACTTCGGCCTTGCAGCTCACCGCCTCATATGTGACGTGCCCACAAGGTGGAACTCCACCTTGAACATGCTGGCCAGACTGTGCGAGCAGCAGCAGGCGATAGTGGAGTTTCAGCTGCAGCATGCATACGTGAGTCACTCTGCGGAACAGAACAACTTCACCACCAATATCTGGGCCTCCATGCGAGACCTGTGTGCCTTGTTGCGCTGTTTCGAGTACTCCACCAACATGGCCAGTGCCGATGACGCCGTTCTCAGCGTGACTATCCCAGTTCTATGCCTCCTTGAAAAAACGCTTCGGGCGATGATGGAAGAGAATGTGGCACAGGAGGAGGACAGGGCAGGACTTAGAGTGGTGGGGGCCCCTGGGCTTGAGTGTTGAAGGGGCCCCTCTGGAGCGAGGGGGGGATCATAGTTGTCGAGCGGGGGGGTGCGCATTAAAGTTGTTGAGCGGGGGGGGGGGGCGAATTAAAGTTGTTGAGCGGGGGGGCATTATAGTTGTTGAGCGGGGGGGCGAATTGAAGTTGAGCGGGGGTGCGCATTAAAGTTAACCGGGGGGGGGGGTGACTCTCACCTGTGCACGGAATGTGTCGGCTCTCTTCCCTTCAGCAGACATCCCCACACCATTTCGGTTCCTCCTGGGGGAGGTTTTGTAGTTATTCAGCGGAGGGGGGAGTGCCTCTCACCTGTGCCGACAGCCAGGGCAACAGACTGTCATTAGCCCGACTGTCTGCTTTCTTCCCTTCAGCAGCCACAGTCTTCCACACACCGCTCCGGTTCCTCCTGCTTCCGTGCTGCCTCCTCTTGCAGTGCTGGAAAATTAACCCTTTCGCGGGACTGCGGGAAGAAGCGGAAAGTCCCGCAGAATCCGTGCGTGTTGGGAGGTATGCGCAGGGCCGCCATCAGGAACCGGGGGGGTGCTGCCGCCTGAAATTGAGAAGCGGGGGGGCTGCTGCAAATTGAGAAGCAGGGGGGCCTTTACAAGAAAAAGAAAAAAAAATATATATATATATATATATATATATATATAAAAAGGGGGCCTTGGGGACCTCTGGGCCCTTTAATAAAAAATAAAAAAATAAACATTTCTAAAAAATATAAAGAAAATGTAAATTTTTTTAGGGAAAAAAAAGGGGGGTTGCCATCCGGGGGCCCTGGAGACCTCTGGGCCCTTTAATAATAATAATAATAATAAATAAACATTTTTTTTAATAAAAAATAAATAAAAAGTAGGGGTTGCTGTCCAGGGCCCTGGGGGCCTCCGGGCCCCTTGGGACCTCCAGACCCCTAAAAAACAAGACAAAAAAAAAACATTTTTTTTTTTTTTTTTTTTTTTTTTAGAGGGGCCCCCTATTGGGCGGGGCCCATGGGCTTGAGCCCAGTCAAGCCCAATGGTAAGTCCGGCCCTGGAGGAGGAGGAGGAGGAGGAATCAGGATAATTTCCAAGGCTTTCAGGGTAGTCATTCACAAGTGGCTTCGAGGGTGGGTTCCTGCACCAACAAACGCCAGGTCCACAATTGTCCAGCAAGGGCACAGTTCTGGAGGATGACGAGTCAGAGGATGAGGAGGAGGAGATGGAGGAGGAGGAACCATGTTCACAGCAGGGTGACACCCAGACCAGCTCATGGCCGTCACTGGTGCGTGGCTGGGGGGATACAGAGGACACAGATGATACACCTCCCACAGAGGACAGCTTTTCGTTGCCTCTGGGCAGCCTGGCACACATGAGCCATTACATGCTGCAGTGTCTCCGCCACGACCGTTGTGTTTCGCACATTTTAACAGGTGCTGATTACTGGGTGGCCACGCTGCTGGATCCCCATTACAAGGACAATGTACCACCCTTAATTCCCTCACTGGAGCGTGATCGCAAAATGTGCGAGTACAAGCGCACGCTGGTAGACGCGCTGCTGGAGCAATTCCCACCTGACAGCGCGGGCACAGTGGAAGCACAAGGCGAAGGCAGAGGAGGAGGATGAGGTCGCCAACGCAGCAGGGGCACCGCCAGCACCTCAGAAGGCAGGGTTAGCATGGCCGAAATGTGGAAAAGCTTTGTCAGCACGCCACAACAAACAGCACCACCAGCTGATATGGAACGTTTTAGCAGGAGGCAGCATTTCAGCAACATGGTGGAGCAGTATGTGTGCACACGCCTACACATACTGAATGACAGGTCTGCCCCCTTAAACTTCTGGGTCTCCAAATTAGGCACATGGCCTGAGCTTGCCCTTTACGCCTTGGAGGTGCTGGCCTGCCCTGCAGCCAGTGTATTATCTGAACGTTTATTTAGCACAGCAGGGGGCGTTATCAGACAAGCACACCCGCCTGTCCAGAGCCAATGTGGACAAGCTCTCGTTCATTAAAACGAACCAGGCATGAATCCCACAGGATGTACCCCAATTTAAAAAATATATAAATTAAAAACAAAAACCTGTGTTTTGGCTACCTCCTAGGTCAAAATTATTTTATTTTTATGTTATTTTAAGTTATTTCCCTACCCACATTTATTTTCAGAGTACTTGCCATGCTCTTACCAACATTTTGCTGCCATTTGCAGCCCTCTAGCCCTTTCCCTTAGTCTTATAGAGACATTTTAGCAGTCAAAAGTCGGGTCCCGGGTCGGGTCCCGAACCCGCCAAACCCGAACATCCAGGTGTCCACTCAACTCTAATCTATATATGAGAATCAGGACCTCCTTTATGCTGGTGACCCTTCTAGTGATACAAACTGGAAGTCCATTCGCTTTTCCAACTGCTCATTTTCCATTGCTCATTTTGCAATCACTGGAAATAAATACACCAAAATCTTTTTCCTCTGTAGTTATTGCCATCACTGTACTGCCTAATTTTGTACTTTATTGTTCAAGGGAACTTTTTCCCTAGGTGCATTGTTTTACATTGCTTTGACCAATCTTTCAGCAATGTTGAATTTTATCCACGGATATCAAACCTATTGCACACTTGTGTCATCACCAAAAAAAAAAAAAAAACATAACATACCCATTAAGGCCAACCTTGTCCTAAACATTTGTGTTATAGTAAAAAAAAAAATTAGGTTAGTCTGATATGACATGGGTGAAGTAAGTAGCATGTTTTCAAGTGATCAATCATCCTTTTTGTGAATGATTCCATTCATTTGGCAGAGGCGCAGATTGAAGCTTGTGGGGTAGGGTTGCCACCTGTACGGGATTCACCCGTACAGTACGGGTTTTGAATCATGTGTCCGGGTCTCCTTCCGCCTTCTACCCGGACACATGATTCAAACTGTACTGTGGCTGGTGGAGGAACACGAGTAGTTAAAGTTGTTAGGGGAAAGTTCTTATCCTTAAACAGAAGTTCCAATAATCTAATCTGAGTTTGTTCTCATAGACTATATTCACTACACTGAATTCCACACCCTTGAAGCAGCCAATGATTTGGGGAAACATGTTGGGACATTGTGTTATACTCAATACAATTCAGTGTAGATATTTTTACTCAATTGAATAACATTTTCTCTTCATTTAATTTTGTTTCCAATGTTCATGTGACTTGTTTAGGCACCGTTATAATCCCTCCACCCCTTCCTTTACTTTTTACTTTATTGAGCTGTTTACATGTAGCTTGAGTCTTGGTGACTGAGCTTCGTGTGTTTGGTATTTGATTAAAAAATGTTTGGTTTGTTGATGGTTAAAATTTTAAAGTTTGCTGATATGTTTTAACCACAATAAAAAGGGTTGTGGCCTAAAATTTTCCTACATTCTTGTCTTATTTATTGTCTTAAAGTGGAGGTTCACCCTATTTATTCACTTAATATGTATTAAACAGCCTTCTATTCACAAGACAAAATCCGTGCATTTTTTTTTTTTTTAGTGAAGGCTTACCCGTTTTCTCCATTCAATTCTGGCCTGTCAATCAAAGTACACCGCGGGGGAATGGACGTGCCTATCCATTTTCCCCCCGACGGCGCTTTGTCTCCTGGGAATCTGTCTTTACGTCCCCAGGAGACGCTGTGTGCTCAAATCCCGCGATATTTCGCCTGTTCACCTGACTCGGGAACTGTGCAGTGTTGACGGCGCGGCTCGCCGTCAACACTGCACATGCGCGGGATAGAGCGGTGAATGCTGGGACGCCAGCATTCACCGTATCCCGCAAATGCCTAGAGCTAGGCTTCAGCGTGGGACAGTTAAGATGGAACCTGCCATCTACAGATTTTATAAAGTATAGTTTTGTTCCAAAAAAAATGCTGGCGGCGAAAAGAGTGGTACGCACGGGCTCATATCAAGACCAGGTAAGAGCGGGACAGAAATTAAAAGAAAAAAAAAAAAAAACGGTCGAAATACCGCTTTAACTTTTCACTTTCAGGTTGGTTTGGTTTTTGTTGTGGTTAAAGTGGTTGTAAACCCAACCACACGACTAAGGCTTACCTGTAGGTGCAAGAAATAGCTCATAAACCTGCACAGTTTAGGAGATATTTACAATAATGACAGGCGCTGATGTATACGGCGCATGCGCGCTGTAAAGCATGCCGTTTTGTGAATGGCATTATCGTGTTAATGCCTTATTCCCGTGCATGCGCGGGAGTGACGTCAACTACCAGAAAGCACCAAAGCTTTGCTTGTCTGAATGGTCTAGTATTTGGGTGTTAAAACAGATGTTGCTGCAGGCATGTCTGATTTTTCATGATAGGTTTGTTTTAATCACCGTTTAATAGGATCATCTCTTTCTAATCAAATGTTTCAAGCAACAAATTAAGTTGTTTTCCAGATTATTCATTCAGAAACTGCATTTAATGTGCAGATAGGCAGTTCAGAAATACAGGAAGTACTTGTGGAAAGTGCACATTCCTATGTTCTTCTGTATACAAAAGATGTTACTGAATTAGATAAGCCAATCCATGCTTGTGTAGAGAATAAGGTAGGAAGTGCTGCAGAGATCTTCCATTGTCACATTTTAATCATAGTGCATAAAATACAAATACCATAGTATTCATAGTGCAATGGATTTCAAGTGTTACAAATCATGCTTGGTCCTTGAAGTGCAGTTATAAATACTAAGCATACTGTTTCAATGTCCATTTAACTTTTCTTTTTCAATTTGGTTCACCACAGAAACAAGTAATGGGGTAGCATACGATTTTGGATCTTGACAATTAAAAAAAAGCTTAATTCTTGCCATTAAAAATAAAATAAAAAATGTCTTTGTTTTGTTAAGCGTTCAAAGGTCCAGCATCTTCATTGTCAAATTAGCCATTTGAGACAACTGACAAATATATTATTCACTTGCACTAACCACAGTGTACAAGTGTACTGTGGTGAGGTCTAGCCACAGCCTTCCCTTTGAGCTCCTTAAATGAACAAGCAAAAGGGATTTACTACCCTTTGTCCAAATGATATTCTTTGTTTTCTTTTTCATGTTATTTGATGCAACACTGAGCTTCTTAGGTCTTTAAGGTGTCCATTGAGAGAGCTATGAGTCCTGGCATAGTACGGTAAAAAGAACTGTTTTCCAGACCAACAAGACTGATAAATGATATGGACTTCCCAGCCACACAAACTCGAACCCGAGCTCTATACAAGCCTTTCCCATTTTTTGACCCAAGGTCCACCAGGATCTGAAAGAATGAAGATATAAAATACTGTTATTTCTGTCAATGTGATCAATATTATTTTTTTTATTTGATGCTTATATTACAAAAGATTGGCAAGACGATGAAAATATTTTATGTTAAAAATAGTATTTGTCTCAGTATCTCAACCACATAACCTTCATGTTTTCTACTCCGGAATGAACGCTCTTGGAAAAAAACAAAACCAGGTTATCAGATAAACTCAGAAGGTATGTTTAGGTTTATGATCATGCTTAATACAAAGCCAAAGGGGTACAAACAGTTTATTCTTCCACTGGTAATCAATAACAGGCCCAGATGCAGTCCAAGACAAAACGCGTCGGAAAGCTCTGCCGATTTCACTGCCACTGGTCTTTTACAAGTGCTTTTTTACTACAGAAATGTAAGCAACTGTTTTATTTATTAAATATTTACTGATTTCTTAACGGAATTACCCTATAACTAACCAATTGAGGTCCACCGCCTTAAGCCTATTACTTATCTGGAGATCGTGTCCGCTGAGGGAGCCTTCCCTGGCTTTAATATACCAACAGCTTGATTGACTCACTAGGTGTACACCTATTTGAGTTCAATCCTTCTGGTAAGCATCTGCTGTCTCTGGTGGTAGATTGTCTATCAACTTTTTGACAAAATGTTTTATTCACATTTATGACCAGCTTTTTTACAAATTCTTTTTGACAACTTCTATTAACCTCTTGTTCACATGTTGGAACACCGTTAAATATTTTACTTTGGACTTTAATCATCACTAGCCGATACATTTTTGTGCTTATTTATTAATGTTCACTTAATATAGTTTAACCTACTATGCACATGTAAATCTTAAATTGCACTTACCCTGCGACCATTCAATATTGAATTGAGATAAATAAATGAATTGTAAACTAACAATTAAATGTCTAATAGAACTGTTAGATATCCCATATATAAATAATATTGTCATAAGTTTATAAAAATTAATGAAATAAAGAAAAATTTAAAAAAGTCCTCAACAGTGTTCATTATTGAAACCAGAAAATTGTGTCCATAAAAAATTATAATTGGTGTATATGTAACCAAGTAATAAAGCTAAACACCAGTGCTCTGTGAAAAAAAGTCCATATGATTGTGAGATGTCGTATCCAAAAGCAACCGTGTTGAATCCACCACCAATCGGCAGAAATTACTTCTTACCAGCTTGCCACGATCCCCCATGACAGAGGATCAAAAGAATGTTTGTAATCTATCAGCTTTCTCCAAGAAACAGCAAATACAAGCATGGATCTTAAGCAATAACTCTCAACCATTGAACCATCAGCAGATGCACGCGATACATAGAAGATATAAATGCTCCATATAGTGCATCAACGTATAAAAGATTTATTAAAAACATATAGTAGTGCACTTATAATTATGCAGTTTAAAAGAAGCCTTTAAGTCTGTTGTGCTGGCTGGTGCACAGACACCCGTCGTCCTCGGGGAAAATGTGTGGAGCACTAAGTGACGTCAGCACGTGCACCTGGACGAAGTTAGTTATTACGAAATGGACTGGGGGGCGGAGCGACGCGCTGAAGTCACCTCGTGCTCCACACGTTTTTTCCCATTAGAACATCTGTTTGTGCAACTCATCAATAATCAAACAGGTTAGAAAAACTTGTTCAATTGCCGGTTTCCTTGATAAGCTGGTGTTGGAGGTTTAAGTAATATTCTTCAATCTTTCTTCATAGCCCTCCATGTTAACAGGTAAAAAAGGATACTTGAGGCAAGTCAAAGCTGTTTTGTCCCACTGCAGTCTCATGTATTTGGCTAACCAAAAAGTGGTTGCTGACCTTGAATGTTGCCAGCACAGAGTTGGCTCTAGCCTGGAGAAATTGTCAAGATTGATATGATGTCACTGAGAGGTATTACTTAACTACTTGGTGACCAGCCGCCATCATATTACTGCGGCAGGTCGGCACTGCTATGCGAGAGTACGTAGCTCTACGTCCTATCTTTTGCGGCCGCTAGGGCGCGATCGCCGCCAGGCACGCGCGCTCGTTCGTTACAGAGTGGGGACCGGGAGGTATGTGTGTAAACACATAGCTCTCGGTCCTGTCAGCGGGGAAACGCCGATCTCCTGTTCATACAATGTATGGACAGAAGATCAGTGATTTCCCATAGTGAGGCCAACCCCCCATACAGTTAGAACACACCAGGAAAACACTTAACCCCTTCCCTGCCCCCTAGTGTTAACCCCTTCACTGCCAATGGCATTTTTATAGTAATACAATGCATTTTTATAGCATTGATCGCTATAAAAATGCCAATGGTCCCAAAAATGTGTCAAAATTGTCCGATGTGTCCGCCATAATATCGCAGTACCGAAAAAAAACGCTGATCGCCACCGTTACTAGTAAAAAAAAAAATATTAATAAAAATGCCATAAAACTACCCCCTTTTTTGTAAACGCTATAAATTTTGTGCAAACCAATCAATAAACGCTAATTGCGATTTTTTTTAACGAAAAATATGTAGAAGAATACGTATCGGCCTAAACTGAGGAAAAAAAACGTTTTTTTTGGATATTTTTTGGGGATATTTATTATAGCAAAATGTAAAAAATATTGCGTTTTTTTCAAAATAGTGGCTCTATTTTTGTTTATAGCGCAAAAAATAAAAACCACAGAGATGATCAAATACCACCAAAAGAAAGCTCTATTTGTGGGAAAAAAAGGACGCCAGTTTTGTTTGGGAGCCACATCGCAATTGTCAGTTAAAGCGACGCAGTGCCGAATCACAAAAAGTGCTCTGGTCAGGAAGTGGGGGTGAAGTGGTTAATATACCATGCAAGCACGTAGTCGAAGAAAAGCCCAACACTATCTATTCTTGAACAAAAAAAAATAAAAAATCCCACCCCTCCTACCTATTCTGCATAATTTGTGTAAAAAACAAAAAAAAAACAGTTTTTATACTGGTCCGGTCACATGATCCTGCAGCTACTGCTTCCCTGTGCAAGGGAGCACTCCATAACAGCTGTGAATTCCGGGAGCCGTAGCTTAATTGTCGCCGTAGCTCCCACCTCTCTTCTCACTGACACAGGGACGCTGGAGCTGCAGAATCACAACAGGACTAGCGTGGATTAAAAATTACAACGTATGCAGATCATTGTCACACAGGGTATGCAGAAAACATAGGAGGAAGGGAGAGGTAACATTTTAAGAATAGTTAGTGTTGAGCTTTTCTTCCATTTTAAAGTATATACAAGACCAAAACTTTGTTATTTTAGTTTTGGATACAGTAGGTAAGGGTGAAAACATTTATCAGGGTTTTTTTCTGCCTTTGTCCCACTCAAGAGATTTAATTTTACTTACTGTCCTGCAGAAACAGGAAATGCAATAAAAATCAAATGAACCAAAATGAATGAATACTCATCTTAAAGAGTTGTCACAGGAATAAGTGTCCCAATTAAAGGCTTTTCCCTTAAATCTCAATCAGATGGCAACTATAAAATTTAGTATTTTCCCTCACTTTCTATTCTATGACATAATGGTCATCAAGATAGAGCGGTGAAGAACGTTGAGTTTGCTTAGCGAGACACAGGTAGCAATACAACCTAGACATCTATTCATTGCCGAATCTCTTTAAAACTAAAACGTGCCTTTACATACACTTTGGTATGAAAACATATATTGAAGCCAGGCTTATTTTTAAAATATCAAGCTGGCTATGAAAAAAAAAAAACAAGGATATGAGAAAAAAAATGTGCACATCTTTATAGCATGAAGTCCCACCACTAAAGCCCTGTACACGCGGGTCGAAAATCCAGTCGGAAAAAAACGTTGGTTTTCTCGACGGGATTCCTCGCAAGCTTTTCTTGCCAAGCCCTGTGTACACGTACACACACATTCAAAAGAACCGCCATTCTTTGGAATGGCAAGAACGCGCTGACGTCATCAACTATGATGAGCATGCGCTCGTCACATTCGATGCTATCGCCGCCATCTTGCTACACCCTACACTATGCCTTGGAAGCTACTGTGCATGCGTCCAAGTCTCATCGAGCATGCGCGGGTTTCCATGGAGGCAGGCAAGTATACACACGCTCGGTTTTCTCGGCAGGAAAACACTGCTGAGAATCCCGACGAGAAAAATATAGAGCAAGTTCGACGAGAAACCATATACACGCACGGTTTTCTTGGCAAAAAGTTTTCCCAGCAGCTTTCTTGCAGAGAAAACTGTGCGTGTGTACAAGGCTTTAGTGAAGAATCATGATGAATCATGTGTTATCAGCAAAATTATAATAAAAATCTTTGAAGCCCTTATGTCTAGTGAGGTAATGCCATTTTCTTGATTTGACTGTGTGCTACCCATGCATAGACTGTTGCACAATTATTTGTCTTGTGAAGCAATATTTAGCCACCTTTAATGACCAGAAAATAAAGTAGGCACCGATTTTCCATTCTCACCTCCTGGAACTTCATTGATAGCTCTATTTCTGGTACTTGCAAGATCCACTTGTACTTCTCTTTAACAGACTCAACTTCACTAAGTGCTTCCGCCACATGTTGGCAACCTGTGCAGCATTGACATGTCAAGTTTAAGTTTGGCATCTACTAAAGAATGGAAAACTGTAAGCAATCTCTAATATACACTACCCATAGCTGGAAAGTAAACAAGTGAATCAATTATTGATTTGGAAAATTGCAGAAGAACTGCTGATTGGGAAAGAGTTCCCCAAAAGACTTGTGCATGCCAAAAAGTACAATAATAGAATAATAAATAAAATAATGCCAAACCAGTGTTAGTGGAACCTATGGACACTCACAAATACACGTAAACTGGTGAATTCTAGTTTACAAATGTATTTCCAGTTAAGCGATTAACATACAAGTGGCCAAATGCACCCTTTGTGAAGATGCCTTATTAATTTTTAGTCCAATTTGTAGTCCTGAATTGGTTTCTAAAAACAAAAACATCCCCTGGGGCCAAGACCCAGAATGGTTAAACCCACAGCTGGCTTCAGATTTCTTAATGATGTTAACTATTTCTTGCGATTCGGCATTGCTTCGCTTTAACTGACAATTGCGGATGTGCGATGTGGCTCCCAAACAAAATTGGCGTCCTTTTTTTCCCACAAAAAGAGCTTTCTTTTGGTGGTATTTGATCATCCTCTGCAGTTTTAATTTTCTACATATTTTTGGTAAAAAATAAATCGCAATAAGCGTTTGATTGCTTTGCGCAAAAGTTATAGCGTTTACAAAATAGGGGATAGTTTTATGCCATTTTTATTCATTTTTTTTACTAGTCATGGCGGTGATCAGCGATTTTTTTCATGACTGTTAAATTATGGCGGATACATCGGACACTTGACAAATTTTTGGGACCATTGTCATTTTCACAGCGAAACGTGCTATAAAAATTCACTGCGATTACTGTGAAAATGACAATGCAGTGAAGGGGTTAAACACTAGGGAGGGCTAAAGGGTTTAGTGTGCCCTAAGGGAGTGATTCTTACTGTAGTGATGCATGGCTGGACGTGTGACGTCACTGATCGTCGTTCCCTAGGACAGGGAAGAGACGATCAGTGACAAGTAACAAAGAAGAACGGGGAAGGTTTGTTTACACTCACCTCTCCCTGTTCTTCAGTTCCTGTGACCCGATCGCAGGACACCGGTGGCTAACGGGTCCAGTCACGGAGCTATGGGCCGGGTCGCAAGTGAGGCGTCCCACGGCTGGGAACTTAAAGGGCAACGTACCTGTATGTGCTTGTGCCCAGCCGTGCCATTCTGCCGATGTATATTGGCGTTAGGTGGTCCTCAAGTGGTTAAAGAATAGCAATAACTACAGTATTTATTCACGCAGAATCAACGATGTACTGTCTATATTTAAAGGTATGGTGCTCAGGACCTGCTGTACAGTACCTTGGAATTCTTTTCTTTCTCCATTGATGCTTGTGAGGTCCCTTTTCTGTAGCCGAGAATGATCTGTTAAAAAAAACATAGGTTAATATATGATAATGTTTTACAGGTCAATGAGCTATTATTGCCATGTAGACAACTCTGCCACATGTTAAATGGAGATTCACTCATTTTCCCTGCTTGATATTTCTACCATAGTCCTGTGTAATCTGTTGCTATATTCCAGAGAGTATTTAATAGCGTAAATGCACTTATTAAGACACCCTTCACACTTGTACGACTTTAAAGTTGCGCGATTTTAGCGCAATTTCGCGGCCGCGATTTTACCGTGATTTTGCCGCGATTCGCAGCCGCAATTTCAATGAATGCCTGTGTAAGTGGCATTAAAATCAGACCAAAGTAGTGCAAGGACTACTTTGAAGTTGGCACTACCTAAAGTCGTGCCAGTATGAATGGTAGTCATTGAAAATATTGGAGAATGACTTGTCATACGATTTTTCAGTCCAAAATCGTGGGACAAGTCGTATAAGTGTGAAAGGGGACTAAAGCTTTTGCTATGTAACTTACTCTATATCCTACATCACCAATATGATTCATTTCAAGGCAGGTCTGATTTTGATTGATAGCCATAAAAGGTAGTACAGTACTGTAGTCCCCTACACCATAAGCGGGGGGGTATCTCAGATCACCAAAATACTGACCAAATTAGGCTTGAATGTTCCTTTTAGGTGACCAAATCTTTCTGTAACAACCTAAGTATTACCCTGGGCCTGAGGAAGTACAAAGAGGGTATATATATATATTATTGATCCCAGTTCTCCTGTAGTCCCCAGGATATAATGATCCCATCTGAAGCTCAATCCTACTGTTGAACACTAATACCTTTCTCTCTGCAAATCTGATGTTACAGCTGTAGCTGTTAATGAAATTGGGAGAAGCATAAGACAAAAGAATAAGACAGTTTATTTTGTGGTGGTTCATTCTTCCTTTTTCGTAGATCAAATACCCTTGCATCCTTTCTGTGTGTCTGCTGCCCCTTTGTCCTCAAAGTGTAGCAACAAATAGCAAGCAAAAAAAGAATTGGATTTTTTGTACTCACTGTAAAATCATTTTCTCTGTCGTCCATTGACATACACAGCCTCTTCATGTCTTGACAAGTGGGTTATGTTCCTGTTTACAGGAGAGGACTAGGCAGAAACATGTTAGATATTCAGATGCTTGTTATTTTAACAGAGTTGAACAGGGGGCGGTCTCTCCGGACATAACCCACCTCCCTGCAGCATGCAGCCTCATCTGTCCCTTAATGGTGCTTAAGGCAAGTTTCTGATCCACTCCACGCTGTAAAAACAGCAGGATCCTTTACACCGAATACGTCCGTGTATGCCAATTCATCTTTTCACACAGAGATGTAGGTCTTCCAGGTGTGATGGTAGATCTTCCTAGAAGAAGAAGAGATGACCGAGTCGAAAAGAACTCGGTCCCTTAGAACCTGGCTTTTAATAGCCATGTCGTTAAAGCCAGCAACTGTAAAGAAGGATGGAGTATGGGACCTTGAGACAGAAGCTCCTCCACCTGCACTGGCAGCCGCTAGGGTGCATCCACCACCAGGCGCATGAGATTCGCGTACCAAGGGGGGCCAATCTGGAGCGTTTAGAATCATCGGGATCCCCTCTGCCTCCACTCTGTGGAGCAGCCGAGGAAGTAACTTCAACAGGGAAAGACATAAATTAGGCGATACTGACCCAACGGGTCTACCAACACGTCTGCCCAAGGATCTCTGGACCTGGCCATGAAGCTCGTCACCTTGCGGTTGAGACGAGAGGCCAGGAAATCCATGTCCGGTGTGCCCCACCTCCTGCAAAGGTGTTGAAACACCTCCAGATGCAATGAACATTCTCCCTGGTCCAGCATCTAGTTTTCTACGCCTGGAATGTAGACGGCCGACAGAGCCAGCACGCTTCTTTCCACCCACCTTAGGATGTAAGTGACCTCGGACGCTGCAGCCGAGCTCCAAGTTCCCCCCTGATGGTTGACATAAGCCACCGCCATGTCATTGTCCGACTGAAGTTCCAGGACATTGATCGGCAGAAGGGATTCCTCTACAGTCCAGTGACCCTGGGCCGACTGGACCCCCCAGACGTCCCCCCAGCCCATGAGCCTGGCACCTGTCGTAATGACCGTCCACTGGAAGGGAAGAAACTACTTCCTGGACCGAAGAGCCAGGGATCTCAGCCACCAATTCAGAGACCCTGACCAGGCGGCTGACCTGAATCTGGTGATCCAGAGACAATGGAGATTTGTTCCATTTGGACAGAATCTCCTTCTGTAATACTCGAGTGTGGAACTGGGCATACGGTACTGACTCAAACGAGGCTACCATGAGGCCCAGAACTAGCATGCAAAAATCAGAGAGATGACCATTTGCGGGATGCCAACACTCTCTTTGCATACTGAAGGGTCTGCAATTTCTCCAGGGGTAGAAAGACCCTCTCTTCCGAGGAGTCCAGAATCAACCCCAGATATTCCAAGTGCAGAGTCGGAACCAGGACCGACTTCTGAACGTTCAACACCCACCCAAATTCTTGGAGGGTCTGGCTGGCTATAGACACATCCTCCTCTAATTCTGAGCCAGAAGCTTCTCTCAGAAGAAGATCATCTAAGTAGCCCACGATGGCAATGCTTTGCTGTCTCAGCAAAGCTAGGATCGGTGTGAGCACCTTGGTCCGGTGAAGCATCACAGACATATAAAAAGCCCTGGACCAGCTGGTCCGCTAGCCTAATAACTTCAGGAGGGAGTTGGAGCTCCTTCACAGTCTGGTGCATAATTTTTGCCCATTCAGTGAGTGTCTGAGACACCAGGGTAGTGACCACAATAGGCCGCAAGGCAGACCCCTGCATGGTAAACCTGGAACTAGTCAGTGCTTTGGATCGCCTATCAGTCTGATCCTTAAAAGCAGGGGTTCCCTCTATAGGGAGAGTGGTTACCTTATTTAATCGGGCAACCAGAGGATCCACCATCGGAGGTGAAGCCCACTTTTTAAAAGGCTCTCCTCACAGGGGTACCGAACTGCCAGGCGGTGAGGGACTACAAAAGCCTTCTGTGGCTTTTCCCATTCCACATCAATGAATTTATCAAAGAAGGGCACATAAGGAAAAACCTTCACAGAGCGGTCTGATTTGTGTGATCCAAAAAAGACCAAGCCCTCAGCGGAAGCCTCAGCTGCACTATCCAGCTTAAGGGAGTCCCCTACAGCATTGATAAGCGCACTACAAGTGCCTTTTAATGCACCAACCCAAGTAAGGGGTCTTCCTCACAAGGAAGGTCCTGGTCCACATCTTCAGATAAAACAGAATCAGGGACCTGAGCGGCAGCCAGGTCCTGGTCCGATTCAGAGCATTCCCCAGGGCATAGCGGAGGGAGGAGGTGCTTTTTACCCCCCCCCCCCCTTAGAAAATAAAATAAAAAATTTCCTCAGGGCGCTGGGCCCAAAGGGAGCCATACGTTGTCCTCCTTTGCTAGGCAGAATGAAACAGAGGCTGCATGCTGCAGGGAGGGAATTTTTGGCCGGAGGGACCGCCCCCTGGGCAGGGCTGTTCAACTCTGTTAAAACAACATGTATCTGAATATCTAACATGTTTCTGCCTAGTCCTCTCCTGTAAAAAGGAACATAACCCACTTATCAAGACTTGAAGAGGCTGTGTCCGTCCATGGACTATAAGAGAAATATGGTTACTGTACGGTACAATTTATTCTAATTGGTTGCTATCCTTATTGTTATGTGCACATAGTCATGCCCTGATTTATTAACTACTCGCAGGGCCGATCCTATGCAGGTGCGCGGGGTGCAGTTCACCTAAGCGCCACAGAGGTGGGGGCGCTAAAAAGCCAGAGTGCTCCACTCCCTCCTCCACCTCTTCTACTTGTCCGTGTCTTGACACGGCTCTCCCGCCACTGGCGTTTTCCAAGCCGAAGCCCGTCCCCCCTCCCCACCTGAGGGTGGTGAAGCAGCCTCCGGAGAGACTGTCTCCTGTGTAGAGAGACTAGCCGCACAGCGACGTCGCTGAGGGGGCGGACTGCACGGACCATGCCTGACATGTGTTCTCTTCCTCCTCTGTGTCTAAAACTCCTGCTGCGATCTGTGCTCCACCCGGGCGGCACGGCTGCACACTGTCCTCTCCAGCTGCCACAGGGTGTTTTTATGTACCTTAATTGAGGGAGGGTTTGTCTTGGGGGGTCTGTCTGTATTAAGGGGCGGGGGGGGTTTGTCCTGGAGGGTCTGTACTAATGGAGGTGGGGTGGTTTGTCCTAGGGGGAATCTGTACCAATAGGGGGGGTTTGTCCTGTTTGGGTGTGTACTTATGGAGGGGGGGTAGTTTGTTCTTAGGGGGTTTGTCCTGGGAGGGAGTCTGTACTAATGGGGGGTTGTCCTGGGAGGTTTGTACTACTGGGGGGTTTGTCCTGTGAGGCCTGTACTAATGGAGGGGGATTGGTTTGTCCTGGGGGGTCTGTACTAATGGAGGGGGGTTGTCCTGGGGGGTCTGTACTAATAGGGGGGGTTCCTGGGGGGTCTGTACTAATGAGGGGGGGTTTGTCCTGGGGAGTCTGTACTAATGGAGGGGGATTGGTTTGTACTGGGGGGGTCTGTACTAATGGAAGGAGTGGTTTGTACTGGGGGGGGTCTGTACTAATGGAAGGAGTGGTTTGTCCTGGGGGGTCTATACTGATGGAGGAGGGAGGGGTTTATACTTAGTGGGGAGTCTGCACTGACGGAGGGGGTCTGTACTTAGGGGTGACTATAGGTGGTGGAAGGGGGGAGGGGACACCTTTTTTTTAAAGAAGACCGAGTGACACCAACCCTAGTGACGCCACTGCAGCTGTGGGCTCTCCTCCCTCTCCTCGCACGCGATGCTGTACTAGTGAGCGGTGCTTGCCAGCACAGCCGCCCACTATGTTTCTTCCCCCGCCTTCATATCCGCCAGGGAAGAAAAAGAATAGAAAAAAGGAGCACAGAAGGGAATTGTAGGACATGTAGTCCTGAGGACTGGCAGCCCAACTGTAACAAAAACTGCAGCCCACACAGCATGCCCAGCTGAAAGGGAGAGAGAGCCAGGATCTCGGAAAAGCCTTCAGGGAAGTGCACCCAGGACTCCAGAGGACAGTGCTGAGAGATCATCATCAGAGAGAACCCCGCTGCCCTGCGCCACCAGAGTGAAAGCCACACAGCCTAGCGCCATCCCTTGCGGAGAAAAGAATGGAGTCATTGCCAGAATACAGATCTGGGCTCTACCCAGGGGAGTCACCATGCCAACTGCCCCATCTGTGCTGTGATTCATAGTTACATAGTCTAGTTGAAAAAAAAATCCATCAAGTTCAACCAGTAAAAAGAGTGGAAAAAAATATTTGAAAATATATATAATCCCTTTCCCACCGTTGATCCAGAAGAAGGCAAAAAATCCCAACAAAGCATGAACCGATTTGCTCCAGCAGGGGAAAAAAATCCTTCCTGATCCCCCGAGTGGCAATCAGATATCCCTGGATCAATTTTACCTAAAAGGTCACATTCACACTGAGGCGTTTTGCAGGCACCTGTAAACTGCCTCTTCTGCAGCCTTAGTGTGAAAGCCTGCGTGCTTTCACACTGGGGCGATGCGCTTGTAGGACAGGAAGAAAAGACCTATTAGCACTGATCACTATTTTAATGTCACTGGTGATATCAATCAGTGTCAGTTATTTAGTTTCTGGGTAGTGCCGGATTGTATGCCAAATTATCACAATCCCACTATAAGTCACTGATCACCGGCATTACTAGTACATAAAAAAGAAATCCAGTATAAATACCATCTTTTGTAGCAGCCATAATTTTTATGCAAGCCAATATACATAATAATATTACTGGGATTTTTTTATTTTTTACCAAAAGACATGAAGAATACATTTTGATCTAAATTTATGAAGAATTTAGTTCTTGGATATATTTTATAGCAGAAAGTACAAAATATTGTTTTTTTCCATGTAAGAAAAAAGAAAAAACACAGTAGTGATCAAGTACCATCAAAAGAAGCCTCCATTTGTGTGATAAAAAAAAAAACGTAAAAAATTGAATTTGTGTACAGTGTTGCATGACTGTGCAATTGCCAGTTAAAGTAGTGCAGTGCTGAATAGCAAAAAAAAATGCCCTGGTCATGAAGGGGGTAAAACCTTCTGGAGCTTAAAGGGGTTGTAATGGTTTGTTTTTTATTTTCTAAATAGGTTCCTTTAAGCTAGTGCATTGTTGGTTCACTTACCTTTTCCTTCAAAATGTTTTTTTTCTGTCAGAATTTCTCACTTTCTCACTTCTTGTTCCTCCTCAGTAAGCTGTTCTGGCTGACTAACCACTGCTCGGATGATGGGGGCAAGCTGACTGAGGAGAAACAGGAAGTGAGAAATTCAAACAAAGAAAAAAAACATTTAGAAGGGAAATCGAAGGAAAAGGTAAGTGAACCAACAATGCACTAGCTTAAAGGAACCCATTTAAAAAATAAAAAAACAAACCTTTACAACCCCCTTTAAGCCTTTCATTCGCTAAAAGGGGCAAAATAAATCCAGTACCTAGATTTGATGCTGCAGCACCCTGCGATACAAAAAGATCATCTATGAGAACACCTTCACTTCTGAGCTGCGACTTCAGGCTGTGAATGGCTCGCCATCCCTCTTCTTTCAGCTCTTGCACTTCATCATCATTTGTCTGAAATGTCAAGAAAGCACAATTCTACTTGATACTTTTTAATGTAGTTTTTCATGACAGTAGCATTGGGCTTGTTAAATGACCTGTGGGCAACACATGGGAAGAATAAAAACTTTCAAAGTGCTGAGTGCTGGTTTTTATCAGCATTTACTTTACAAACTATATTACTTTGAGGCCAACAAAGATAATCCATACGAAATTCTGTACAGCTTTCTAATACCTGGTGTGAGTATATCATAATATAAACGGTCAGACAATTACAGAATTTTCAGGTACTTTCTGACTGCTGCTCCCACAATCTGCATTTCCACTTTTACAGTACAATTTGAGAACGACCCCACTATTTATTTGTTATGTCTTCCCATTCTAATAGCCTACCTAACTGATAATGGAGCCCTGCCAGCACATTATAGACAGGGTTAATTATGGTAAACATACCTACACCCCAACCCACTCTTTAAATAGAAGGGGAAGGCCAAGTAAATGTATTATAGGATATGGTAAGCAGCAATGTTTTAATATTATTTCAAAGTTATGCTATCTAAATAGGATCATTTAAAGCAGGAGTTATCCTAATTTGACTGCAAAGGTAGAAATACACTTTAAAGTATCTATACCCAATGTTTTTTTTTTTTTTTTAGTTTTGGATAGAGTAAAGAAGGGTGAAAACCCCTGTCAGGTTATTTTTTTTAGTACCATTGGGAACATTTTAATTCACTTCCTGTCCCAGAGATGTAAAAGTTAGAGGAAATGTCCCAAACAGAAGGGAATTCTTCTCGAATGCACCGTACACACTATCGGATTTTCCGACAAAAAGTCAGATGTGAGCTTTTGAACTGAAATTCCAACCGTGTGTAGGCTCTATCAGACTTTTACTTCAGAATTTCTGCCAACAAAAGATTAAGAGCTGGTACTCAATTTTTCACACGGTAAAAATTCCGATTGCAAAATTCCGACGTATGCTCAGAAACAATTTGACGCATGCTCGGGAGCATAGAACTTAATTTTCTTGGCTCATCATAGTGTTGTATGTCACCACATCCTTGGTGAGGGGGATGAGAGAGTTATGTAGCGCTCATCCATGTGAATTCTGTAAATTTGACTTTCTGTCTAGCTGGGCTGTGCTGTCAGTTCGTTCTGTGTTCCTGGGGTGTTTGTCCACCCCAGGGAGTCCGGTGGCGGCAGTGGAGTCCAGGCCAGAGCTCCTTCTTTCTAGCAGCCAATCAGAGTTTTTTTTTTCTCACGGGGCATGCTGGGGAGGGTACTTCTAGTTAGGCGCAATGTTGGGCAGGGGGACCATGTTGGCCCGAAGCAACTGAAGCGGTGATGGGACCCAGTGACTCATTGGGTATTCCATCTTTTGAGAGAAGATCCAAAGTGAGTTGTGCTGTTCGGTGGGGAGTCAGTCTGAGGAAAGCCCGGAGGCAGGCAATCCAATAGGGCCTAGACAAGCCATCGGGGATCAAGGTGACCGGACACTGGGAGTTTGTCTATTGGCAACCTGTCAGTCGGTGACTGAAAACCAAGAACTACCCGAGGGAGATTCAGGCAACTATTTTCATTGAGAAGGAATCACTCCATTAAACTGTGTTCCAGAGCAGGGGCCTGTGGCAGAGGTTCCACTCCTATTTTCATTTGAGCCAAGTCTGTGGCAGAGACTTGTTCTCCTTCTCAAGGGTCAGAGTGATACTCTGGCTGCCAGTTCTGTGAGAGAGACTGTACAGGTACACTACACCCACTCCGGCTGGAGTGGCAATGAGGCAAAAGTATCGTTGAAGCAGGACTGCTTCTACATGGTTAAGGCCTGAATCTGCAAATCTCCTTTTACCAATCTTTCTCTGTCTACTTCAAGTTAATCGTTGCCGTGTTTGGCAAGAGAATAAAAGCACAGAAAACGACACCCTGCTGTTTGGACATTCCATCATTGCTCACATCACCTCATTATCATACCCCTAGACGCATCACTAAAGCCAACACATCGTCCCAAATCTATCCAGCGGCTCTTGAGGGGGTAGCGCTACATCCATGTAAGTTGTGGGTTACTTTTTATGCATACATGATAGGCATGCTTCAAAATGGATTTTGCTCTAGACCTACAAAAGCTAAAACATTCATTTTACCGAAGCATAAGAAACGTGATCTTGTCTATAAATTGTAGTGCCTGTCTACTTACATCGAGTAGCAGTTGTTCCTCTTGTCCTAAAATGTCTTTGCCCACCAGGTTCTCTAGTGAATTCACGGGAGCCATACTGTGAAGAACAGAAACCCAATCTTCCAACTGAGGTCCCAGATCTGGAAACAGGGATTCAAACACCATGTTCTTTGGTTTTCTGGAAGAATGATGGAGAAACAGGATTTCATTAGTTAAGTTTGCATTTTAGTCATCGAGACAAATTCTAAACCTCTTTGAGTAACTAGTTACTATTTCAAGTAATAGTAAGGAGTTTTAATAAAATAAGTTGCAGAACATTTTCAAGCTCTGGAGCCATTTTTAGTCCTGTCAAGTAGCCTGCTTCCATATAACCATAATACCATTTTATCAATAACAAAAAATAACTATTCTAATTACTTAAAAACTGCACTTCCAATAAGCTCAACCTTGTGACAGACCATCAATATATGCCCCTATTCTATATATATTTTTTTTCTCTTGCAAATGTTTTATTTTTCAGTTACAAAAAATAAAATTTTGATATAACAGCATTTTTGGTTATACAGAACATAATTAAAAATAGAGGATCATTTTAATATGATGATGAGTTTTCTCATGTATCACATTTACTGTTAAAATATAGGGTGCAAGAATGTAACAAAACTTTATCAAACTTATATTTAAATAGTATATGTAGCGCCCATGTACTTCCAAGTACCGGTGCTGTTCGAAATTTAAGGGGGGATAAGAGTTAATTAGCTCTTATTCAGTTAATCTGTTAAATTGGGTCTCTGTCTCGGATTGGCTGTGTTGTGGGCTTACTCTGTTGTTCCTGGGGTGCTGTTCTCACTCCAGGACAATAGGTGGCAGCAATGGAGTTGAGAATTGGGTGCTCTCTCTTGGCAGCCAATAAAGAGGGTTGAGTCTCGCTGGGCATGCGGGAGAGGGTATTTAAGAGACGGACGCCTTGTGTTCAGGGTTGTTCTGGAAGTGCCTCACCCACCTTCAGGGTGTCTGCACCACGCGCCCCCGCGTTATGGCCTACCAGGCCGGGGTGCGCGTGCCATGCGGCGCTCTCGGTTCTGAGACCACGTTGGTTCGGGACATCGGAGCTGTGGCTGGGCCCCAGTGATCAACTGGGTCCTGACAATCCACTGGGGATTGAGGTAAAAGGACACTGAGAGGCTGGACGTCGGTCGCCTGTCAGTCGTTGACCTAACTGCAACCTACCTGAAGTGATTCATGCTAAAAGTCTATTGAGGAGGATTGTCTCCGTGATCTAAGTTCCAGGGAGGGCCTGTGACAGAGGTCCTTTCCCTCAAAGTTCTGAGTGATACTCTGGCTGCCAGGTCTGTGGCAGAGGCCTGTCCGGGTACGCTTAACCCACTCTGGCTGGAGTGGCGAAGACGACAGTGTTTTTTTTGGAAGCAGGACGGTTTCCTCATTGCTATGCCTGAACCTGCTATTTTTTTCTTCTAACGCATCTTTACTCTTCACTGCAAGTTTTACTGTTTTACCCTGTTGGGTAAATAAAAGCACAACACCTGCTGTTTGGACATTCCATTATTGCTGCTCTCATCAACTACCCTAGACGGCGGAGTCACAGAGGTAACATGCCATCCCAATTCTAACCAGCAGCTCCTGCGGGGGGAGGGCTACATATATATTTAGGGTAATAAAAAATTTGAACAAAAACTGTGATGAATATAATTTATAAAGCCAATGTTAAAATATTCCTAAATAAGGGAGAGATATTACAAACAAGAGGAAATAAGTAATTTTTCCAGTGCCAAGTTCGGGCAATATGGCTTGGCTTTATCTGGAGCTGCAAACAGTAATCCTAGCCATCTCATATGTCACCCATTACAAAGGTAAACATATATATATATATATATATATATATATATATATATATATATATATATATATATATATATATATATATATATATATATATATATATATATATGGAATAAGCTGATGTTAATATCAGAGAAGGGGAATGGAAAAGAATGGAAAGTAAAATATGTCACTCAAAAAAAAAAAAAGGGGCTGGAGGGGTACCTTATCCAAGGAGTATCTATTAGACTAAATGTTAAGTATAGTGTATTCTGGGGCATTAAGGGAATAACGAGGTATCGAGCCCTGGTGGTAGGAAATGTTCTATCCATGGCTTCCACAAGATATAAATATTTTTTTGTTTATATAGGTAGATAGCTTCTGTTTTTGCATGGATTAGAGATTGGGTAACCGTTTCACTGACACAATGCTAAGTGCGTTTGTTTTCCAGGCTTTCGCTACGACTTGTTTTGCTGCAGTAGTTACAAAAAGCATTAACATGAATTGGCAATTGGATAGGATCTGGGGTTTACTATTAAGTAGAGATGTGCGTTCCCGTTCGTAACAAATGTATTTTCGTACAAATTTGTTCATTTTCCTACCCGCGGAATAATGTGCACACGAAAAAATGAAAGCACCAAAATACGAAAACAAAGTGATTACGAATGAGCCGCATAACGAACAAGCGCAAATACGAACAAACGATACGACAATCTTACGGAAAAAAAAAACGGAAACGGCAAAAGAACGAAAATGACATCTATAAGGAATAATTTGCATTCTCTATTTTAAATCCTTTTTCTGTTCGTATTTTCAGTCGTATGTTCATATTTTCATTTGTGTGTTTTGTAAATCCGTTTTTTTGGTCTGTTTGTAAATTTGTGTACTTGATTCGTTTTTTTGAATGGGCAGTGAGTGAGTGTAGTTAGTGAATCAGGTTCTCTTTTGTGCCGACTGCCGAGTACAGTAAAGCCAAAAAAAAGTTTCCGTGGATTTTCGTCTGAAGGGAGATCAGTTGGCCAGACTTTTGAACCCAAAAATAGTTTTCTAATGAAGCTTACAAACGAACAGATTTTTTGAAAACGAACGGAAAACGTTTGTTTTTATGTTGGTTGGCAAAAAAGTCTGACCAAGTGTACAGGGCTTAACAATAGTTAATATGGATGAGCCGCGTGTTGAAAGTGCCGCGAATCCCGCAATATGTTTACGAAAGTACAAAATGACGAAAATTCACGAAAATTATTGTCTAACAAGAAACGACAATAAATTAAACAGAATAACGAATCATCCCGCATGTACGAAAATAAAACGGTAACCAAAATACGAAACGAACGGAATACGAAAAAATCGCGTCGTACAAATTACGAATGGGAACGAACAGGAAAACGGGCATCTTACGAAATTACGAATCGGTACGGACCTACGGAACGATACGAAACGGAACAAAATAATACGAACATTTTTGCTGTGCACATGTCTACTATTAAGTGCAACAGTTGAATTAGGTTCTATTGTCACCTTAAACACTGTAGAAAGCATTTTAAACACTTTTGACCAGAAGGACCTGACAATGTTGCAATCCCACCAGATATGTGCATGCGTTCCTGGAATGGGACAGCCTCAAAAGCATTGGGATGAGTATTGTGAATTTGGATATCCTGGTTGGGACTAAATACCATATGGTGAGAGCCTTATAGTTGGTTTCAAGTGCAACTATATTTGGGGAGGCAGACCTTGTTGCTAGCCAAATTTGGGTCCAATTTATGTTTTCCGTTTGCAGTTGGAAATCAGTTACCCATTTAGTGGTATAGGTTGGGGAGACGCGATGATATGTGATAGTAATTGGGTGTAAAGATTGGAAATAAGACCAGGTTTATGTGTGTCCGATTTCCAAGCTTGCTCAAACATAGTGAAGCGTGTTTGGTTTGTATCAGGAGGTGCATTGTTATGCAGAAAGTTTTTAATTTGAAGATACCTGAAGGTTTCTGCGTGCAGAATCTTATGAGTTTCCTGCAAAGTTGGGAAAGATGTGATAGAGGATGTATAAAAATTATGAGCATTTGTTAATCCAGATTTCGACCATTTTGAGAATGAGTTTGGAGAGGACTATGCTGGGTAAAATGAGGGATTATGTAGGAAAGAAAGGAAGATTTTGCTTTAATTGTAAAATGAATCGAGTTTTTAATTTATGTTTAGTAATGAGATTTGTTACCGTCTTGCGTTGTGTAGGATTCAGCCATAAAAGTTTAGCTATAGAAAGTGGGTCACAGTCGACTGATTCTATTGCAACCCATAGTGGTATTTCCATCTAAGCACGGTATTTTGTTTGTTGTGACAGTTGGGCAGCGTAATATTTTGAGAGGTCTGGGACACCTAGTCCACCATTAAGTTTAAGTGCATACAAGGTATTTTTTAAGGTATTCTAGGCTTTGTTTTCCCCCAAATATATACGATTTTACACTGTAGGATGCGTAGAAAATGTGATGGTATTGATATAGGGAGAACCTGGAAAAGATAAAGTAATTTAATATAAAATAACTGGATTATCCCGTAAAATAGGAACAATCAAGGTAATTTATGTAGGTTTTCTTGTGTAGTATTTAAATACAACTGAAAGAGTATGTGTATTAGTGAGAAACTTCAAAGTAGTAAACAAGTAGGAAAAAAAAGTTAAATGGTCTCCCAATCTGAGAAAATATCCCTAGTATGGTGTGGTGTGGTGTATATACACCAACCTGTGGATATAAAAAGGTCCAAAGAATGTTCAAGCCTTGGCTGGGCACTCAAGGAAATGGGACGACGACAGCCTTTTATACCTTATATATTAAGGTGATCAAAAAAAAAAAAAACGAGTCTTATATGTACAGTTAAATCTATAGAACAATGAAAGATTATAGAAAATGTATAGTATGTTAGGCAAGTTATTTTAGTCTAAATAAACTATACTTCAATCAATATATCATTAAGACTGAGGATATGAAGTGAAGGGGGTAACTTAACTGGAAAATAATAGTTTTATAGACTGTAGCAACTTATATTGCACCATTAAGCTCATACAAAGAAGGTAAAACACAGGTCTTCATTTGATTATGGACATAGTTCATTTAGAGTACAAATTATGATAGATTAATATGCATCTATATAAATGCATCTTTCTGAATAAAAATAGCGTCTTGACCAAGATGGTCATATTTGATTTGTCAAATAGTGGATATAGTGGACATAGTGGACAGGAAAGAAGGGTAATTATCATTAATATCAGTGGCGGCTGGTGCTCAAAATTTTTTGGGGGGGCGCAAACGAAAAAAAATATTGCAGCCTCACTGTGCCCATCACATGCAGCCACTGTGCCATCAAACGCAGCCACTGTGCCATGCCATCAAATGCAGTCACTGTGCCATCAATTGTCACCACTGTGCCATGCCATCAAACGCAGCCACTGTGCCATCAATTGTCACCACTGTGCCATGCCATCAAACGCAGTCACTGTGCAATCAATTGTCATCACTGTGCCATCAATTGTCACCACTGTGCCATGCCATCAAATGCAGTCACTGTGCCATCAATTGTCACCACTGTGCCATGCCATCAAACACAGCAACTGTGCCATCAATTGTCACCACTGTGCCATGCAACACATCAACTGTGCCATCAATAGTCACCACTGTGCCATGCCATCAAACGCAGCCACTGTGCCATCAAACGCAGCAACTGTGCCATCAATTGTCACCACTGTGCCATGCCATCAAACACAGCTACTGTACCATGAATTGTCACCACTGTGCCATGCCATCAAACACAGCCACTGTGCCATCAATTGTCACCACTGTACCATGCCATCAAACGCAGCCACTGTGCCATCAAACGCAGCTACTGTGCCATGAATTGTCACCACTGTGCCATGCCATCAAACACAGTCACTGTGCCATGCCATCAAACACAGCCACTGTGCCCCTCAATTGTTTCCACTGTGCCAATTGTCACCACTGTGCCCATTGATGCCACTGTGCCCATTGATGCCACTGTGCCCCAAGATGCCACTGTGCCCCAAGATGCCACTGTGCCCCAAGATCGCCACTGTGCCCCATGATCGCCACTGGGCATGTCACTGTGCCCTTTAATTGTCACCACTGTGCCCCATGATGCCACTGTGCCCCATGATGCCATTGTGCCCATTGTCCCCACTGTGCCCATTGTCCCCACTGTGCCCATTGTCCCCACTGTGCCCATTGTCCCCACTGTGCCCATTGTCCCCACTGTGCCCATTGTCCCCACTGTGCCCATTGTCCCCACTGTGCCCATTGTCCCCACTGTGCCCATTGTCCCCACTGTGCCCATTGTCCCCACTGTGCCCATTGTCCCCACTGTGCCCATTGTCCCCATTGTGCCCATTGTCCCCACTGTGCCCATTGTCCCCACTGTGCCCATTGTCCCCACTGTGCCCATTGTCCCCACTGTGCCCATTGTCCCCACTGTGCCCATTGTCCCCATTGTGCCCATTGTCCCCACTGTCCCCCATGATGCCTCTGTGCCTATTGTCGCCCCTTTCCCTGTAAAAAGCACTTACCTGAAGCTTCCATGTCTTCCCTCGATGTCTTCTGCCACCGTGGTGAAGCTTTAGCCAATCAGGTTCCTGATAACCAGAATCCGGGAACCTGATTGGCTGATTGGCTACACTTTTTGTAGCTGCTGACTTTTAATAAACACATTTTTGGGCTGGAACACCCCTTTAAATCTTCTATTTCTTCTGGAATACCACAAATGTGTATGTTTGACCTTCTATTCCTGTTTTCAAAATCTTCCATCTTGGTTTGAAGTGTGGAACAGTCTTCTTTCACAAATTCTATGTCTTCAGTATGTGTAGAAGTAATGACATCAAATTAATTTACCTTATGTTCCAATATAGATGTGCGCTGTCCCAACTCATGGATCTCCCGTGTCAACTTGTCTGTGATCTTATCTGAGTTAGTTTGCAATGCTTTGTGAAGAACCCGTTCAAATTGAGAAAGTAGGTCAGAACCAACATGTGCATTATTAAAAGTGATGGGGTCATATTCAGGTTAAAATCAGTTTCATACTGCTGCACTGAAAAGGGAGACTTGCGAAGCTGCCGAGTACCAGTCTGTGAGGACAGTAAGGCAGCCGCGCCATTTTAGCTGTGTTATTAGTAGTGTTGAGCGGAATACGCCATATTCGATTTCGCGATATTTCACGAATATATAGAATATTCGTGAAATATTCGTTAATATCGAATATTCGTGATATTTTATCAAAAAAAATTTTTTGCGAAATTTCGCTACTGCGAATGAGAAATTGATTGCGAAATTATCGTCCGCGCATGCGCGCGAACAACACGCAAAAACGGAGATCATTTCCTGTTTTACTAAACTAATATGCACTAAACACTAACTCTACTTACACAAACTTATATGACTAAACTAAAGCTATTTTTTTTTTTTTTATACACAAAACACAGAAGGGCAGAGAAAGTATTCGCGAATATTCGTAATACGAATATTCGCATTGCGAATATTCGGCAACATAAAAGGATCGCCTCAGCTACTCGGCCCAGGGTCTCTAATCATACCAGCAATGCTTTTAGACGTCGACGGAGATCACTAGAATGTGATCTGTTTTAAAAATAAATTTGAAAAAATACGAATATTCGCAATAGCGAATATTCATTGCGATATTCGAGTTATTCGCGAATACTCGAATATGCAATATTCGTATCGAATATTCGCAATGCGAATATTCGTGAGCAACACTAGTTATTAGTCAGTCTTGTGCTTTGGAAGTCTTCAGATTGGCTTTTCTCCTGCTATACATGTCTCCAATATATGCTCACTAGACTCAGGGAGGTATTCGGTAATGTGAGATAGTAATTTACTGTTTTGACTCATTATGAGACGCTGTCGGGTCCCGGTCAGTGTGGAGCTTCTAAGCAGACATGTCCTGCTCAGTCAGCTTAGCGCATGTGAGATTCTTCCCGTGAACAGCCATTTACATTGTGTTACATTTTATAAACTTTTAAACATACGTTTTTTTTTCTTTTTTAAAATCAGCACAATGGATGGTTCTCACTTTCGACGAGAGACAACCCTTGTGCTTATGGTTGCTGTCTTTATTTGAAATCTGAAGTTTTCTGCCCCTCCCCCCCCCCCAAATCCCCTGCTCGCCCTGTCACAAGCATCCTTCAAGGGAGCCGATTATTCCCTTCCTTTCTGCTACCACCCCACCTTCATCAATGAAAAGTGATCAATGAATAGAGGTGGAGCATGCAAGCATCTGCCTGTCCTTTATTCATAGAGCGCTTTTCATAAAGGAAGCCATAGTACACAGTGGCGGCTGCAAACACACACCTCCCCACACTGTCGATCGGGCGGTTCACCCGCAACCCGACCCCCCCCAACGCACAGGAGGCTGGTTGGTTAGTCGGACATTCAGCCCCACACTTACCCCATTTAGGTCGCGGGCAGGCAGCACTCCTATGGGCGGTGGCTTCCATCTCGTCTCCTCCTCCTCCTGCATCATGGCAGCATCCGTAGAGTATCTCCTCTTCCTAGGCATCCCATAGGATCATCTATCCTTTTTGCCAATCGGGTGACAGGTCTCAGGAGCTGCTCCCCGATTGGCCAGAAGTAGGATCAGTGTGACAATAGTGAATATTCATTTGATATCGTCGCACAACTGGGTGGGCTCAGGACGCAGTGCTTTGTGCCCGGAGTCCACCCTTTTTTAAAGTCTATTAGAGCCTTTGGTGCTAATCACAAGCTTAAAAAAAACATTGTAATCCTTGTGTCCCACGCCCTGTATGTAGATTAGGGGGGCAGACACATGGATAGGTGGGGTGCCTATGTGCCCCTAATGGAGGGGCCTTCACTGATAGTCCCGCTTCTATGAATTGGAAGGGTGATGGAAAGGAATGGTATAGTTGGCACTCTTGATGAGTGCCTATGACATGTCCAGCGGCTGTTTTAAACCCACAGCACTAGAAGATGATCACTGCAAGATTATGAAAGGTGGGGGGGGGGGGAGACAAACAGAGAATGAAATGTATATAAAAAAAATCAGCACAAGGGGCACTTTTTATTGAATGTTAATACCAACCCTTGTGCTGATTAAAAACAAAAAAATGTTTAGGCCCAATGACTGACTAGGGTTGAATTTGTGAGCTGTTTTACAAACCTTGCTCAAATTTCAGCAAACTAGAATTTTGTCAAAAACAACACCATCTTCATATCCTATTAAGCAAGTTGTTACCAAACAAAATACATAGGAAGCATGGACCTGCCATGGGGAACATGTACCAATGGCAAAATGAATTGTGGTTTTAAGGACAACATTAAAAATACATATCATGTATAATTATGTATAATACAGGTGAAATTCAAAAAATTTGAATATTGTGCAAAAGTTCATTTATTTTACTAATGCAACTTAAAAGGTGTAATATATGAGATAGACTCATTACATGCAAAGCAAGATAATTCAAGCCGTAATTTGTCATAATTGTGATTGTTATGTACGAGAACATACCTGGTAATCAGAGCCTAGTTTACAGGAGGAGGCCTCTCTTACAGCTCTGGCTCAGGAGCCGCTGGAGTGGGAACAGTGAGCTCGGGAGCACAGTGAGGTAGGAGTGCCTGGGTGATGACAGCAGTCAGGCACAGGATGGTGGTCCATTAGGAAGGCCTGGTACAGGAGACGGCTGTTGCAGAAGTGGAGGGTCAGCGACTCTGGAGCTGGCACAAGTACTAAAACAGTGGCAGCAGGAGCTGGGTAAGGCAAGCCGGGTTAGGTACAGAGCAATCAGACAGTAGCGGGGTCAGGCAGGCCGGGTCAAGCAGGTAATCAGACAGAGGATCTTGTGGGCTAAAGCGTGGTCAACGTTCAGCCAGGAGGTATGGCAACGGTAGGTATAAAAACAGGGTCAGAGCAAGCCAAGGGTTGGACTGGAGAGGCTCGGGTGGTCAGGCGGAGCCGGGTTGGTACTGGTAACAGCTTCAAACAGGGTCACAGAATACTGGTACAATGCTGCAGCTGCTGACCTTTTAAAGGCAAATTGGCGGCAATCGAATGTTAACGTGCTCCCGCTGTGCGTGCAACCGTCGCACGCGGCTGCGCCGGCGCACAGGCATAGACCACTGCTGTTGATCCTGTGCAGCCCTGTGCGCGCACGTCTGACTCTACTGGCAGGTTCCTGACAGTGATTATGGCTTACAGCTCATGAAAATCACAAATCCACAATCTCAGAAAAATTGACTACATGCAATATATGAAACAAGGATTGTACATGGAATAATATCGGACCTCTGAAAAGTATAAGCATGCATATGAACTCAGTACTTGGTTTGGGCCCTTTTGCAGTAATTATTGCCTCAATGCGGCGTGGCATGAAAGCTATCAGCCTGTGGCACTGCTGAGGTGTTATTGAAGACCAGGATGCTTCAATAGCGGCCTTCAGCTCTTCTGCATTGTTTGGTCTCATGTCTCATATTTCTCTTGGTGATGCCCCATAGATTCTATGGGGTTCAGGTCAGGCGAGTTTGCTGGCCAATCAAGCACAGTAATCCCACGGTCATTGAACCAGGTTTTCAGTTCTGCTGGAAAATGAAGTCAGCATTTCCATAGAGCTCATCTGTGAAAGGAAGAATGAAGTGCTCCCAAATCTCCTGGTAGACGGCTGCGTTGACCTTGGACTTAATGAAGCACAGTGGGCCAACACCAGCAGATGACATGGCTCCCCAAATCAACACAGACTGTGGAAACTTCACACTGGACTTCAAGCATCTTGCAGTGTGTGCCTCTTCATTCTTTCCTCCATACTCTGGGTCCTTGGTTTTCAAATGAGATGCAAAATGTGCTCTCATCAGAAAAGAGGACTTTGGATCATTGAGCAACAGACCATGTCTGTTTTCTTTAGCCCAGGTAAGAGGCTTCTGATGTTTGTCCAGGAGTGGCTTGACAAGAGGAATACGACATTTGAAGCCCATGTCCAGGATCCCTCTGTGTGTGTGGTGGCTCTTTATGCACCTACTCCAGCCTCAGTCCCAAACACTTTTGAATGGCCTTTTCCTGACAATCCTCTCCAGGTTGTGGTCATCACTGCTGCTTGTGCACCTTTTTGTCCCCACACTTTTCCCTTCCACAAAACTTTCTATTAATGTGCTCTGATACAGCACTTTGGGAACATCCAACTTCTTTTGCGATTACCTGTTGAGGCTTTCCCTCCTTATGGAGGGCGTCAATGATGGTTTTCTGCACAACTGTCAGGTCAGCAGTCTTTTCCATGATTGTGATACTGAACCAGACTGAGAGACCATTTAAAGGCTCAGGAACTATTTGCAGGTGTTGTGGCTTATTTAGCTGATTAGAGTGGGACACTTTGAGCCTAGAATATTGCACGTTTTGCCCAATATTCTAATTTTCGGAGATTATGGATTTGGGGTTTTAATGAGCTGTAAGCCATACTCGCCACAATTACGATAAATCACGGCAAAAATGATCTTGCTTTGTATGTAATGAGTCTATCTCATATTAGTTTCACCTTTTAAGTTGCATTAGTGAAATAAATGAACTTTTGCACAATATCCACATTTTTCAAATTTCGCTTGTGTTCCCATTGCACAGATTCCTGGAAATGGCTAAAAATAAAACAGGTGCATAAGGTGCAACATTTTGGGACCACACAGAACCTCTTCAATCATGCAATACAAGTTAATTTTAAGCCTCTTGAAGTATGCTGTCCTCACTCATGCAAATGTTCAGGAAATTTCAAACATTCCAAACAGCTTTCAAATGGAACATTGACAATAAAGATCAATGTCACCAATAGATGGTATTAAAGGTGTGAAACAATTAAAAGTGTAGGGGGTAAGTTGCATTGATGCTTTGGTAACTTTTGTGAGTAAAGTGCCAGAGAATTGTCATGCTCATAGAAGCATTAGGACAGGAGCAAAGAAAACCCTATAGTTTCTCCAAGTGACTGATACAGTATAGAAATTTAAGAACATCAAATTTACTTCATATGTACATATAGCTATTACATGTTACCTGTGTGTATCATTTCCAGACTGTGTCTCTGTCCTGTTGTATTCCTGAGAACCAGATTGTACATCCTTATTCATCTCCTCCGTGGCAGAATGCTGCTCTTTTTCAAATAAAAATACAACCATAAGCTTTAAGGCATATATATATATATTTAAATATGTATGTAATACTTCACAGATTAGCTTAGTCGTGGTCATAAAGATACAGATGACAGTGCCACCTACAGTTAGGAAGTAACAAACCGCCAAGCTTTTCTATCATGTCAGAGATCATTTAAAGCAGAGTTCCTGAGTTCCAGAGCTCCTCGCCCCCTTACATGGCACATTTGGCATGTCATTTTTTTTGGGGGTGGGGGAATGGGGGCTTCATTAGGAGTGGGACTTCCAGTTCCACTTCCTCCTCCTGTCCAGGGGCTGCCAAGGCGACCCCACCCTTTAGGCGATCTCCTGGGATACGTGACAGGTCCCAGGAGCCTGTCCACTCCGGGAGCGCAACGTAACTCACGCATATGCCGTGGGTGCCCAGCCATGAAGCCGAAAGCTGTCATGACTGGGTGCCCAGAGTGGCAATGGAGGCGCCGGGGGAGAGGAGCAACGTTCTGTTCGCCCATATCGCTGGACCGTTGAACAGGTAAGTGTCTGTTTATTAAAAGTCAGCAGCTACATTTTTTGTAGCTGCTGACTTTTAATAAACCTAAAAAGCCTGGAACTCCACTTTAATGATTTTTAAAAATCCATGCAAGAGAATATTTACGATGGTTGTGCAGCTATGCTGACTGTACCCAATGATTAGGCCATCCATGGATGTTAACATACCCATAACAAAGCCACTTTTATAAACTAATTTCTCAGAGAGAATCTACCTCTGTCCAGTTTGTTATTGATTGCTGAAGGTCGATATAATTTGATTCTTGTAAAAACTGCTAGTTCCAGAATAGGTATGTCACTAATTTGAGATTGCACAGATACCCTGGAACCAGTACCGGTCCTTGCAACCCTATGGTAGCCTTCAGTGTTGCATTGAAACCACGTGTACAATTTCATATTATGGGTTCAAATGATGGCATCCACGCAACTATGGTAGGTTGCCCAGTGCCGAAAAGATGTGAATATTGACAATAATAATAATAAGATAACATATTGGTTACCAATAATTAAAGTAAAAGTTTTCAAAGAGAATAATGGAGACTGCCATTGTTGACTTTCACTCTGAAAGTAATCGTTTCCTGGCTAACTTTTTAGCTTTAAATCCCAACTGTGGACAATTTTTTTTAGAAGGCCCCCTCCAGCCAGTATTGACTACAATTGACCGGCAATCTCATGCTGTCCTGCACAATACCTCTTCTCCACCACACAATATCTTCAGTCTTTTAAGTTAAATGACTTCCAATATAATGCAAGCCAGAATAATGAGTACAATGTGAGTGCAGGGGTAATGGACATGCCCTTCAAAGGGGGCATCACCACAACTCCTTTCATTAATGGTATTCTAATGCAGATCGTGGCTCTGACATCAAATCAGCACTGCTCTCTGCATCAGTGAGGATTAGTCAGCCCAGGACTCTGTGGTATCAAAATGATTGTTCAGTATGTATCTGGAAATTGTAGGCATCAATGAACAAATAGCAACAAATATACACTAGTGGCTAGGGATATACCGATGAAGTATTTACTGATACCAATTACCAATACTTGTTTTTAGTGTCATGTGACAGTTTAGGGCTCCTTCACACAATACATGCATGAAAACTGATGGGAAAAAACACACATTTTACTTGCAGAGACATCAGTTTCACATCAGTTTTCATGTGCGTTTTAGTGAGTTTTTACAGCCTGTTCACATATGTGTGGGCCAGCCTGAGTCTCATTTGAAAAAGAGTCCTGTGCGATTTTTTTGTCTGGTTCAGGTGCAATTTCTCATCTCATACACTACATTTATCACTGAAATTACACCTGAACCAATTAACGAAATCGCACCAGACCAGGCTTTGAAATCGCACTGCAAACTGGCCAGCACACATATGTGAACAAAGTCTGAAGGTATCAGTTTTGGTATTTGCACAAGTACAAGTTATTGTGCAAATCCTTAGTATCGACATTATACTGGTATTGGTGCAGTGCTACTAGTGGCCATAAGCGAGCAAGGGGTTGGGCTTTAATCATTTCTGAGTTACTAACCCAGATCAAGTATGCCCATCAGGAACATCAGTAAAGTCAAAGGTTATTTTTAGCCAACTTCTACTGAGTTAGCAACTGAAAGTACTGAAACCAGAGCATAAACATGACAGCCAGGCAATTAGCATTTGTAGAATGACAAGTCGGCAATATCAGTGGCCATGTTTCTCATAGAAAAGATCTCCTTTTAGAAGGACCAGGAGTTGCAAAATTGGCAGCTGTCTCCAGGCCCACACTCCTTCAATTTATGTGTTTGCATACTTTGAGCCAGCAGTCAGAGTATTGTCTGTCTTCTGCCTCAATGCCAAATGCATTTTAAATTGGAATGTAAATGCCACAACAAACTGAATATATTGCAGCGTACCAGACTTTAGATGTAATAGCTGTAACATAGCTCCTAACTCTCCCCGATTTCAATGGACTGTCCCTGATTTGCAACAAAGCACCACTTTTGGTCTAATCTATATAGTTGTATACAGAGTTTTTTTTCTCAGAAAATAGGTACAGGAACTCAACCATGACTCGTTCAGATTTCACAAACAGTAGAAGCGTCTTAAAGGGGCATTAAATACCAGAATTGCATTACATACAGAGTGCAGAGTTCAGGGGGTTACAAAGCTGTCACTTGTAAACACAGAAACCAGACTTCTGTGTTTACAAGTGATTGTGGTGAGCGGGCACCAAAGGGTCTGAGCCAAAGGTGGTGGAACTGAGTTC
>CM056052.1:227689008-227755297 GCA_029574335.1 Rana kukunoris
TAAGGGGGGGCCAGTGACCCCCCCTGGAATCGGCAAGGGTCTGCCATGCTCGCATCTGTAGTTGTGCTGACTCTCTCTGTTTGTGCGAGTCGGCTCCACAGCTGTTGCAAGATCTGTGTCACTGAGTTACAGAGCTCTTTACTGCCACCTCTGGCTGCTTCCTGTATGTGCACCCTCGTGTTTGCTTTGCTGCCTGTAATGTATTTTCAAAGGGACAAGTGGGGACTGTGAGTACAAGTTAAGGGAGAAGGCTTTATGGGATAATGACTAAGCCCCTCCCCTTCATGACATTGTCAAAGAAGCAGAGCATAGGTGACCGTAAAATTATGCCCCCCCCTGGAAAAAGTTCAGCGGACGCCCATGCTCAGGGACATTATGTTTCGGTCCATCTGATGCTGCCAGGCTTCATCTCGGTCTGTTCAGGAGCTCAGTGATGCTTGGGTCCAGATCTGGGAGGAAATACCCCAGGATACCATCTGTAGTCTCATTAAAAGCATGCCACGACATCAGGCATGCATACAAGCACGTGAAGGGCGATACAAACTACCGAATACCATTTTGAGTTTATGCAATGAAATTTCAGCAAACTAGCCTGCTGCATAAATTTTTTACTTTTCGGGGCGTCTTTGAATTCAGCCCTTTGTAGGTTGATAATTTTCATTTCCATCAAACTATGTGGCATAATTTTGTTCCTAAAACATTACCCAGTCCATAAATATTCAAAATATCCAGCATAATATTTTTCAACATTGAGATCTGATGTGTTTTCAAAGTGTTCCTTTCATTTTTTTTGTCTATATATACACGCACATACACAGTATATTTCTAAATAAGATTGGGGACTCACCACATCTTCTCTGTTTCTGTCTGCACTTCTCCTCTGCTAGCCGTGTGCAAGCCTCTGGGTTGAGTGGGCCTGGACAGGACTGCTTATAAAAAGAACAGACGGAGTTGATTTCTGACTTTGGATTGTTTTGCTGAATATCACTCAGTGCACGCAATTCAAGACACGACGGCTCAAGGGTGGGGCTTGACTCTGTAGATGAAATAACCCTTTTTAGTAATGGCATAAATCTCTCACCTTCACAGCATGTATGGAATTTTCACAGTATGTGCTGTATCTACACAAAATACTGTTATATAATATATTCTCACTTGTATTAACTCAATCAAATATACTATAGAGTGTCAAATTCTGTAGTCGACATTTACCACAAACCAAACTGCTCACTTTTAATTTGGCTTCCAATCCAGTCAATGAAGGCAGTTACTCTAGTGTATACTCCTGGTTTTCCTCTCTCTCCACAGCCATCACCCCAGGAGGTGATTCCATATAATACATATTGCTTAGATGAAGGGTCCTGGCAGGTCAAAGGTCCTCCAGAGTCTCCCTATAGAGGAAACCACCACATTAGATTATTGCTTATTAGCTCATCAAATTAATTGAAGCTCTGAAAAGAAAGTGTGCTATAGCTTTTTGACAGGCTTTGACAAATTAGTTGTCAGATACTGTAGCTGTTGAGTCAGAGTTTCATTAGAAACCCCTGTGCATCAACAAATGCATTTGGTTTTGTTCTTTGTTTTTTCTTAAAATGTCTCAATGCTCCTGATCTCCTCCAGCTTATTTTGGCCACTTTTTGACCACATTGAATGCACATCATTGCTCTGGACCAGCTTTCTTATAATAACTATGCTGGACAATGCATGCACAATTTGGCAGTTGGCACTTGAATTGGCATTTGAGTGCAGAAAAACAGTTTGGAACATAACCCTGCACATGTGGCTCCCACCGCTTCAAAAGTAAATATTTCTAGTCCCAGTATATCTCCTGTGGTCACACATGGTCTGTCTTGGTTTGACACCGAGAACATTTCGTGATTAGATCAGATATTCACACTATGTGTGCAATTATGGGAGTATCATGACCCTTAGGAAATAAAACATCCCCTGAAGAAGCCCAGTGGGTGAAACATGTTGGGATTTTTCATCAATGTCGCTATGATATCAAGCACCATAAGAATTGGGTAATTATTGTATATGGTTTTATGATTATGTTTGTTGTAATTTTCTAATACATTTTTAATGATACCATTGTTAATTGACATGTTGCATCTGAAAAGTCCCATGAATTCTTCCTTCACCTTCTCTAAATACTTAAGGAATGTGGTGCTATAGCCAAATGACAATGCACCAACATTAATCTTTAAAAGACCAAAAAAGTAGACACTGTCTCTGGATGATACCTTAAAGGGGTTGTAAAGGATTTTTTTCCCCCTAAATAGCTTCCTTAGTGCAGTCCTCCTTTACTTATATCATCCTTCGATTTTGCTTTTAAATGTCCTCATTTCTTCTGAGAAATGCTCACTTCCTGTTGTCCTGTCTAACTACACACAGTAATGCGAGGCATTCTCCCTGGTGTGGAAAAAGTCTCTTGAGGGGGTGAGCAGGCAAGTCAAGACGCTATCTACTTTGCAGATAGAGAAAGGAGTTGTGTGTTAGTGGGCGTCCTGACACTCCTGCTTGCCCCCTCCCGCCTTTAAGAGACTTTCTCCACACCAGGAAGAAAGCCTTGCATTACGGTGTTGAGTTACAGACAGAAAAACAGGAAGTGAGCATTTCTCAAAAGAAATAAGGACATTTAAAAGCAAAATGGAAGGATGAGGTAAGTGAAGGAGGACTGCACTAAGGAAGCTATTTAGGGAAAAAAAAATCCTTTACAACCCCTTTAACCACTTCTCCATTGGAGGACATCATATGACATCCTCCACTTTGTCCGGGGATATCTGAATAATGGCTGTAGCTACAGGCATCATTCAGATATCGCTGTCTTCAGCCGGCGATTCTGTGCACGATAGCGATTAAATCGGCGCTTGATCATTCTTATAGGCAGCGGGAGGGGATGTCCCCCCCCCCCCCCCTTGCCGTCATCTGGGCTCTTCTCCGGGCTCTTCTCCGGGCTCTCCCATGCCATCGGGAGCCCGGAGAGCGAATTGGCCGGCGCTCGCTGGATTAGCATAGAGATGACTGGTGACCAGATGGTCACAGTCATCTCTATGACCGTCGGAGGTCCGGGCGCGACGTTATGACATCACACCTGGTACCCGGAAGTAAACAAAGCCGCAACCGCGGCTGTCGGCATGTGATCGCTGATTTTTTTTTCACCGATTTCATGTTTTTAAGCTTGGAGGAGAGATTTGGGGTCTTATTGACCCCGCATCTCTCCATAAAGAGGACCTGTCACACGGATTCCTATTACAAGGGATGTTTACATTCCTTGCAATAGGAATAAAAGTGATCAAAAAAAATGTAAAACATTTTTTGTAAAAATTAAAAAAATTAAGTAAAATAAAATAAAAAAATTTAAACACCGTTTAAACCCCACATGTGAGGTATCGTCGTGTGCGTTAGAGCATGTGCAACAATTCTAGCACTAGACCTCCTCTGAAACTCGAAAATAGTAACCTGCAAAAAATGTTTGGAGATTTTTAAGTATCAAAGTTTGGCCCCATTCCATGTGTGCGCAATTTTAAAGTGTGACATGTTAGGTATCTATTTACTCGGCATAACATTATCTTTGACATTATACAAAAAAATTGGGCTAACTTTAAGGTTTTGTTATTTTTTAATTCATTAAACTGTTTCCCCCCCCCCCAAAAAAGGCATTTTAAAAATTATTGCGCAAATACCGTGCGAGAAAAAAAGTTGCAATGACCGCCATTTTATTCCCTAGGGTTTCTGCTAAAAATAATTTTCTAGCAAAAAAAAATTAGACATGAAGGAGAGAAGTGCCAAAATAGGCCTGGTGGACAAGTGGTTAAAGAATAATTCAAGGCATAGCTATATTATACATAGTTACACTGGCTCAACTTAGATCAATGTAGCCATGTATACACTATACCTGGCCAATGCTCCTGAAAGCTGGAAATCACTAAAGTACTCCAGTGATCTCCATTTCTTTTTGGATCCTGTCCTGAGGGGACAGCCTGATACATTCTCAACATAAGGAGGTCAACCCCCTCAGCACGAGAATGCTCTGCATGTTTTTAATGATTGCAGGCTGTTCTCTTATTGGACAAGGTGGGGAGTGATGTCACCATCCCCTCTACCTTGTCCAATCAGAGAACACTTTGCATTCATTCAGAAAATGCAAAGCTGCCATCTTCCTGTGTTCAGAACTTAGAGGTACAGCCCCCAGAGATAGGTGCAATACTCCAAAGATAGTGGAGGTGACTAAAGTAGTGGTGCCTTCCAGAGGCATCAGCCAGATGTGGTATATAGTTACATTGGTCCAAGCTGGACCAATGTTACTATGTAAAAAGTAGCTATGCTTGGAATAAATTTTTACTAAATGTAATGCAATGTGTGCTTTAAAGCCATCAAAACAGTATAAATTACTGTGTATTTGATGCAATGAAATAAGAGATTATTTATTAGTTTATGAAGCTCTGGTATTAATGCATATGCAGTAGATGAACTTTTCTTTCACTTGTCAAAAAATGGCCACAAATAAGACTGAGTGCTACTTAGAGCACTTAAGAAAACTGAATAGACAGATTTTATTCAAACAGCACAATGCTTTTTTATTTTGCAGTTGCCAACTAATGCTTTTATTTGCATAATTACACCTATCGTCTAAAATGTTCACAGGTAGACAGATCAAACTATCCCAGTCACTGTAATGGTTTTGGAAGTCAATCCATTACCTGGCAAGAGTCAATGCCTCCGGTAAGGTAGCCTGCACAGAACATGGTGCTGGTAAACATCTCTTTCCCCAGGGTCCTCATGCAGGACTCCGGACTCATGACCGGTACACTGGCTTCCATGACAACATCTGAGGGTGGACCATCTGATTGTATAAAAAAACATTATTTTTTTATTTTTTTATAAAAAAACAAAGTAAAGTTTACTTGTACATATTTGCATTTCTTTACAGAAAGGGAGGATGTAAGGTACATCTATTGAAGAGATGGCAACTTTCTGCATTTGGCCTGAGATTTGATTGTCCCTGGGTACCACATCCCTATAAAACAAGCTTTATCCTCTTGCAAGACAATCATATTTCTTAAAAATCTCCGGACTTGTTTATATGGGTCAGTGACATTAATGTCACAATTTGTGTAATGTTCAGTATGTATAAATTACAGTTTTATCCAAGCACTGAAGGCCTTCCTCTTATCTGTGCAGTTTTCTCATCATTATTACAGTGGCAAAAAAGCGTGTTTCCTTCCTCCTTTTCTTATCAATATGTATCACCCACATATAAAATTACACAATTGTTACTGTTCCTAGCATGATAATGTATGGCTAGACTGACCTTCATAAAGTGATCCCCATCCAGCAATGTAGCAGTTTGTGCCAGGAGCAGGATCCACAGGTGCCGAAGGCAGACACACAGGTATTGCTCTCTCGGATGTTCTCACTTTATTTGTCAGCTCTATCAAGGCTACATCACTGTTAAAGGTCTTCTGGTTAAACTATAAAAAAAAGTATATACAAAATTAGATTTGTCAGGTTTGCCAAAAATGTTCTCAATAGAAAATAAAACCGTGCTTCTCAATTCAAGTATTTTAACAAAGCATATTTTCCAGATCCTTGCACTAGAATAGTAGTTACAATGACCTGGATTCACAAACATCAGCGCATATTTATTCCGCCGTAGCATATCTCTTTTACGCTACGCCGGCACAGCGCGGAGAGGCAAGCATGGAATTCACAAAGCAAATGCTGCCAACTCTGCGCTGGCATAGCGTATATTTTGTAGGCGTAAGCCGGTGGAAGTGGGCGTGATCCATGTTAATGAAGCGTGACCCCATGCAAATGATGGGCCGGTCACCAGACAAGTACTTAAAATGAACTGCGCATGTGTCGAGACATGGACGTATCCCCGTGTGCATGCGTACAACCACGTCGGAACAACTGCCTAAGATACGCCGGATCACTGTGTACGTCGTGAACGTAACCTACGCCCAGCCAGACCCACGTCGGCCCATATTCACAGACGTCCAATGTAAAAAACGTAGGCTTGTGTTCCCTGCGCCTCATCTATGGGGAATAACTTTACGCCGAACCTAAAACTAAAAACTTACGCAAACCGCGTAAATCATGCGCCGGGCGCAAGTACGTTCGTGAATCGGCGTATCTCCCTCATTTGCATATTTGAATCAAAAATCAATGGGAGCGCCACATGCGTCCAGCGTAAATATGCGCCCACTCTACGCCGGAATAGGCAAGTTACGTCGGTGGGATGAAGTCTGTTTTTAGGCGTATCTAAGTTTGTGGGTTCGGCGCACAGATACGACGGCGCATATTTGTACTTACGCGGCGAATCTGGAGATACGTCGCGTAAGTGCTTTGTAAATCAGGGCCAATGTGTGTAAAAGTGTATGTAAAGTAAAAAGGTTTTTAGTTTTGCTTTACTTGCTTCCTAAAGACACAAGGGGAAATGACAGGAAATCTGTCCATATTAAGAAAATCCATGACTGTCCCCAAATCATTTGTCTCCATTGGACAATTCACCTTCTACCCTTACTGTGGTAAAAACTATAAAGTTCCCTTTTTGGTAACCAGGGCATAAACAGGGTCCCCATAAGGGGCGCATGAGGCAAAAAAAATTTTTTTGACAAGGTGGTCTAACCCATTACCTCTGAACCTAAACTAAAAAAAGATACTGTATTGCCTTTACATTTTAACCCCAAACGCAAAGCCACACCGTTTAGATTTGCTTGAGGCTTGGAATTAAGAGAAACTTACTAATTACATTAAATACGTCAATAAAGCATACAATCAAAATTCAAATTTAGGCTTAGTTCAGATTGTTCCTGCCAACTGCACTAACATCAGTGTTTTTTGCCATTATCTGTTTTCAATTTCACAAGCTCTTGGGCTGTACTATCATTGTATATGGATAATACACAGGTTTAACTCTACTCCGTCTGTGTTTTCAGCTGTCCCTGACCATCTGCTCCGGGTTAAACATAGAAATGCAAGAAATGATTCAGCTCTCACCATCACTCTTGCTAAAGTTCAGAACTTTTTTAAATGCAGAAGGGGGCTTTTAAAAAACATTTTAATACAAAAGAACTAAGAGTTAATGACCTTAAAGACCTCCTTCAGTGCAACACGTGCTTATTTGACAGGAAAGTGATGCGCACTGCACTCAGAAATAAGCTATTGCGGTATTTAACTATTACAAATAGAAAATCAGTCCAGGTAGCAGTTGCATAGATTGTGATTCCTGTGGTTTGGGCAAAGTTTCTAGTGGTCTATCTTGTAGGCCACATCACATTTAAGCCAGAGGGGCAAAACCTATTTTATCATTACATAGTTTTAAATCTTTTTAAAAAAGACAGGCCGGATTCACAAAGCACTTACGCCAATGTATCTTCAGATACGCCAATGTATCTTCAGATACGCCAATGTATCTTCAGATACGCCAATGTATCTTCAGATACGCCAATGTATCTTCAGATACGCCAATGTATCTTCAGATACGCCAATGTATCTTCAGATACGCCAATGTATCTTCAGATACGCCAATGTATCTTCAGATACGCCAATGTATCTTCAGATACGCCAATGTATCTTCAGATACGCCAATGTATCTTCAGATACGCCAATGTATCTTCAGATACGCCAATGTATCTTCAGATACGCCAATGTATCTTCAGATACGCCAATGTATCTTCAGATACGCCGCGTAAGTACAAAAATGCGCCGTCATGTATATGCGCCCACAAACTAGATACGCCTAAAAACAGACTTCATCCCACAGACGTAACTTTCCTACGCCGGCGTAAAGTGGACGCATATTTACGCTGGATGCATGTGGCGCTCCCATTGATTTTCTACTTGCGCCCGGCACATTATTTAAGCGTTTTTTTGTACGTTTTACGTCCGGCGTAAAGTTATTCCCCATAGATGAAACGCAACCCATGCAAAGGTATGGACCAGGGAACACAAGCCTACGTATTGTACGTTGGATGTCTGTGAATATGGGCCGACGTGGGTCTGACTGGGCGTAGTTTACGTTCACGGCGTACACAGTGATCCGGCGTATCTTAGGCAGTTGTTCCGACGTGGTTGTGCGAATGCGCACGGGGGTACGTCCACATCTCGACGCATGCACAGTTTGTTTTAAGTACTTGTCTGGTGCACGGCCCATCATTTGCATGGGGTCACGCTTCATTAACATGGATCACGCCCACTTCCACCTACCTCGGCTTACGCCTACGAAATTTATGATACGCCAGTGCTGAGTTGGTAACATTTGCGTTGTGAATTCCATGCTTGCCTCTCCGCGCTGCGCCGGCTTAACGTAAAAGAGATAAGCTACGGCGGCATAAATATGCGCCGATGTCAGTAAATCCGGGCCACAGTGTTTATTTTTTTTAGACAAATCTCTCCTTATTTCCTCCACAACTGCTCCCTTTCATATTTAACCACTTCAGCCTCAGAAGGATTTAACCCCCTTCCTGACCAGAGCACTTTTTGCGATTCTGTACTGCGTCGCTTTAGCCGACAATTGCGCGGTCGTGCGACGTGGCACCCAAACAAAATTGCCATGCTTTTTTCCCCACAAATAGAGTTTTCTTTGTGGCATTTGATCACCACTGCAGTTTTTATTTTTTGCGCTAAACAAAAAAAAGAGCAACAATTTTGAAAAAAATATATTGTTTTTGTAATAAATATCCCCGAAAAAATGTATGTATATAAAAATTCTCTGTTTAGGTCGATATGTATTTTTCTACATATCTTTGGTATAAAAAAAATGCAATAAGCGTATATTGATTGGTTCGCGCAAAAGTTATAGCGTCTACAAAATAGATTCGATTTATGGCATTTTGTATAATTTTTTTTATTAGTAATGGCGGTCGATCTGCGATTTTTATCATGCGACGTTATGGCGGACACATCTGAACCCATGACACATTTTTGGGACCATTGTCATTTATACAGCAATCAGAGCTATAAAAATGCACCGATTATTGTGTAAATGACATTGGCAAAGAAGGGGTTAAATCCTAGGGGTCAACTGTGTCCTAGGGAGTCATTCTAACTGTAGGGCGTATTGTCTCAATAGAGCATAACAGATCACTGCTCCCGATGTTGCTGGGCAGAACAGGGAAATGCCTTGTTTCTTGTTCTGCCGCTCCGTGACATGATCACAGGCCCCTGACGGACATCGAGTCCATGGGCAAGGTCACAAGATCTTCTCCCTGCTAGCCACCACAAGCTTGAGGGGGGAGGTGTTCTACTTTATGATTGTCAGCAGCCCCTGCAGAGAGAGTCGCTGCCAGTCTGTATACTTCCTGTAGTGACATCATCTTTGGTATTTCATTTCGACATTCATGACAGAGCCACCCCCACCAGGAGCAGACATTGATTATTGCTAGTGACTATAGCAGCCGCTAGCAATAATCGCAAGTGAATCCGGCAAGCTGGTAGTACCCAAGTTGATGGATTGATCAACTTGGTACATTCAGCCTGCCCACAAACGGTTTGAATCCAGTCTGGTTTCTGCTGAACTGGCCAAGATTCGGAGCGTCTGTGGCCAGCCTTAGTCTTTATGCTGCTCCTTTAGTAAACAAGTAGGAAAGTACTGTATATTATATTTACTTGTTTTAAAACATTTCCAGGCTTAGGCAAATTATGTCATACATCCAAGGAGTCTTCAGGAGAAGAGGGGGGGGGGGATTTGATCAGCTAAGCTAAGCTAACCCCCCTGTCTGCATACCTGAGGTAAGGGCAGATGGATTCCAGGAATTAAAAATGCTACCATAATCCTCTGTCCTTACTCAAGATAGTCGCAACCATAAATGCTAGGGGGGTGTTTAAGCAAAATAGCACAAATAGATTGGTAAGTTTGCTTTAGATATTAACCACTTGACCACTGGGCACTTAAACCCCCTTTAATAACCAGACCAATTTTCGGTGCTCTCACAGTTTGAATGACAATAACTCAGTCATATAATACTGTAACCAAATGAAATTGGAAACAAATAGAGCTTTCTTTTGATGGTATTTGATCACCTCTGCGGTTTTTATTTTTTTCGCTATAAATGAAAAAAGAACAAAAATTTTGTAAAAAAATGAATTTTTCTTCATTTCTATTATAACATTTTGCAAAAAAAGTAATTTTTCTTCATAAATTTGGCCTAAAATGTATACTGCTATATATCTTTGGTATCAAAACAAAAAAAAAAATGGATATTATTTAGTCTGGGTGAAAGTTATAGGGTCTAAAAGCTATGGTACCAATTACTGAAAATTTATCAATTTGATCACACCTGATGTACTGACAGCCTCTCTCATTTCTTGAGACCCTAACATGCCAGAAAAGTACAAATACCCCCCAAATGACCCCTTTTGGGAAAGAAGACATTCCAATGTATTTAGAAAGAGGCATTGTGAGTTTTTGAAGTTGCCATTTTTTTCCCACAATTCTTTGCAAAATCAAAATCAAGATTTTTTTATTTTAATTTTTTTTCCACAACATTTTCATATTAGCGGGTTATTTCTCACACACAGCATATGCATACCACAAATTACACCCCAAAACACATTCTGCTATTCCTTCCGAGTATGGCGATACCACATGTGTGAGACTTTTACACAGCGTGGCCACATACAGAGGCCCAACATGCAGGGAGCACCATCAGACCAATTCTGACATTCCTCTCCTACATGGAAAAATCATCATTTATTTGCTAGAAAATTACATAGAACCCCAAAACTTTATATATGCTTTTTTAGCAAAGACCCTAGAGAATACAATGGCGGTCGTTACAACTTTTTATCGCACATGGTATTTGCACAGCAATTTTTCGAACGCGTTTTTTTTTGGAAATAAAACAGTTTTGTGCTTTAAAAAAAAAAAACAGTAAAGTTAGCCCAATGTTTTTGCATACGCCGAGTAAATAGATACCCAACATGTCACCCTTCAATATTGCACACGCTTGTGGAATGGCGCCAAACTTCGCTACTTAAAAATCCCCATAGGCGACGCTTTAAAAAGTTTTTACTGGTTACATCTTTTTAGTTGGAGAGGAGGTCTAGGGCAAAAATTATTGCACACGCTCTAACGTTCGCAGCGATACCTCACGTGTGGTTTGAAGACCGTTTTCATAGGTGGGTGGGACTTACGTGTGCGGTCGTGTCTGTATACGAGCACACAGGTACAGGGGAGCTGTAATTTATTTATTTTTTTATTGTTCATTTTACTTTATTTTAGTTTGACACGTTTTTCCCCAAAAATAAATGTTTTGATTACTTTTATTCCTATTAAAAGGAATGTAAACATCCCTTGTAATAGGAATATAGCATGACAGGTCTTCTTTACAGTGAGATATGGGGTCAATAAGACCCCACATCTCACCTCCAGGCTAGGAAGCCTGGAAAAAAAAGCGATCGCAGAGTATTGCGCAGGGAGTATTGCAGAGTATTGCGCGGGGGTACTGCAGAGTATTGCGCGGGGGTACTGCAGAGTATTGCGCGGGGGTACTGCAGAGTATTGCGCGGGGGTACTGCAGAGTATTGCGCGGGGGTACTGCAGAGTATTGCGCGGGGGTACTGCAGAGTATTGCGCGGGGGTACTGCAGAGTATTGCGCGGGGGTACTGCAGAGTATTGCGCGGGGGTACTGCAGAGTATTGCGCGGGGGTACTGCAGAGTATTGCTTAGAGTATTGCGCGGGGGTACTGCAGAGTATTGCGCGGGGGGGTACTGCAGAGTATTGCGCGGGGGTACTGCAGAGTATTGCGCGGGGGTACTGCAGAGTATTGCGCGGGGGTACTGCAGAGTATTGCGCGGGGGTACTGCAGAGTATTGCGCGGGGGTACTGCAGAGTATTGCGCGGGGGTACTGCAGAGTATTGCGCGGGGGTACTGCAGAGTATTGCGCGGGGGTACTGCAGAGTATTGCGCGGGGGTACTGCAGAGTATTGCGCGGGGGTACTGCAGAGTATTGCGCGGGGGTACTGCAGAGTATTGCGCGGGGGTACTGCAGAGTATTGCGCGGGGGTACGCAGAGTACTGCGCAGGGTACGCAGAGTACTGCGCAGGGTACGCAGAGTATTGCAGAGTAATGTGCAGGGGAATATGCAGAGTATTGCGCAGGGGGGTATGCAGAATATTGCGCAGGGGGTATGCAGAGTATTGCGCAGGGGGTATGCAGAGTATTGCGCAGGGGGTATGCAGAGTATTGCGCAGGGGGTATGCAGAGTATTGCGCAGGGGGTATGCAGAGTATTGCGCAGGGGGTATGCAGAGTATTGCGCAGGGGGTATGCAGAGTATTGCGCAGGGGGTATGCAGAGTATTGCGCAGGGGGTATGCAGAGTATTGCGCAGGGGGTATGCAGAGTATTGCGCAGGGGGTATGCAGAGTATTGCGCAGGGGGTATGCAGAGTATTGCGCAGGGGGTATGCAGAGTATTGCGCAGGGGGCATGCAGAGTATTGCGCAGGGGCTATTGCAGAGTATTGCGCAGGGGCTATTGCAGAGTATTGTGCAGGGAAGGAAGAGTATTGTGCAGGGGGTATGCAGAATAATGCACAGGGAAGGAAGGTGTTAATGCAGGGATGGCTGAGCAGGGATGGATGGATCTGTGACTGCAATAGTCACAGATCCATCCCACACTGCTGCTGCCATCTGTGCTCTCCTCTCACACTGTACCGATCGGTACAGAGAGAGGAGGGAGGAACCAGCGGCATCAAATTACGCCGGTTTGTTTACATGTGATCGCGCCGTCATTGGACGGCGCGATCACGTGGCAAGGAGCCGCCTCCATTGGCTCCTTACTGCAATCATTGATGCTGCGGGTCCCGTGGACCCGGCGAGCACCGGTCATCGCGTGTGTGCGCCCGCTCGGGTGCGCACACCTGACTCTACGGTAGGACGTCCTGTTAGAGTTAAGTAACCGCCTTATGGACGTATTTCGTCTATAGGGCGGTTACTAAGGGGTTAAAAATAAAAAAAAAACGTTTTTGGGGTTTGTGATGCTCAGATGCAGTGTGGTTCCACTTTAACCGCTTAAGGATTGCCCCACGTACATATACTGTGGCAAGGTGGCCCTTTAGCTCCAAATCACATAACTGTATGTGATACTCCTGATCATTTATCTAGCACCCCGCTCCCACCTGCTGAACACAGTAGGAGCCGATCAGATTTGCCAGCCGCAATGGACGGCAGGAACCCAGCCATTGTTCGAAGAGAGGCAGAACAGTGGTCTGCATATGTAAACAAGGCAGACCACCGTTATGCAAGAATGGAAAATGGAGATCTCAGGTTTCGGCTAAGCAGAAACATGTATCTCTATTTTCCTTTAGTCAAAGCTCGTCCCCTACAATTAGAAAACACAGTTAACCATTTGATCACCCCTGAAGTTAACCCCTTCTCTGCCAGTGTATTCTTTTAGCACTGATCACTGTATTGGTGCCACAAAAAAAAAAATCTATCCCAGTTTGTAGCAGTTATAACTTTTGCACAAACCAATCAACATACACTTATTGGGATGTTTTTACCAAAAATATATAGCAGAATAGATGACCAAAATTGTTTACATTTTTTTATTGGGTGTGTTTTATAGCAAATAAAAAAAATATTTTCCCCCAAATTGCTCTATTTTTGTTAATAGCGTAAAAAATAAAACCTACAGAGGCGATTAAATACCACCAAAAGAAAGCTGTATTTGTGGGGAAAGAAAAGGGTACAGTGTCGCACTAACGTGCAATTGTCAGTTAAAGTAAAGCAGTGCCGCAATGGTAAACATATTTGTAACTCACATTTAACACACGCGCACAGACTGAATGTCTTATTGATTGAAATTGAAATTTTATAATACTTTAATACCTTAGGATGAATTATAATTCTTTTCACTGGAAAGACCATTTTTCCATCTTCCTGCTTGCTGAGATCATATTCTCCAACAACAGCTGTCCAATGCAATTCATTTACATCCCTAAAATGCACATAGAAAATACACACATAAGCATTTGACAATGTGACTTTATTGAAGTGTCATGAATAATATAAGTAATCAGTTTACTTTGGGAAAAATCAACAGCAGTGCAAAGTGCCACAAATAGCAGGACAGGGCCATCTTTTCGCATGGGCACGCTGGGAAGTTGCCGGAGGCCCCACTTGCCTGGGGGGCCCCATCTGCCCAGCGACCCCAGCCAAGCAGAGCCATCTTAGTGAGCGAGCACAGCCTGTGAGGCCCCATCCGTGCTGGACAAATAAGTGCAGCTGTCAGACTCAGTCTCTGATGTCAGGGATGGGCGGGCTGATATTCGCTTTCAGCATCCTGACTCCTCCCCACAAACAGAGCGCCACCCTGCCCTTCGCGGACACCTCCTACCACACCAGTCAGGGGACAACAACTGCCAACATAGCCTGAGTGACAAGGAACCAGTGGCAAGTGATACGCCGTATCTGGAGGCAAGTGACACGCTGTAAAGTATAAATATTGTGCTTTCATTCATGAGAGTAGGTGTGTGAATTGGGGCAAGCTTGTAGGGGCCCCATAGCATTACTTTGCCCAGGGGCCCATTAAGATGGCAGTGTAACAGGGTGCCCAGGGTTAATATCCCAATATTGCCTTATACTTCATTAATTTTCTGTTTTGATTTTATTGCATTGTCAAGCAATCGCATGACAAAGCCACAATTATGTATATATTGCTCAATAGACTTTGCAAGAGCCGCTTTAGGACCCAGCGGTATTTGAAGCTAGGAGAGCTCTCCACTTTGGGCCTGATTTGCAAGGTGTGAAATGAGGTGAATGCAATAAAGTAGAGTGGAGTAAGCTCAAACATCCAATCACGTGCAGGGGAATAACAAAATAAAGAATTGGCTCATGATTGGACATCTGATTATCGTACTGCATTTCACACCACTTCTCACCTTAATTAATCAGACCTTTTGCCTTTATGGTACATATTCAAATGGTTATGTGGAATAATTGATGCTTCCAAAGGCTTCTATTTCATTTGTCATAGTTTTCAGATGCTTTCTTTCCGTATGTGCTCAGATGTACAAATTGTGGCATTACTTAGGTGGAATCATTTTTATAGGCACTGTGAAAGAATTCTGCAGTCCTATTAGATAAAAAGTACAGGCATGTAGCTTACTGATCAAGTAAATCAAGTAATTTAATTTTGATATAAAAAAAAAAGAAAAGAAAAAGGAAGAATGAATTTCATACCCATTAAAGCAATGCGCAGCTGTAAGGACCCACACATCTCCTATCAGGACTCCTCCACACATAAGCTCACCATTGAGTCTAATGTTTACCAACCATGGCCAAGACCCTGGTGAGGTAACACTTCCTCCAACTATACGACCTTTGGGACCGGTGCTGTTAATGACAGGTGCTATAGTCCGTCCACAGGTTACTGATAAAGAGAAACACAAATAGAAAGCTCTAATTATTTTATTCTAGCATAATGGGGTCAATTCACTAAAGATTACCACATGTGATATGAAGGTCACGTTACTTTTTGGGAAAAATTGCATGAGATAATAACTAATAATTTTGCTAGAAAATTACTTAGAACCCCAAACATTTATAATATATATATATATATATATTATATATCAGAGACCCTAGGGAATAAAATGGCGAACTTTGCAATATTTTATATTACACAGTATTTGCACAGCGGTCTTACAAATGCATTATTTTTTTTTAAAAGAAAAAAAAGAGACACTTTCTTGAATATAAAAACGAAACAGAGGTCCCTTTCACACTTGTACGACTTCAAAGTCGCGCGATTTTACCGCGATTTTGCGGCCGCGATTTCAATGAATGCCTGTGTAAGTGGCATCAAAATCGGTCCAAAGTAGTGCAAGGACTAAAGTCGTGCCAGTATGAATGGTGTTCATTGAAAATAATGGAGAATGACTTGTCATACGATTTTGCAGTCCAAAATCGTGGGACAAGTCGTGTAAGTGTGAAAGGGCTCTTAAGCACAATTTTTTTGTATAATGTAAAAGATGTTACGCCAAGTAAATAGATACTCAACATGTCATCAGGGGCGGACTATTGAGACACTCTGGCACTGCCCGAGGGCCCCATGCCACTAGGGGGCCGTATCAGGGTTGCCAGGGACAGTATGTAAAAATCAATGTTTTTTTTTTACATCTGTCCCTGATATGTCCGAAACCGACATGCTTTTGATGTGAAAATCCTGAGATTTTAGCTGCCCTGCCTCTGCACTGCCTCCTAGGGTGGTGGCCATCTGTAAGCCCGGGGGCCCCATGAGTTGTTAGTCCGAGTTACGAAGTTAGAGGAGGTCTTTTGCTAGAATTATTTCCCTCACTCTGGCGATACCCCACTTGTGCGATTTTAACACGGTTTACATTTGCGAGCACGACTTACGTATGTTTAAAAAAAAAATTAAAACATTTTTTACATTGTCCCTTTAAAAAATACAAATAAAAATTCTGATCACTTTTATTGCTGTCACAAGCATCCTCCCCATGTTGAGGGCATGTGGCCTGGTACGGTTCATGAGGGGGGCCACTCTCTCGCCCCCCTCTTTTCCTGCGGCCTGCCATGTTGCATGCTCGGATAAGGGTCTGGTATGGACACCCCCCCCCCCTGCCATTTTTTTTACATTATGGTTTGGGGTGCCCCTTAAAATTCATACCAGACATGAAGGGTCTGGCATGGATTTTGATTGGGACCCCTACGCCATTTTTTTTTATTTGGTGCAGAGTTCCCCTTAATATCCATATTAGACCTGAAGAGCCTGGTATGGAATTTGGGGGGACCCCCACGCAATTTTTTTTTACATTTTGGTTCGGGGGTTCCCCTTAATATTCATACCAGACCTAAAGGGCCTGGTAATGGACTCGGGGGAACTCATGCTGTTTTTATTAATGACTTATCTGTATTGCGGGACCAAACAATTCATTATAGCCATGAGTAGTTTAATTTTTTTTTCCTTTAAAAATGCATTTTTGCGCAGGGACTGTTCTAAACATAGGAAAAATGTGCCACTTTACAGGCACACTATAGACCCCCCCCCCCCCCCCCAGGTATATGAATTTATAGAAATATTTCACTTTTGTTTTACTTTAAGCATTATTAAAATCACTGCACCCAAAAAAACTTTTAAAACTTTTTGCATTGATACATGTCCCCTGGGGCAGGACCCAGGACCCCAAACACTTTATGACAATACCATGCATATTAACCTTTAAAATTGGCACTTTTGATTTTCACGTTCGTGTCCCATAGACTAACGGTGTTCGAACAAATTTTTGCATGTTCTGCTGCGAACTAAACCGGTTCACTAATTATCGTTTTTGCACATTTACTATTTTTTCCTTTACAGTGCTGTCATACTCTTATTGATGGATGATTTTTTTTTTTACGTCTGAATATAATGCATCCAGAAATTATATGGCAAATTCTATGCATTCCCGATATAAACATTTTAATTTAAAAAAAAAGATTAAAATTTGATTGTAGGCTCTCAAGAGCAAGGCCCTCCTAACTCCTTTGACCCCTTTGTATTAAAAGGTATTGTAACTGTACTGTCTCCCCTTGTAAGTATAGCACAAACTGTTGATGCTAAATAAATCCTATGTAATAATTAGTATTTTGTTCTGTATACCAAAAGGAAACTGTATGCCCACTTTAATTTCCTTTGTCCGATATAGATGCTCAGGAGATTAACTGTCTATACTTACATAAACTTCCTTCATCTGGTGAGTCACTGAGATAGTCCATGTCACTTTCCAATTCTGTATAATAAAATAATGAAAAGATAATAAATAACTTGTAATAGCACCAAAAGCAGTTGGATCAGGAGGAGCATTATCAGAATTTCCTCTTTTTTTTTTAAACAAACGTGGATTTACTGGTGTCCCTGCCACCCCAAAGCACCTGGTCCCCATTTTGATGGGACACAGACCTCATCCGCACAAACCTGGCAACGCAGGGGGCTTGCCAGAATCTGGAAGCCCCCTTTTTTATTTTTTAATAAAGGATTTGTCAAAAACTTGTCTCTTGTGTTTATTACTTTTTGACACTTTTGGTGAATAGGTAGGGATACTATGTACCCGAGACCCATTCACATTAAGGGGCCCCTTTTGTAAAGGGGGCTTCCAGATTCTGATAAGCCCCCTGCCTGCAGACCCCCACAACCACAGGCCACAATTGTGGGGATGAGGCCTTTGTCCCCATCAACATTGGGACAAGGTGCTTTGGGGTGGCACCCCAAAGCAGCCAGCTGCCAATGTTGTGGGCATTGTATGGTTCAGTCGTTTCCCCCCCCTTTTCTAACCTGTCAGGCTGCATGCATGGATAAGGGTCTGGTATGGATTCTGAGGGGGGCCCTACGCTGTTTATTAACATTTTGGCATGGGGTTTCCCTCCAAATCCATACCGGTCCTGAAGGGTCTGGTATGGACCGGGGGGACCCCACGCCATTTTTTCAATAATTGGATGCCAGCAATTGCAACCAAGTTATTTTAAATGTAATTTATAATGAAAAAAAAAAAGAAAAAATCAGCTCACATTTCTGCCGTAGCAAGTTTTATGCTTGCTACAGATGCGCCACTTTACAGGCACATTAAGGGAACCCTCCAGGCACTGTATTTGAAGAAATGGTTCATTTTTATTGTTGCACTTTAACCATAATTAAAATCACTGCTTTTTTTATTTATTTTTCCTGTTCAGCTCCCATAGACTTCAATGGGGTTCGCTGTTTGGGCTAGAACATTTACTCTGTTCAGGAGTTCTGCTGCGAACCGAACAGGGGGGTGTTCAGCCCATGTCCAATTAACGACCCCCTCTGCTACTTAGCCGACCAGCTCAATATCCCAGCAGTTTAATTGACTTGATGCTACACTCTTCTCAAAAAAATCAAAGTAACCCTTTTTAATCAATGTATTTAGGGTCTAATAATTTGCCCCAAACGATTGCATCCAACAATAAACTACCATGCAAAGACTGAGAATGCATGCTTTAACACATTTGGGAAAACATATCAAACTTCATATTGAGGTCCAAATGCACGATAGACAAACAATTTGCTTTACAGGTCATTCTTACTGCACTCTTGCAGCTTGAGATGGCAGTGTCCAGCCATAGCCTTGATGCAAGCTTGTGATGTGCTGTTCACCTCTGAGCAGAAGCGCTGATAAAAGCCACACAGTCGACTCAATGACCAGCTCCTTTCTACTGGATCAGCTTCACTTTCTGCAGTCAGCAGATCCTCACAGGTTGGATCCATTTCTGTTGCTGTGTCTTTTCCTGTAAGAGGCCAGAGCAAATGTCATTCAGACATTTAAAAAAGCATTTGTACCTTATATCAACCTTTACTATAAAAAAAAAACGTCCTTTGCTAATCTGAAAATGCTAGCTATCCGACCACAATGCTAAATCTCTTGCATCAATACTTTCAGAACAAGACTTTGACTTGCATACTTCTGAATTAGTGTCTCAGAAAGTATTAAGGTCAGAGGGCCAGCATAACAGCCAGAAACTAGGACCTTCAAAAGGAGGTCAACAATGGTGCATTGGCAGTATATTAACATGTAATACATGTGGCTAGAACATTCAAAGCAAATGGGCTGAAAAAGGTGACTGTTTAAATGGCAGAATTCTTGGCCCCACTAAATAAAATGCTGACCAACTAGACCAGCATTTTAAACATGGAGGAACCCTTGAAGTAACTTTCAGATCTCATGGAACCCCTGCTATTACTTACAATATCGTTTGCTTACAGTATGCAAACAGTAAGCCAAGATACGATAAAAATTGAAAGATTTAGGAAACCAAGTTGTATACCTAATAATTTGACACCCAGGTCCGCTTTATACACTACAATTTTCAGTAATTATATTGGCCAGCTATACTGAACAGCTATAAAGAAAAGAGTGTTCACTTATATTCTTAGTAAGAAATGCTCCCTTAAACAGGTGGTCAGTAGAAAAGGGTCCCCCTTACAGTGGTGGACAGTGGAGAAGGGCCCCCTTAACAGTGGTGGTCAGTGGAGAAGGGCCCCATTACAATGGTGGTTAGTAGCGAAGGGGAACAATTACACTGGTGATCAGTGGAGAAGGGCCCTATTACACTGGGGGTGAGTGGTAAAGGTCCCTATTACACTACTGGTAAGTGGAGAATGCCTAATCAACAAACAGCTAAAATATTTATCAGTTTTAATAGTTAATGATCTGAAAGTCATAAATTGCTCACTGTTGAGGTAACTCCTAGCAACGTCTGGAGGAACCATAGGGTTAAGAAATACTGAATTAGATCATAAAATTACCTCAGCAATATTTGTAAACCCAAACATCCTATATGTAGGAAAACAAGAAGCCGACAATTAAATTAAAGCAAACAAAATTAAGTTACACTACTTTCTTAAATCAGATTATATTTGTATATTCACTTTTTTTTTTTTTTTTTTTAGAAACGCTTGTGTTAGGAAATTTGAATGAAGCAGCACAAAATCTTGAGTCAGCTTACTATCACAGTGCATACTACAGAGACAGCTTTGTATTTTATACACATATAAGAACCAAGCACTCACTAAGACATGAAATGAGAAGTGCAATTTACTACATAAATACGTACACTATCCTATATAGAACCCAGAACCAGTCCTTTACACAGTTACATTTTTATATTGTAGCATTTTTGATCAGTTTGCTTGTGAATGATTTTTTTTGTATCTAACAGGATTTTTAAAGGCAATCTTCAAATACTGTAGTATAGTCTTGGTAGGGCCATGTTCTTATAGTGTATAAAATGACCAAGGACATTCTACCCAAGCATATTTTGAAGGGGAACTCTGAAATGACACCACAAACCTCTACATTGTACGCTGAGGCTGCTACATTCTGGAAAGAGGCAAAGAACGCATCCGCTACACTCCAGCCGATGACGATTGTGCTCATTAACGGCCCCCTCCAATGCCTGCAGAGCTGTTTTAAGGGCCACTTCCAGAATTAAAGTTCCCTTGTTAGACAGAGCTGTCAAAAAAAGAGGGACATTTAGTTACCAAACATTTACTATAGACCAGACAACAGAGTTTGCTGTATATGGCTAAAAACCCATAGTAACATGCCAGTGCCAAATTGATCTGTTTTACAGAAAAATTAACGTTTCTGAAAACTAGCAAAATTCTACCCAAAAGACAGAGGAACTAGAATAATTTTGATTTCTTAGAAATCAAGTATTGCACATTGTTTTCCATCAATGAAAAAGTTATTGATAACCTTTGTTGGGTAAAAAATTGTTAGTTTAATTTAAAACTTTCTATCAAAATCAAGCATATTTCCAGTTTGGATGATTTTCAGTTCAGTCTGCATGCCATAGTTACAATTATAGTAAATAGATGATCTTTTGAAGAAACATCAAAGAGGAAGATCTTGTGTTCTACCCAATAATGGTCCAACTACTGCACCTGCTTTGGAGGACTCACCTTGTAGGATACTAGCTGGTAATCTGTATTGCTCCTTACTTATTGGAGCACAGTCAGTCTGTTGTAGAGCCAGGCATGACATCACGGACACAGTCAACCACAGGAGCTCCATTGTATACTGCCCAAATAGTTTTGCCGAGGATGGGAACTAAATGGTCCTGTATCTTGCTATTCTTCTGTAATACCAAGTTTCAGATTATTGTTTTTCTCCAAAGAACACGACTCTGGCCCTCTTGTAATCTCCACTTTGTCTTTGAATCAGTCTATTATTCTCTCATATAGTCTCTGCCCCTGCTATTGACCCAGTCTCTCTCGCTACCTCTGTCTCTCTGCAGGCACTGTTCTGTTTATGTGTTTTCACTCTCTCTTCTGCCTTTGTCTCCCTTCACCCTCTTCTGAAGTTGACAGTTGGACAATACACAGCATGGTTAGTTGCGCTGTATATGTCCAGGACCACAGGAGGGGGTTGTGGGGAGGAAAGGACAGTTCCCAAGCGTTCTGATAAACTGCTTGATTCATTAATGCTTTGACACAGATGCCAGGACAGGAGGAGGCAGTGGGAGGGAGTCTGTGGACTGGATGGGGTGAGAAAAGAAGGGTTTGTGTTCATTAGCACTAGGGTTGATCTTAAGCCTTGCTACATCATCTCCCGTTATGAACAATTGTTCAGATTGTACTGTAAAAGCGCTCACCCATGTAACACTTTGTCTAGAATAACCTCAGAGTACTGCTTTGATTAATGGCTTAGGCAATAACTCAGAAATTTCTTAAACACAATATACTTAAAGAAAAATTAAAGGGTCAAACACTAGTATATTCAAAGTCCATCCCATTAATGCATATACAGGATGTGATTTTTAAAAGATGTATTTAATTTGTAGTATAGCCAAAAATAATTTTTGTACATTTGCATAGTAAAAAAAAGTTACCCCTAAGTGCCCCATGTTCGGCAATGTTTGTTAGAACTTTTACTTTTGGTTGGCACCAAAAGTCCAGCAACGAGACTTAGTTCCAGCTGCGCTACAGATATGAAAAAGGAAAATCACATGGAGCATCTCTTCCATTCAGAAAACACTTTCATTCTTTTCACTTAACGCAAGGCACAGTATATGTGATTGGAAGAGAAAGACTGATATTCATGTGACAGGATGACAATGCTAGGGCGCAATGTGGAGGCTATGGTTTCCCTAAAATAAGGACATGTCTTAACAAGGACTTTCATGGCAAAATCACCAGGTATTTATTTAACTGAAACTGGAGATTTAAAAAAAAAAATGGTATTTTTTTTAACTTTAAAGAACATGTAAAACCAAGTTTAAAGTACATCTCTGGTCACAACATACATGTTAATTTTATAACATCAGCATTGTAATAGCAATACAAAGAATAGATATTACTGACAACATAATATAAGTGCACTTGAAAAAAGTTCTGCCTGCTGGCCACCCCTTTCTACTACATTCTTTGCAGCTTCTCCTTTGCTGTTTTCAATTTCTAAGGACTATATATCCCAAGGTACTTTGCTGCCTACAAGCTGCCATTCCTGTGCCGACTTTGCCTTTTCAAACTCTCAGCACCTCTGTAATTCAGAAGATAGGCTCTATAAAATGTGTGACACAGCAGTGTTTATCAATAGGGCATACATATGTCACAGAATTCCATAGAGTAAATGTGTGGAATCTTCACAAAGTATATGTACAAACTTAAAGATGGTTCAGATTAATAAGAGTAGGCTAAAAATAATTGAAATGCAATGTAGAAATTAATAAATGGGAGTTGAGGAGCATGTGACCTCCTCCCAAAATACAGTGCTCGTTTCTAGGAGCCCAGTCCCCCACCTGAAAATTGTTACCAGATAGGGAGGAGGACAAAAATTTGCCCAAGCAATCATTTCAGAGTTTGCAATGAAGATATTTGTTTGTTTACCTGTGACAATTAAAGAGCCAATGGCTCCCACAACTGTCTGAGCCAATGAGGAGGCAGAGACCCCGGAGAGCAGCAGCTCGCTGGATCATGATTGGGCTCTGGTAAACGACTGAGGGAGCAGCTGCATACTTTTGCTTGTATGCTTAAGATGCATGAAGGTAAAAAAACTTTCAGCCTTTACAACCACTTTAATTTTGGAGGAAGAGAATACTCTGTGTTCAGAGGTCTTGTCCTGGGTGAAGGCACTGCCAACTTTATTAGCCACTTATGGACCGCAGGGATGTAGTCCCAGGGGAGGGGGCGACCACACTAACCCACAGCCAGACTGACTGAAGTAAGAAGAAATTCAGACAAAGAAAAAACATTTTTTAGAAGGGAAATTGAAGGAAAGGGCGAGCCAACAATGCACAAGCTTAACCACTTCAGCGCCGGAAGGATTTACCCCCTTCCTGACCAGAGCACTTTTTGTGATTCGGCACTGCGTCGCTTTAACTGACAATTGCGCGGTCGTGCGATGTGGCTTCCAAACAAAATTGGCGTCCTTTTTTTACCACAAATAGAGCTTTATTTTGGTGGTATTTGATCATCTCTGCGGTTTTTATTTTTTGCGCTATAAACAAAAATAGAGCGGCCAAAAAAGATAGGACGTAGAGCTCCCGCGTAGCAGTGCCACCGTCCCGCAGTAATATGACAGCGGGTGGTCGGCATCTAGTTAAAGGAACCTATTTAGAAAATAAAAAACAAACCTTTACAACCCCTTTAAGCAGCCCATAGATAACTCCATTAAAGGAGTTGTAAATGAAAAAAAATGTCACCTTAATGCAATCTATGCATTAAGGTGAAAAAACATCTGGTGTTGCTGCCCCCCCCCAGCCCCCATTTTTCTTACCTGACCCGTCGAAAGTCCCGCGCGGTCCCCGAGATCCTCTTCGCCCCTCAGCCTGGCCGCTGATTGGCTAGAGCAGATGGATTGAGAGCAGCGCAGCCATTGGCTAGCGCTGCTGTCAATCACATGCAGTGACGCAATTACTGACCACCATGCGAGCTCTCGCATGACTGTGGTGAGTAATTGCGGGGAGGACTAGTGACAGCCGTCGAGGGACCCCAGCAGACGTGGATCGGGGCGTTTTTGCTTTACAAACGCTTTAACCACAAGGAATTAGGTGCACACCAGTATGAAAATACAAAGCTTATATAAGAAAAGATTAATAGCACATAAATCCAACGTACAAACAAGTGTAATCGACAAAGGGACCAAAAGTGTCCTGCTAGAATTGTGCATATATAGTATAACCAGGTATATATAGTTATCAAAAAAGATACCTCCAGATGAACATTGCAATTTCAGTTGCAGGGGCCTCTGAGGATGATTGCAATGTGGTGCTTAACCCCTTCCATACTGGGCCATAATATGAAGCCGGCAGGAACCCTCCCTCCAGGTGGACGTCATATTACGTCCTTTCTTTCCGGCCATCTAGGGGGCGCACGCGCCACCGTTAATGACCCAGTGCGCGCGCCCGCGATACACACAAATCCACCTCCTGTCAGAGGTGAGGAGACCGATGCGTGTTACCAGTACAGAGAAACACAGATCAGTCTCCTCCCCTTGCGAGTCCCAGTCCCCCTACAGTTAGAATCACTCAATAGGGAACATACTAACCCGTTCAGCGCCCTAGAGTTAACCCCTTTCCTGCCAGTCACATTTACACAGTAATCAGTGCAGTTTTATAGCACTAATCGCTATAGAAATGTGAATGATCCCAAAAAAAGTGTCAAGTGTGTCCGATATGTCGCCGCCATTACTAGTAAAAAAAAAAAAAAAAAAAAAATGTTATAAAATCGATCCCCTATTTTGTAGACGCTATAACTTTTGCGCAAACCAATCAATATACGCTTATGGAAAAAAATGGATTTCATTTGGGTACAGTGTTGCATGGCCGCGCAATTGTCATTCAAAGTGCGACAGAGCTGAAAACTAAAAATTGGTCTGGGCAAGTATGGAAGTGGTTAAAGACAAGATTAGTGGTGATGGGGCAGATCCCCCAGTCATTGTCCAACCCGCGTGAAACACAGCTTCTCACCAGCAGAAACTGGAATTCAGAGTCAGCCTATTTACTCTGGGGGGGGGGGGGGGGGGGGGGGCGCAGTACAATCACAAGTCAACCACTCGTTCCCTTCTGGATTTTTTTATTTTATTTGTTCTACATGTTAGAGAATAAAATAAGAAGACGCCACCACATAGGTGGCACAGCTGGAGTCTCTTAAAGAGGAAGTAAACCCTCAACAACAACAACAAAGCACCCTGCAAGACAAAGGCATAATGAGCTAGTATGCATTATAGCTCATTATGTAGTACTTATGTTTGATCGAAGCCGCCGCAGCGGGCCACATCTCCCCCTCTGGCTGCCAACATGTCATCCCGGACTTACTTCCGGGTATCGCAGCTCCGGCGCTGTGATTGGTGTCACTCCTGCAGGAGCTGCCGTTAATGGCATGAAGACTGGACCAACAGCACATGTGCCATTGCTTCAGTTTGCCCAAGTGCGCAGTGCCATGTGCACATGCAAGCACGGGGGGATATCACCTAAACAATGCAGGTTTAGGAGATATCCTGGGTAGCTGCAGGTAAGCCTTAATATAGGCTTACCTGTAGCATAAATAAAAAAAAAGGGTTCTATGGTCACAACTTACACTTTCATTTTAGCAATGCAAACAATAATTATCACTGACAATCCAACATACGCCTATGTGAAAAATTACCTTTTATGTGCTGCCTGTCATCAGAGGGCCGGCTCTGTGAAATGTGTGACACGGCAGTGTCTAACAGGGTATAGTGAATACGTGTCCCAGAATTCAAGAACATAAATTTGTGAGGTTCTTCACAAAGTTTACAAACTTCAAGATCTTTCAGATTAATAGAAAAGTAATACAATGTGGAAATATGCTGATTTTACATTTTGACCATAAATACACTTTAAGGGAAATCTTTCCACTGGTGTACTAGAGCTAAACAATGCAACTGGTTATTTTAAGATTGACTCATAACTGAAACACCACTTTTGGAAGAACTAATTTTAATTAGGAACATAAAATAAGATAAAATAGAAAGTGCGTCACAGAATATACTTTATAAACGGCTCAATTGTTTGGCAGTGAATAGTCAACTTACGGGAAAACAAAGGTTAATTATGTTAGGATACTGAGTCCAAATGGTATGATCCTAGGGAGAACCTGGCTGTCAATAGCCGAGTTTGTGAAAGGGAAGAGGAATAGGAACAAGGAAAATGGGGAAGGGGGTCATGAGTGTTCAGCGTTGTCTGAATGAGAGCATTGTAGTCAGCAGCAGAGCGAGCGGCTCTATCAAAGCTGTGCCCTACTGATCAGAGAAGAGCCGCTGCTCTTGATCATTTTCACGCTTTCATCCTCGCCAATGAAATGTTGTCGCTTCAGATCCCTTTGGTCCACAAGCTGGAGCTTCTAAAACAAAAATAAAAACAGATAGATGAAGATGTACAGATGATAAAAATTAAGGACAGGAACAGAAGAACATCGGGGAAAAACTGCTCCCTGGCAAGGCATGAAAGGAGAAGTTAACAATGCAACTCCTGAGATAAACGTAATACAGAAATATCTCACAGTTGTTCACATCAATCAAAAATGACCCATTCATAAGCAACATGGACTGATCAAAGCTCCGCTAAGTGTGCAAGTGCACGTTTCACCCTCTAATCTATATTAGTCTTTTTTTAAAGTATGTAAACCCAAACACTAAAATTCCATATAAGCTTTAACCACTTTACCCCCGGACCATTTGTCAGCCTAAAGACCAGAGGTGTTTTTACAATTTGGCACTGCGCTGCTTTAACTGGTAATTGCGCGGCCATACGTTGTACCCAAACAAAATTTGCGTCCTTTTTTTCCCACAAACAGAGCTTTCTTTTGATGGTATTTGATTGCCTCTGCGTTTTTTTTTTTTTGCGATATAAACGGAAAAAGACCGTAAATTTCGAAAAAAAATTATTTTCTACTTTTTGTTATAAGAAAAATCGAACTAAATTTTAGTCAAATTTTTAGGCCAAAATCTATTTAGCCACATGTCTTTAGTAAAAAAAAAAAAATATTTATTGGTTTGCGCAAAAGTTATAGCGTCTACAAACTAGGGTACATTTGCTGGAATTTACACAGCTTTTAATTTGTGACTGCCTATCATTTCTTGAGGTGCTAAAATGGCAGGGCAGTACAAAACCCCCCCCAAATGACCCCATTTTGGAAAGTAGACACCCCAAGGAAATTGCTGAGGGGCATGTTGAGCCCACTGAATATTTTTTTTTTGTACCAAGTGATTAAATAATGACAAAAAAAAAAAAAAGAAAAGAAATGAAATTACAAAAAGTTGTAACTAAATGATATATTACTCACACATGCCATGGTTATATGTGGAATTGCACCCCAAAATACATTCTGCTGCTTCTCCTGAGTACGGGGATACCACATGTGGGGGACTTTTTGGGAGCCTAGCCACGTATGGGCCCCCGAAAACCAATCACCGCCTTCGGGATTTCTAAGGGCGCAAATTTTTTATTTCACTTCTCACTACCTATGACAGTTTTGAAGGCCATAAAATGCCCAAATAGCACAACCCCCCCCCCCCCGCCCCCAAATGACCCCATTTTGGAAAGTAGACACCCCAAGCTATTTGCTGAGAGCATAGGCGTGCGCACAGGGTGTGCCAGGTGTGCCCAGGCACACCCTAATCACCCTGTGCAGCAAAGATTCCCCTTACTGCCCTGGCCCCCCTGTCCCTTCCTTTGCTGCGAGCACACACAGGGGGATGTTTTACAATAAGTGTGGGAACAGTATGGTAAATATGTCATTTTAAAGCCCCTTCCCTTTCTAAATGGACATAGTGAGTGATCAGTAGAATGTGTTTGAGCTTTGGGGTGCACACCCTAATGCAATAGGCTGTGCACCCCTATGGCTGAGAGGCATGTTAAGTCCATGGAATATTTTATATTTTGCCAGCAGTTGCTGGAATATGACATTTTTTTTATTTTTTTTGCACCAAGTTGTCACCTAATGATATATTGCTCACACATGCCATGGGCATATGTGGAATTACACCCTATAATACATTACATTATAATACACTCCGAAACTGTGATAGACAGGCGGTGATTGGTTTTTGGGGTCTCGTACGCGGCTAGGCTCCCAAAAAGTCTCACACATGTGGTATCCCCGTACTCAGGAGAAGCAGCAGAATGTATTTTGGGGTGTAATTCCACATATAACCATGGCATGTTTAAGCAATATATCATTTAGTGACAACTTTGTGCAAAAAAAATAATAATTAATAATTCTCTTTCCCACAACTTGTGTCAAAATATAAAATATTCCATGGACTCGACATGCCTCTCATTAAATAGCTTGGGGTGTCTACTTTCCAAAATGGGGTCATTTGGGGGGGTTTTGAAATGTCCTGGCATTATATGCACAACATTTAGAAGCTTATATTATACATCACCCACTCTTCTAACCACTTTGTTTACATGAAGACATTTTTCTTTGCAAGAAAATTGCGTTGAACCCCCAAACATTATATATTATTTTAAAGCAAAGGCCCTACAGATTAAAATGGTGGGTGTTGCATTTTTTTCCCACCCAGTATTTGAGCAGCGATTTTTCAAACACATTTTTTGGGCCAAAAATACATATTTTTTTTATTTTAATGCACTAAAACACTAAATTGCCCAAATGTTTGATGAAATAAAAAAGATGATCTTAGGCCGAGTACATAGATACCAAACACGACATGCTTTAAAATTGCGCACAAATGCGCAATGGCGACAAACTACATACATTTTTAAAAGCCTTTAAAAGCCTCTACAGGTTACCACATTAGATTTACAGAGGAGGTCTACTGCTAAAATTACTGCGCTCGATCTGCCCTTCGCGGCGATACCTCACATGCATGGTACAATTGCTGTTTACATACGATTCCTTTTTTTTCTCATTAAAAGATTTTATTGAATTGCAAGTCAAAAGTAACAAGACAAATATAAATGTTGGCTCTGCACAGATGCAACTGTGTAAAAAAAAACATGCCAAATAATAGTACAAATATGAAATTCCATAGACTAGTAGTATATACTGGTTACAAATAAGATTGCGAGTGTAGTCACGGAGTCGCTAATACTGTGAAAGTAGAGATTATAACAAGTGTAATGTTAAATCAACAGTTATTCGTGTTAGTAACATATCTATGTATAGGAACATATCCCAGGGGCGATCTGGGAGCCACACAAATATAGGGACATCGCGAGGGATGTCTTAGCTGAAGTAGGTGCAGAAGAACCTGAAAAAGAGAAGAGAGGGGGAAGAAGGAAAAGAGAAAAAAAGGGGGGGGAGGGGGGGAGGTGCAATAGGGTGGCAGTGTTACTTGCGGCTTAACTATTTCATCTGATCTCCAGTATGGGCGGCAGAGGCATAGATACGGAGCCTCCAAGGCTCGACAGCGTCCCCAGAGGGACATCATTGCATTATAGACTCATATTCCTGCGAGAATCGAAAAACAGACCAGGGTCGCCAGGTGTCGAGAAATTTCTCAGCTGTCCCCCTGTCTTGAGCCAACGTGTCCTCCATCTCGCGGACCTCCGCCACTCTACGAAGCCATTCCTGAACCGAGGGTGTTCTGGTGGTGAGCCAATAGAGAGGGATTAGAGACTTAGCTGCGTTCAGCAAGTGTTTAGTTAGTGAATTCTTGTAGCGGGAAAGCGAGAAGGAGGACAGGTGTAGCAGACAGCATGCAGCAGACAGTTCCATGGACGTATCAGTGATCCGCTTGGTTGTGTCGCAGACCTCCTTCCAAAAGGTAGAGATCATGGGACAGGTCCACCATATGTGGATCAGTGAACCTATTGCAGACTGACACCTCCAGCAAGTGTTTGGTTTCGAAGGGTCCCAGCTGTGGAGCCTCTCTGGCGTGTTGTACACCATCTGTCCAATAGCTTGTAGCTTGTCTCCTGCAACTTCGTACTGATAGAGCATTTGTGTGCCAATATGCAGGCCTTTTGCCACTGTTTGTCTGTAATGACCAAATCAAGATCCTCTGACCAGTCCCGCCTCTGTCTACCTAGACTCTCCTCGCTCGTGTATTTCAACCATGAATACGCCACTGAGGTGGCCCTGTCCACCGGTTTCTGTGCGTGACAAGTAGATTCCAGAACCGTCTGTGGTCTAAATAGATCAGGCGAGTTCTTCAATCCAGTTAGGTAGCTGCGTAGTTGGAAGTACGACCATTGTTTCATGTCAGTGAGAGCAGAGTCCAATTTGAGTGAGGGCCAGTCTTTAAGTCTGTTCCCCACATAGCAATCTCCAGCCAACAGCGGGCTATGTGTTCGTGGTGACCTAAAAGTCGGTGTGTTCAGACCGGGAACGAAGTCAGGGTTGTCAGCTAGAGGGGTGAGCGGGCTGGGGAAGGTGGAAAGTTTCTTCGACTTGGAGAGTGAGTGGAAAATTTCTAGGGTGGTTCCTGTGATGGGATTTTTACGCAGTGGAAGGGGACACCCGGGCCATGATATCCATGGCGAGTATAAAAGGGGCACGGGGCTAAGTTCATTCTCCAAAGCCACCCAATCTTTTGCGTGGCCATGGCAATGCCAATCTATAATCCTTGCTAGATGGGCTGCCTGGTAGTACTGTTTGAAGTCATGGAATCCTAACCCCCCTCTTTCCTTGGGTTGCGTTAAGCTAAGAAGTTTGATCCTAGGTTTCTTCCCATTCCACAGGAATCGGAGTAAGACTGAGTTCATAGCCGTGAAAAAACGACGTGGGATCATAATCGGGAGAGTGCGTGCTAGGTAAAGAAATCTAGGTAGAATAACCATTTTAACTATGGCCGCTCGTCCGAACCACGAGAAGTGTCTCAGGCCCCAAGGGCCGAGGTCCCTCTCGCAGCCCTTGAGAAGCGGTGTAAAGTTTTGTTCTAAAGTATCTCGGGGGTGCGGGGTGAGCCACGTCCCCAGGTATTTGAGGGCTCCACTCTCCCAACGAAAGGGCGAATTCGCTTTAGTTAGGCATAGTAGTCTATCCGGAAGAGTTATGTTGAGAGCTTCCGATTTTGCGTAGTTAATTTTTAGATTCGACATGTAGCCGTAGTGGGCAAATTCCTTCATTAAGTTGGGTAGTGATATGTGAGGGTCGGTCAGGAAAAATAAGAGGTCGTCTGCGTATGCCGCGACTTTGAACTCAGTGCCCCCCACACGAAACCCGTTCACCGCCGAATTCAACTTGACCATCCTAATGAAGGGTTCGAGCGTCACGATGAAGAGCAGGGGTGACAATGGACACCCCTGTCTAGTCCCATTGGCGATTTCCACTTTTTCGGAAAGATTGCCATTTATTTTCAAATGGGCCGTCGGATTTTGATACAGCGCACCAATCCACGCCATCATGTGCGTGCCGAATCCCACTCGGTCGCATACCGCCATCATGAAATCCTACGCCACCCGATCGAAGGCCTTCTCCGCATCCGTAGAGAGGAGAAGGCCCTCAATCTTCCGCATTCTCGCCGCATGGGTCAGCAGCAATGCCTTGGTGACATTGTCTTTAGCCTCCCGATTCGGCATGAACCCCGCCTGTTCGAGACCAATGAGCCCGGGGAGTAGCGGGCCAAGTCTGGTGGCAAGGATCTTGGCAAATAGCTTCACGTCTAAGTTGAGGAGTGAGATGGGCCGATAATTTGAACATGACGTGGGATCCTTACCAGGCTTCGGAATGACCGCTATGTGGGCTGTGAGGAAATCTGGGGTAACCTTTCTGGGTGTAGACAGTGAGTTCAGAGCCTTTTTAAGAGGTTCCACGAGGCGATCAGTGAAGGTTCTATAATAAATAGCTGTGTATCCGTCTGGTCCCGGGCTCTTATTAGATTTCAACTGCCTGATTGCTACTACTAGCTCCTCCTCCGAGATTGGTTTTTCCAGTATGGCGATATCCGAGTCTGAGAGTGCCGGGATGCCACTCTCGGCTAGGTAATCCCGAATGAGCTGTGGTCTGTCTCCTATCATGTGGGGCTGTCTATGCTGAGGGGGCAGATTATAGAGTTTCGAGTAGAAACTGTGGAAGTGGTTTGCAATCTTTTCAGTTGTTACGTCTAATCCCCCATCTTCACGTTTTATGGCAGCAATATTGTTGGCGGATGAGCATTCCCGGAGTGCCCTCGCCAAGAATCTACCGGTCTTGTCACCCGATTCGTAGTATAGTCGTTTTTTGAAGAACATGCGCCTAGCTGAAGTGTCCATGAGCTGTTGCAGCTCACGTCTCAATTCAAGCAGTTGTCTAGCCGAGTCAATGGAGAGCGATTGTTTGTGTAAAGTTTCCAAGTTGTTAATTTGGGCGGTCAGTTGAAGCACTAAGGCTTCTCTTTCCCTTTTACGTTTGGAGCCTATTTCCATCAATAGCCCTCTAACCGTACATTTGTGTGCCTCCCAGACCGCGAGCGGGTCCGATCCAGGTATGGCGTTAAGCGTAAAAAACTCTGTCAGGGATTCGGTCAATGAGGCAAGCGTGTTTGAGTCAGTCAGAAGGGATGCATTAAACGACTCCTTTTTTTATCTTTTTTTTAATTATTATTATTATTATTTATTTTGCTTTTTTAATTTTAGTTTTAACTGTTCCTTACTTTTTTTATTTATTTTTTTATAATTTTTATTGTTATCTTATGGCATGTAAATATCCCCTATGATAGCAATAGTTAGTGACAGGTAATCTTTTTTGAAAAAATTGGGGTTTATTAGACTCTAGATCTTTCCTCTGCCCTCAAAGCATCTGACCACACCAAGATCGGTGTGATAAAATGTTTTCCCACTTTCCCAATGGCACGGTTTATATACCAAGTGTTACTGCAGTGCTGATGTATGACCAGGATGTACTAGGCCGCTGGTGCTTGCCAGTTCACCAGAAGGAATAGCAGCGCTAGTACTGGCTCTCTGCTCCATACAAGAGCCCTGCGGTTCTTGCACCTCAGCGACAGCAGAAGATCGGGGTCTGGTATGCCTGACCCTAGCAGGGACCACAACTCCGTCGTCAGAGCTATCTGTCAGGAAGCCACTGTCGTCCACAGGATCGTATTCTGAGCCAGAATTTGACAGATGCGTGACCTCCTCATCACTATCTGTCAGGCTCAGAAACAAGTAGGCCTCTTTTCCACTGTACCTTCGATTTGCCATTTTGGGCTCTAAAGTTAGGGGTACAGTAGTAAGATTCACAGGAAAAAAAAAAAAGCACCTGACCTGTTAGCGACTGAGTCAAACGCTACCAAAAAACTGTAAGCGATCGCATAGATCAGGCATGACTCTGCGAACGCTGCAGTTATGTGTTTTTGTGTTAGTGATCGATCCTGCACTTGGGTGGGCTGGGCAAAGGTGCTAAACGCAGGTGCTTACGGGTATCTGGGCTGATCCCGCTAACAATGCGTTTTTGGGACCCCTAAACTGCAGGGGACGCTAGTATAGATCTGATCAGATCAGCTATCGATCAGTTCAGATACTATACCACTACTGGCACTAATCTGATGCTGCCTGGGGCGACGCAGACCCTATGTGGCGCTAAAACCAAACTTTGATCACCCGCCGGGCAATCAAGGGGTTAAAACGTTATTGCAAAAAATATGGCGGGTGCCTTGACGCTATAAAAAATAAACTAGCTAAACTGCGTCACCCGTGACACTTATACTGTGATCACTGGTGACAGGGGGTAATCAAGGGGTTAAACCTTTATTGGGGGGGTTAGGGGGGTCCCTAGACTTATTAGGGCTTAAGACTAATTACCCCAACAATTATTTTAGTCACTAATGACACTTGTACAGCAATCAAAAAAAAAATCTGATTGCTGTACTGGGTGACACAGTGACAGGCAGTGAAGGGGTTAATTTGGGGGGTGATCAGGGGGTGATCGGGGGGTGATCGGGGGGTTGTGTACCTATGTGACCTGGTGTCAGTGTGGTGTTGTGCAACTCACCGTTAGATGTTCTCTCCCTCTTGGTCTGGAATGAAAAGACCGACACGAGGGAGAGGAGCAGCACTTCCTATGTCAATGTTAACAAACCATTGACGGGGAAGACAACCATTGGCTGAGAGTGATCACCAGGTCCAGGCCAGATTTTATTGGCCTGGACCTGATGAGTGATCAGTTCTGAAGCTAATCTGATCGTCGGGAACGGCAGGGAGGCGCGCGCCCCCTTGCCGTTCACGCGCCGGATCTATAGCCACGGGCTCTTGCCAAGGCGTGCCGACTTCCCGCAGTAATATAACGGCGGGCGGTCAGCAACTAGTTAACATACACTATTTTGTCAAATGTATTGGGACACCTGCCTTTACATGCACCCATAGGGTTCAATATTGAGTTAGCTCTCCCTTTGCAGCTATAACAGCTTCAACTCTTCTGAGAAGGCTGTCCACAGGGTTAAGGAGTGTGTCTATGGGAATATTAAAACATTATTCTAAAAGTGCATTTGTGAGATCAAGGACTGATGTGGATAAGCAGGCCTGGCTCGCATTCTCTGCTCCAATTCATCCCAAAAGCGTTCTATTGGGTTGAGGTGGGGACCCTGTGCAGGTCAGTCAAGTTCCTCCACCCATGTCTTTATGGACCTTGCTTTGTGAATTGGTCCAAATCATTTGGTGGAGTTGGGATTATGGTGGGGTATTGTTTTTCAGGGGTTTGGCTTGGCCCCTTTGTTCCAGTGAAGGGAACTCTTAAGGTGTCAGCATACCAAGATATTTTGGACAATTTTCATTTTTGTGGGAACAGTTTGGGGATGACCCCTTCCTGTTCCAACATGACTGGACACCAGTGCACAAAGCAAGGTCTATATAGAAATGGATGAGCAAGTTTGGGGTAGAGGAACTTGACTGGCCTGACCTCAACCCAATAGAATACCTTTGGGATGAATTAGAGTGGAGATTGCGAGCCAGGCCTTCTCGTCCAAGATCAGTGCCTGACCTCACAAATGCACCTATGGAAGAATGGACAAATATTACCAAAGCCACACTCCTAAACCTTGTGAACCACTGCCATAAAAGAGTTGAAGCCGTTATTGCTGCAAAGTGTAGGTCAACTCAAAATTAAACCCTACAGACCAAGACTGGGATGCCATTAAAGTTCATGTAAAGGCAGGTGTCAATACTTTTGGACAATAGTAATTTCAAAAGTCATTTTCAATCTTCTTGCTGACCGCCGTATGTAGATTTATGTCCTGTCAGCAAGTGATTACATTAAGTACATAGCTGCAGCCATGAGAGCTTGGTGTCATTCTTTACAGCCGGTGGACTTGTGTCTTTTAACCTCACCAACTATGCAATAAAAGTGATTCAGGCATCCCTACAGCCATCTGATCACTTTTACAATCTTGAGTAGGGCTGCACCCCACACAGTGGTCCCTGGCAGTCATAGGTGTGCGCAGCCCATTGCATTAGGGTGTGCACCCCAAAGCTCAAACACATATTCCTTTCTCTACAGCCTCAGCTGCATGGGGTAGTGAATGAATGGGAAGTGCTCTGTGTTGAGTGGCTTCCCGTTCATTCACCAACAGAAGCATAGTAAACTATGTATACTATGCTAAGTTTTCTATGCTTCAGTTATGAATGGACACAGTGAGCAAGTGTCCATTTAGAAAAGGAAGGGGCCAGTAAATTTTATATTTACTAGCCCCTTCCTCCAATTTCCATCCGAAAATACCCACAGCAGCCAGGGGAGAGGAGGGAAGCCAGAAGCACTGCAGGGCAGGGGAGGAAGCCCCCGGGCAGTAGGAGGAATCGGTGCCACACAGTGATTAGGGTGTGCCCAGGCACACCTGGCACACCCCCTGCGCACGCCTATGCTGGCAGTTATGAAAGCAGCTAATCAAGCATGACCTTGACTAGCTGCTTTGGAGGGCAGCAAGATATTGTGGACCTAATAGACCTCTGATATCTTAATATTAAAAAAAAACACCACATAGGGGGTCTATTACATCAAAAATAAAAATGTACAAAAAATAGGATTTTTTATGACAGCTTACCTGTAAAAATTATTTTCTTGGAGTACATCACGGGACACAGAGCGGCAATCCATTACTATGTGGGTTATAGAGTACCTTTAGGTGTGGACACTGGTGTAATTAACTACACAGGAAGTTCCCTCCCTATATAACCCCTCCCATACTGGGAACTCCTCAGTTTTTGTAGCAAAGCAATAAGTGTGCCAATATCCCCAAACAAGAGGGGTGGGAGCTCTGTGTCCCGTGATGTACTCCAAGAAAATGATTTTTACAGGTAAGCTGTCATAAAAAATCCTATTTTCTTTATCGTACATCACGGGACACAGAGCGGCAATCCATTACTATGTGGGATGTCCGAAAGCAATGCTTACTGAGGGGAGGGAGAGACAAACAACGCAGACCGCCATCAGAAGTGAGGACCTACAATGCTGCCTGCTGCATACTGCGCCAAAAAGCTGCATCCTTTGCCCTCCTATGTACATCTGACAAGAATCAGTGAACCCAAGCACAGACGCCAAGTTGCGGCCCTGAAAATCTGCGTCATAAAGGCTCGGTAAAGCATCGCGCATAAAGCGCTTACTATCCTGGTACGGAGCACCCCACCCCCCCCAAGAAACAGGGGGAGTCCCACTCTCCGAACCACAAGCCTGAATAATACCCTGATGAATCAATCTTGAAAACAGTTGATTTTAGACGCTGCCTGCCCTTTCCTGGGGCCTCCTGGTAGCGCAACAACAACATCAGCTTTCCATATCCGAGCAGCCGCTTCAGATAGGCATTGGCCCTTCTACTCCAAGGAGAGAGAGTGTAACCATTTTAATAGCTGAACTGAACACTGCCTGCCCACATCTAGGGTCTTCTGGCAGCACAATAAAAACGTCAGCTTTCTATATCTGAACCTTCAGATAGATATTTAACTGCTCTCATCTCTACTGAGAGAAAGCAATAACCTTTCCTTCCGAAAACAAGGTTTTGAAAAAGGGGAAGGTAAGAATATCTAGATTCAAATGAACACTAGATCCTTCTAGTAAATAAGGCTGGGTGAGGATTAACATCACCCTACTAGTAAGAATAAGTATGGTTTTATACCAAGAGGTTGCCAATACTGAAACTCTCTTGGGGGCTATCACAACCAAGAACGCCCATTCCCTTGTTAAAGGCTGAAGGGAAATATGGTGCATCGGCCCACGGAGCTGACCCTGTAAGCCGACAAAACCAGAGCCAATCCTCCAAGCACAAGGGCGACTAAACTGGTGGACTTATGCGCGTCACCCCTTGTATAATGGCTCGGAACAAAGAGTGTGAAGCAAGCGACCTTTGGAAGCAAGGCCGAGATCGGATCCTTGATGTAACTTAAGGTTAGCTCCGTCTCCTTTCCAAATGCAGGAAGGCAGGAATTTTATCTTTGACAAACTTCCAAGGATGCCACCATCTGGTTTCACACCAGGAACATGGGCCTTCCAGATCCTAGGATATCTGGTCCTGGAGGCCAGCTTTCCTGTATGAATCAAGGAAGTGCCGCCGATTCTAAAAGCCCCGATCCTGAAGAATGTGGGCTAAAATAGCCAGACCATTAATTCACCTATATCAAGACAGGATGTAATACCCCCTTCGAAGTAGGCCTGGACAAGATGTAAGGGACCGTGGGTCCTCTACTACCACCCCTACTGTCCCTGCACAGAAAAGGTCGTCAGGGCTTTGCCAGAGTAGTCAGGCCAGCTTCCGCCGTCCTCCAATGTTGCATAGAAGCCACAAACGCCGCAGCACTGGGGGAGAGAGACACAATCAGTGACCACTGGTCCCACCAGATTACTAACACATCTGCCCCGCATGCGGGTGGATCCCTTGTCCTTGACCCCAAGCTGTTCAATTTCTTGTTGAGCCTGGACACCTTATGTACATCTTATGTACAGGGTACCATTTCTGTGGCCCTTGGTCAGGAAAACAGTTGGGGTGTAGAGGTCATTCTCCCGGAGACACTTGTTGACGGCTCCAGCGAATCGCCTGCCAATTCTGCATTTCATGAAATGACGAATGTCAATAGGCAAGGCACAAGCGCCTTCTTGGTAAATTATGTAAATCACTTAATATGGTATAGTCTGATTGAACTCTGACCGAACCAACCAGCCACCAGAACGTTCAGGCCCCTAAGCCAGATGCTCCATCGGTAGCTCTAGCTGACAGACACGGCCTTCTTGGAGCTTGACTACTTCCCCTAGGCCAGGGCCTCTTCCTGACCTGGCAACCCTTTAGTTAAGAACCACCAAGAGGAATTCCAGCATATCTCTGGGACCGGGTTCTTCGGATAATGCTAGGTCAAGATCCACTCTTTCTAGGCCAACACAATACTGTTTATAACAGTCCTGAATAAAAGTTAGTATAGGGAACTGTCTTGAATGAAGCCAGCATCTTCCCTAGTGCCTTAAGCAGAAGGCCAAAAGTAAGGAACTGTTCCTTGCCGTAACCACCTAGACCTGCTTTCTCATAGCGATGGTCTTGTCTGAGGCCAAAAGGACTCTTTGTACAAAACATACCCAGCTTCTTGTCAATGAAAAATGTATCTTTAGACTGGAATCCTAACCCAGGAGATCCAGATACCTAACCATGCTGGACACCCTTAGGTCCAGCCATGCTGCTGACTGATCCATCAGCAGGAGTCTGCTTCGGTATGCCATTACTGCTATACCCTGGGCCTACAGACCTGCTAGAGGCGGGCCCTAGCACCCTGACAACCCAGGCACGGAGGCTAACCCAAAAGGGCAAGAACACCAACTGGAGATAGTGCTGTTCCCCTGCGAAACGCAGACAACCTCTGCAGTCCCAAGTAGATAAACACATATGCAACTGGCTCCCCATATGTGTATGTGGCAAGTGTTAAAGCCATATGCCTCAATGGAGGCGTGTGTACATGGCAGCGTGTGTTCATGGAAGCATGAAATCATATAAATTTGTCTCACACCAAACATGCATATATCATGTGTGCTCTGGAACGAGCATCTTTGCAAGCAAGCATGCGCTATAAACGTGTTATACAACAATGTGCAACATGAACCCATGCAGACACGTATCTCTACACAAACACGCCATGTGCAACTATAAAGTAACCATGCATGCGATTCAGCATCTTCCATGCGATCAACATCTTATGCATTTTAAGCACTACTGAGCGGACAAGAACCCTTGTGTGAACAAGGACTCTTGTGTGACCAAGCACCCCTGTGCGTTCCAGCATCCTTATGCACCCAAGCATCTTAATGCGACTTTAGGCATTTCTGTGAAACAAGCCTCTCTGTGATCAAGTATCCCTGGCTAATCCAGGACTCTGTTGATCCAACATCCATGTGTGATCCAGCTTCTTTTTGCATTCAAGCATCTTTAAGCGATCCTTTTAGGCCTCGAGTAATCCAGGACTTGGGTGATCGGGTAATCCTGTGCGATTCAGCATTTTTATGCCTTCAGGCCTCTTTATGCGATTCTAGGCATTTCTGTGGGAACAAGCCTCTTTGCGTGACCAAATATCCTTGGGGGATCAAGGACTTGGGTGATCAGGTAATCCTGTGTGATTCAACCTTTTTATGCATACAAGCATCCTTTATGCGATTCAGCATTTTTATGCATACAAGCATCTTTATGCGACTTAAGGTACTTTTGTGGAAACAAGCCTATTTGTGTGACCAAACATCCTTGGGTAATCCAGGACGCTGATGATCAGGTAACCATGTGTGATCCAGCATCTTTTTTGCATCCAAGCAACTTTATGCGATTTTAGGCATTTCTGTGGAAACAAACCTCTTCTGTGTAACCAAACATCCTTGGGGAAAACAAGGACTTTGGTGATCAGGTAATCATGTGTGATTCAGCATTTTTTTGCCTACAAACTTCTTTATGCGATTCAGCATTTTTATGCATACAAGCATCTTTTATGCGACCTTAGGCACTTTTGTGGAAACAAGGCCTTATGTGTGACCAAATATCCTTGGGTAATCCAGGATTTGGGTGATCAGGTAACCACGTGTGTGATACAGTATTTTTATACATACAAACATGCAGCACCATACAGACAAACATGTATGCTTATGCGATCCACAATAGAATCTGCTCTGTTACTTGTTTTTATCCCACATGCATTCCTAAACTCATGTCTCTTATGCAACATGCGGACTGGTAAAGAGGAAATTATCCTCTGCAGATGTGCGTTTCCTCAATTAAGAGACGTTAGCAATGTGTGCCCGCAACTGTGCATCCCTCCGATGCATTTGGTTAGCCTGAAGCCGACACCAGGCTGAGGACTATATGGAGGTCTTACTAGCCACCTAGGAAAACCTCTCTTTACACTCCAAGGAGAAGATAGAGGCTTAGGCCGACTAGACAGAGGGAAGATATATGAAGCATGAATCTCTGAAAATACTGCAAATGCAATCAGAACCTGTAGGGCTTTTGATAGCTTATCTTTGTTAGGCTGCAGCTCCTGTCCTCTGACAGTGAAGCTTTATCCCCAGGCCTTCTAATCCCTTTGTTTCAGGATTAAAGCAGGAAAAGGGGCACACCTTTTTTTTTTTTTTTGCTTCTTGTGAGGATGCTGCGAACCTAGCAGTTAACCTCTTGTAGAACCACAAATGTGATGCAAAAAACAAACACATGCAGAGTGACTGCAATGTTGGGGGGAGGCTGCATTGCCTGACAGGTCTGATGGCTCAATCTATGAGCTGTTTAAGTCTCTACAGAGGAGAATAAGGGTCCACCAGGTTCAGGTGGCGATCCCTCTTTATATTCCTACCCCTGACCTTATTCAATAGGGAGACCAAGTCCTAAGCTAAAAGCAGAGGCACTTAACCCAGGTGCATCAACAGCTGAACTTAGTCTGGCAAACAATGCCTGCTAATTTGCACAGCTAGATGCAGAGTAGGCGTCTTAGATGAATCTGTATCCAACTCACACAAGGTGCTTACGTTTGTGTCCCCCTAGCTTTACAGAGCTCTGACGTCCGGGCCCTTTGAAGAGCCTTCTCTGCGACTGCACTGAGCCGGTGAGCACGTGCAACATGGTAGAGCCTGAAGCGGAGGAAGTGGGACACACAATAGATCACCTAACACTTAAGCTTCCGTTTTTGGAAAGCATGGTAAGCAAAAACATCAGGCATGTCTTCTACTGCCCATAGTAGTGGAAACACAGATAAGACTTGCAGCTACTCACGGAAGACAATCCTTTGTATAGGATTAAGGGCATATTTTTTTTTTTTTATGTACCGGCCCCTTCAAGGGGAGATATATAGGTACTGCAGCCATCCTGTCTAACAGACATTGTGGGCCAGGCTGCATGCCGGCTAGGGGAGGTATATGGGTGCCCTGAGCCATCCTGTCTCAGAAGACATAGTGGTTTACATTGCCCATGCATAGAAGCATAATATAGGCGAGACCCAAAGTCCCCCACGGAGGACCTACTGTCGAACCAAGTCCCGTAGGCCCTCCTCTTACCTTCTCCACGCTGCAGGGTATTGCTAAGCAAGAGGCCCAATCTTCCCCCTTCACCGTGGGTATTGTCTTAGACCTTCAGGGACCGGGGTCCATGGCAGGAACACCAACTCCCCTGGACCTATATAGCATTCTGGCAGCAGAAAAAACATTTGGTCCTTGGAAGGCACAAAGTTCTGGAAACCAGGATCCAGCCCTCCGCAGAGAGGCATTATAGGCTAAACCTCGTTCTTCGTACCGAGGCCCGGGTACCGTCCACTTTGGCTATGAAGCACCTTGGACGGATCCGGATTTATGGAGGTTTTTTACATCCAGCATGGATCCCTCCAGTGGAGCTCCTAAGAGCACATGTTCATTCGTGACCAACACCTTAGACACTGATGAAAAAACTGAGGAGCTCCCAGTATGGGAGGGGTTATATAGGGAGGGAACTTCCTGTGTAGTTAATTACACCAGTGTCCACACCTAAAGGTACTCTATAACCCACATAGTAATGGATTGCTGCTCTGTGTCCCGTGATGTACGATAAAGAAATATATTTTATTAAAATAAAAACAATTTAAAAACAGAGTTCAGGCACTTCCTGTTGTAGAGTGACACAACTCTTCCCTGTCTCCCTGGCAAACACGCGCCTGATGGAGACTACAAGTGGCTTTTTCAACATGCAATACAAAGGCATGGCCCACTATAGTGATCAGGACACCCGCTCTGAGAAATGCCATACAGTTATCACTGGAGTGTAAATAGACAGTGCAAAAGTTCAGCATTACTGAGATGAACTTTTGGTCCTACCTCAACTGTGGGTCACATTAGTACATTTAGTTCTGCACTCCTGTGACTTGTTTTCAGCTGTCAGCAGACTAACCTTACTCAGCTGGTCCAGGCTCTGGATCGATCCTAACTTTAATGTTGGTATCCACCCAGATGCCTGGCTTAGAAGCAGGCTCAGCCTTTCAGCAATCTGCTGGGAGGCTCAGCCAGCTACTCCTGCCCCCTGCACAGCCTGGTGCTGAAGAGGCAGAGCCCAGAGATGGTGATTGACAGTCACCAACACTCTGCAGGCTGAGAACTGACCAATCAGCGATGTTTGATCGCTCAGTTCTCGGTCAGCAATGCTGCACACACCTAGGTGTGTATAATTGTTTTTTCAACTTCCAAACTTCTCTTTTAAATAAAAAAGTAATTTTATTTTAAATCCTTTTTGTCAATCGTTTCTTTCGTTGCATTTTAGCAATACTTTTCTCATACCCACTGTCTTTTGGTCTTTACATTAAGGAATGCAATATGCTGAAATGTTTTAAGCTAAATATAGAGATAATAAATATTTATATTACACGCAAAGCTAGCTTGAAGCAGACTAATGCCTCATTTCCACTGAGCGGATCAATTCGGGTCGTTTAGAATGGAACAGTTAGAATGGTCTGGTCTATTCTGGTGAGCGTTTCCACTGCCAGTCGGACCGCCAGGGGCCATACAGGTTTTAGAAAAAATGCCTCTCGTGATGTCACACTAGTGCGACGAGAAACGTGATGCAGCGTCACTCAGCGTCAGCCATACAACAACAATGGAGGTCATTCAGCAGCTCGTCTTTTCTCTACTTGCCTTTTGGTTCTTTATAGGCAAAATACATGCCGCACTGTATGAGAGAAGGTTGCGAGTGGCAATGAGAAATACAGCAGAAAAGAAACAAAAACTTTTAGCTTGGATGTGTAGCCGGGAGGAGAAGTACACATTTGTGCGGCTAAGACAAAGACGGCAGCGCTATAAGGTAGCACAACTGACCGACTTACCTGAAACACACATATACACACTGACCCACCTACCTGACACACACACACACAGACCCACCTACCTGACATACACATACACACACACACACACACACAGACCCACCTACCTGACATACACATACACACACACACACACACACACACACACAGACCCACCTACCTGACATACACATACACACACGCACACACTGACCTACCAACCTGACACACACACACACTGACCTACCAACCTGACACACACACACACTGACCTACCAACCTGAGACACACACACACACACACTGACCTACCAACCTGACACACACACACATGACCTACCAACCTGACACACACACACACACACACACACACACACACACACACTGACCTACCACCTGACACACACACTGACCTGCCACACACACACTGACCTACCAACCTGACACACACACACTGACCTACCAACCTGACACACACACACACTGACCTACCAACCTGACACACACTGACCTACCAACCTGACACACACACTGACCTACCAACCTGACACGCGCGCACACACACACACACTGACCTACCAACCTGACACACGCGCGCACACACACACACTGACCTACCAACGTGACACACGCGCACACACACACACACACTGACCTACCAACCTGACACACGCGCACACACACACACACACACACACACACACACTGACCTACCAACCTGACACACACACACTGAGTGACACGTATGTTATATATGTTGAATTAAGTTTTATTTTTTGTGATATGTTACTATTTGTTTTTTTAGATGCTTCTCCTTTTGGCAAAGTAGCGCCACCGACCAGTCATTTGGGCTTTCCCCCGTGCCAATGATTGGTGGAATGTGACCCTCCCTGGATTCTCACACACACACACACACACACACACACACACACACACACACACACACACACACACACACACACACACAGTGGGTGCAGAATTTAAGAATGTGTACAGGAAACCTTCTCATTCCTTTGTGCCAAGCTACGTCCAGCAATGGAAAAAGCAAAGCACCAACTTCAGAGCCAGTTTCCTGCGAGGAAGAGAGTTGCCATTGCACTGCGGAAGATGGCTACCAACAGTGAATACAGAAGTATGGGTCACCTTTTTGGGGATTGTCACGTAAATCACCAGTGTGCCAGGTGTGGTGCTAGCCATGACTTCTGTACCAGGCTTGTATTGCCACATCACCTGATGTTGTTTGCCACCTGCCACTATATTTTTTTCTGTCACCGTGCAGTGGTGGCAGCACAGGCCATTGAGGGAGAACACGTGGTAATGCAGTATTGCCCACTGTGTGGGCGGAAGTACCGCGTGCACGGCGGGCAGCGAGAGATCATCTCATCTCTCTGCTCCCGCACCCCACTGCAGTGTGTGGGCGGAAGTGCCGTGATCCGGGCGGGCGGTGAGACATGTCATCTCTCTGTTTGCCCGCCGCACCTCACACAGTACGGCCTTTGCTGCAAATAGGGCCCGGCAGTGGGCCGCGGACCGGGGGTTGGGGAACCCTGGGGTAGATGAAGGAAGTTTAACCATTTAAAGACCAAACCTTTTCTGACATTTGTTGCTTACAAGTAAAAAAATCATTATTTTCTGGTAGAATTACTTTTTTTTAGCAGAAACCCTAGAGAATAAAATGGTGGTTGTTGCAATATTTTATGTCACACCGTATTTGCGCAGTGGTTTTTCAAATGCATTTTTTTTTAAATACACTTTAACGAATAAATACAAAATAAACAGCAAAGTTAGCCTAATTTTTTTGTATGGTGTGAAAGAAGATGTTACACCGCGAGAATCATGATCTTTATTCTAAGCAAAAAAATTGTGATTCTCATTTTAGCCAGAATTGTGCAGCTCTAGTGTGAACCCAGCCTCAGTCAGCCGATTAATTATAATTAGGCGCCTTAAGTGACTCTGATGATCATACTGATTTTCTTCTCATAAATAGACCTGAAGACAACTTCAATTCTTGTTTAGGTCATGTTCACATCTCCATCCTGCGACTGTTATTTCCCAGTGCAGACAGCAAATGTTGGCTGGAGTGCCACTTTAATATTAAGACAAAAACAGGAAATAGTGCATTGTGACAACTCAGAATCACAAAGTACTTTCAGAAATTGTCATTGCTATATGAGAACTAGTTCTAGAAATCCTCTATTGACCATTTCATCCTGTTTATCATACCACTGTGCTGCAATGCCACACTGTATTATACTGTCGCACAATAGGAATGACTGTGTGCATTTGATGATGCTGGTGTACGTTGGTAGGCTTGTGACGTCACACCAGTAACAGAGTTTCCCCGCACTGGGCTGCCCATAATAAATGTAACACTAGAAGCATTGCGGAGCTGCGGAGGGGACCCAAGTGCTGCCTTCTATGGCATTTTCAAGCAAATGACAGTCTACGTGGTAAATATCCTTATTCAATCCTTATTCTGAAAGTCACAAGGATCATTGACTTTTTTTTTTTATCTGCTAAACAAAGGAAGTGGTGAAATGAGGCGAGTGTGGCGCAGTGATGAGGCCGGTCCTCTGGGCCTGCTCTCATTGACCCCGCCGTACACAAACTAGAGATGTTACTGATCACACTGACTAGGAGCAGTGACTAATTATCCCTCTGATACTCATCTAATCCTGTGCTGAACGGCACGCAGAGGACGACCGCAGCGCTGTGACAAAGAGCCCGAAACATCTGCAGTTATTCCATCATCAGTAATCTGTTCTGCTCTATCTCATGGGTTTAACAAGACACAGAATATTCTATGCATTATTGCTCTTAAATAATGTTACATTTTACTGAGAGAATAAGCAATATCTGGGCGATAGTACAGTTTAAAAAAAAAAACTGATTTAAAAAAGCAGAAACCAGTGGCAGTACATAGATTCACAGTGCAACTTCCAATCTTCCCTGGAAAATCAGAGTTTTTAAAGTGATTGTAAAGGCATTTTTTTTAACACGCTCCTGAGCCTGGCTGTGTGCATCCAGAGACACACAGTGCGACTTGGCCGCAGTCCCCCCCCCCCAGCCCCTCCTCACAGGATTTGACTGACAGCAGCTGAAGCTTATAGCTCCTGCTCCTGTCAGTCTCCTTTGAGACCAGGAAGAGAGAGCTGGATCATGAGAGGACTCAGATAAGTGTTTAGGGATGGGGGAGGCAAGTAGGAAATTAAAGCAGAGTTTCACTCGTTTTTGTGTTTAATAAAAGTGTTTAATAAAAGTCAGCAGCTACAAAAAAGTGTAGCTGCTGACTTTTAACCACTTAAGCCCCAAGCCTGTTTTTCAGATTTTCTAACACCCTAGAGAATAAAATGGCAGTCATTTCAATACTTTTTGTCACACCGTATTTGCACAGTGGTCTTACAAGCGCACTTTTTTGGACAAAATTCACATTTTTTTTTTAATTAAAAATAAGACAACAATAAATTTGGCCCAATTTTTTTTACATACTGTGAAAGATAATGTTACGCCAAGTAAAATAATACCCAACATGTCACGCTTAAAAATTGCGCCCGCTCGTGGCATGGCATCAACTTTTACTTAAAAATCTCGATAGGCGACGTATAAAAAATTCTATAGGTTGCATTTTTTGAGTTACAGAGAAGGTCTAGGGCTAGAATTATTGCTCTCGCTCTAACGATCACGGCGATACCTCACCTGTGTGCGGGCGCTACTCGCGTATGCGTTAATTTCTGCGCACAAGCTCTTCGGGACGGGGGCGGTTTAAAAAAAACAATGTTTTGTTTTCGTATTTATTTTATAATTTTTAACACTGAAATAAAAAAAAATTAAAATAATAATTATCACTTTTATTCCTATTACAAGGAATATAAACATCCCTTGTAATAGAAAAAAAGCATGACAGGTCCTCTTAAATATGAGATCTGGGGTCAAAAAGACCTCAGATCTCATATTTAGGCTTAAATGAAAATAAATAAAAATAAATTGTCATTTGAAAAAAGGTAAACAAAAAAATTGTCTCTTTAAGACGCTGGGCGGGACTGACTTTTTGACGTCACTTCCGTCCAGCAGAGTTATGGGGGGTGCCATGTTGGCCTCATTCGCATCCCCACACAGCAGCCAAGCAGACCCGATCGCCTCCGCCGCTGCCGACGGATACGGTAAGCGACGGAGGGCGCGAGAGAGGCGGGAGGGGTGGGGGCCCTCTCCCACCACTGATAACGGCGATCTAGCGGCGAATCCGCCGCAGAGACCGTCGTTATCGTAGATAGGCCCGCTCACTGAAGAGATGGATATCTTGGTTGTGTCAGCAGCTGCTGCCGTTACCGAGATATCCATCTTTAAAAATAGGACATATATATACAGTGGGTGGGCGTTAAGTGGTTAATAAACACATGCTCACCTGTTCCAGGATCCAGCGATGTGGCCACCCTCGCTTTCGTCCCTCACCTCTCCCCAGCGCCGGTATTACAAGTGCGGGCACCCTGCTGTGGCAGCTTGTGGCTTCACAGTCGGGTGAGAACTGCGCATACACGAGTCGCGCTGCGTCACCTCATTGGTGACCTGTGACGTGTCCCAAAAGATTGGAGGGAGGGGGGTAAGGAGAACTTTCCCTCAAGTCGCCTAGGTGGCCCGAGTGGAAGTCAGAGCAGTTACCTGTCATAACTAGGTACCTTTTTTTTTTTACTTTAATGCATTATCTGCATTTAGGTGAAAAACCTTCGGTATGCAGTCAAGCCCCCCAAATACTGACCTGAGCCCGATCTCGATCCAGCGATGTGCATGAGAGCACAAGCTCTATCGACTCTCTTCCTCTTCATTAGCTCAGACAGAGCAGCGGCTGCCACTGGCTCCTGCTGCTGCCAATCACAGCCAGTAAGGAGATAGTGGGGCCCAGCCGCACTCTGTTTGCGTGTATTATAGGCACATAGTGGTTGATTTAGTAAAGGCAGTTGCACTCTGCAAGAACAGTTGCCCCAGAGCACAGTACATGAGCAGCTCTATTGACTTCCATCATCTAATCACGTGCAAACAAAAATGCATTTTTTTTCCTTGCACGTGATTGGGTATTCTTTGTAAAGTAAAGCTTTACCTCATTTACCAAGCTCAGGAGCAACTGCACTTGCAGAGTGCACAGTCTATTTGCCTTTAGTAAATCAACCCCATAAAGCAGGCTCTGAAGTGAGCAAGCATGAGTGCCCCCAGCTTGCTATGAGTGTACTCATGTGGGGGGGGAAACGGGGGAGGATGAAGGTGGAAAAAGGAGCCAGGAGCACCACCGGTGGACTAGAAATGAAGAGGATCGTGGCTCCTCTGTACAAAACCATTACACAGAGCAGATAAGTATAACATGTTTTAGAAAATTATTATAATTGTTTTTAAACGAATGTTTAGAAAACTGCTGAATCAACAGTTCACACCACGTAACTGGAAAGGATGGAATTATGTAACTAGAACAGAATGGTTTTACAATTTTCACACCTCCTGTCCTGGAAATGGACAATCACCATCTGCTTACTCTGGTGACTGGATTATGGTATTTGTGCTGCCTGTGTGGATACAAATGCTAGAGTATATATCTTATGCCGCGTGCACATGATCGTTTTTCGTCATGATTTAAAGCGACATTTTAAAAACGTCATTTAAAATTAGGGTTGTCCAGATACCGATACTAGTATCGGTACCGATACAGAGTATTTGCGCTAGTACTTGTACTCGCGCAAATACTCCCTAAGCCTGATAGAATACTTTTTTTTTTCGAGTGTGGGTGGAGAGGGGGTGGAGAGGGGGTGGAGTGCGGGTGGAGAGGGAGCGGAGAGCGGAGCAGAGCAGTCCTCGTATGGGCTGAGAGGAGAGAGCTGCTGCCGCCGCCCCCTCTCCTCCCGCCGCTGCCGAGTCCCGACATCTAGTTACTATGCGCCGGAGGAAAACAGCTGTCATTTGCATTGAAATAGCTGTGTTCCCTCGCCGTGCCATGTATAGCCCCTCCCCCTTGCCCGGGCACTTTGATTGACAGATCATCCGTCCGAAGGGTGATCTGTCTATCAAAGTTTCTGGGCAAGGGGGAGGGGGCTATACATGTCGGCGCGGCGGGGGAACACAGCTATTCCAATGCAAATGACAGCTGTTGTGTTTCTCCGGCGCATAGTAACTAGATGTCGAGACTCGGCAGCAGCGGGTGGAGGGCGGGGACTTGGCTTTGTCTTAGGGGACACAAGGCTGCATTAGGCACATGGCTGCTGAATTGAGGGACATGGCTGCTGCATTAGGAACATTGGCTGCTGAATTGAGGGACATGTCTGCTGAATTGAGGGACATGGCTGCTGAATTGAGGGACATGGCTGCTGAATTGAGGGACATGGCTGCTGCATTAGGGACATGGCTGCTGCATTAGGGACATGGCTGCTGCATTGAGGGACATGGCTGCTGCATTGAGGGACATGGCTGCTGCATTAAGGGACATGGCTGCTGATTTTAGGGACATGGCAGCTGAATTTAGGGACATGGCGGCTGAATTTAGGTACATGGCGGCTGAATTTAGAGACATGGCTGAATTAAGGGACATGGCTGAATTAAGGGACATGGCTGCATTTGGGGACACAAGGCTGCATTTGGGGACACGTGGCTGCATTAAAAAAAAGTATCGGTATCGGCGAGTACATGAAAAAAAGAATCGGTACTTGTTAGGCATGTGCAAAAGTGAAAAATTTGTTTCGTTTCGTTTCGTTTCAATTCGTCATTTAATAAATTTCGTTAAGTTAGGTTCGTTACATGTGTTGAATTCGTTTTCGGAATTTGTTCGTTTTCGACCGAATTTCGAAAAATACGGTCGAAATCGAAAATATTTCGACCGTTTTTCGAATTCGTTCGTTTTCGACCGAATTTCGAAAAAAACGGTCGAAATCGAAAATATTTCAACCAGATTAGAAAACAAATAGTCTCTTTTCTAATAGAATTTTTTTCGAATTAAATTCGAAAATATTTTTTTTTTTTTTTTTCTTCGAATTCCGATCTAATTTAGTCCGCGGGTATTCGATTCGGAATTCGAAAAAAAAAATTGATTTCGACCATTTTTTTTTTTTTTCGAAATTCGGTCGAAAATGAACGAATTCCGAAAACGGTCGAAATTTTTCGCTATTATAGCAATTCGGAAATTCGTATGCATCCGAATGTCCGAATAATGGAAAATTCATCCGAATTTCGATTCGGAACGAAACGAAATGCACATGCCTAGTACTTGTACTCGGTCCTAAAAAAGTGGTATCGGGACAACCCTATTTAAAATGATCATGTGTGGGCTTCACATCGTTTTCATCTTCTGAAAAACGTCAAAAATTCGAGCATGCTGCTTTTTTAAACGTTGTTCAAAATGTAGTTTTTCGGGTTGAAAAAAATGATCGTGTGTGGGCTAAAGCAACGTTTAAAACAACGTTTTAAACCCACACATGCTCAGAAGCAAGTTAGAGACGGGAGCTTGAATGGAACTTCCCGTTTAGAGTGCTGTCGTACGTCACCGTGCTTTGCTCATCATTTAAAAAAAACGATGGGTGTGTGGGCAAATGTCGTTTTTAATGATAAAGTTGGAAAAACATAGTTTTTCTTCATGCCGAAAAACAACTTTTTATTCCATGATGAAAAACAATCGCACTTTCAGTGCAATTGCAAGTGCACTTTGCACTTGTAGTTTGCAGTTGTAATGCAAAGTGGATTTGCCTTTCATAAATTATCCCCAGTGTATTACACTTTAGGGATTGGTTACTGAATTCATACATATAAAAACACTAGAGGTGTTTAGCGATGGTACTTACTAATCTACAGTATTTGTTCATTTAATAAAACTGAATTTTTGTTTTGCATGCTGGTGTCTTGGGTCAGGAAAATACACTACATGGGCTTCATATTAAAACAATATCACAGCTAAACAAAGAATAATTTAAAGAGATCAACCAGTCTAGGATGCCAAAGGCTAAGAACTAGTTGTAAACGTTGATTTCATTTATTGGAACAAAGGAGTAAAGCCCCTTTCACTCGGACGGACCATTTAGGTCCGCCTGTCAGTTTTGACGGCGGACCTAAACGCCCGCTCCATGCATCTCTATGGAGCGTCGGATGTCAGTGGAGACATGTCTGCTGACATCTGACCCGATCCGCTGAAAACAGACGTAAGGGGATACGTCCCTATCCATCCATGGCGGATCGCGGACGCTGTCAGTGAGCAGAGAGGAGCTTGTCATCCGCCAGCTCAGCGGAGATCAACTGACCGATCTCCCGCTGAGCTGAAGGACTCTGTAGTGACGGAGTCCGCCTCGTGTGGAAAGGGGCCTAACGACCCTGTACCATAAACACGCACTCTCCTCTCATTGTAAGAGAACCTGTCAATTTTCAATTATTGGTCAATTTATAGACAGTTATGGTGGAAGTTAAGAGTTGGCAGAATAATCAGGTATTTTTCTGTATTTGCCGATTTTTTTAAAAGTGTGTTTTTTATTTCTTATTTTGCCAGAGATAACCTTTAATTATTTAACAGAATGAAAAAATGCACACTTGCTTGGGACAGGCAGTAAGGAGGCATTATTATCGCCCTTCAATTGCTATTGTGAATGAGCCCTCAGGAGCTTGGCTCATTACATATTTCAAGTGTCAGATGAGCTCCAAAATCTCTGGTGCTCCGTTATGTACCTCTTGTATTAATAGCAGGGCCCAGCCATGCCCTCTCCTAAAAAAAAACCTCAAATTGTATTGGTTATGTTTTAGACTGAGTTGGACCTCTTGCTGCGATTCATGCCATGGCCCATGACACGGGTTCCTGAAAAGCTGGCTGATGACGAGAATGACTTCCCATGGAAGGAAAATCTATATCGAGCCACGGAGCAGTTTTGTACCAGCAGAGAGCCAGGTCAGTAAAAGTTCTCACGATGAGTCGTTAAAGACAAATAGGAAGTTATTAAATATAAATATAGAAACACATTAAATGTGTATTTATAGAGCACCCCTGCTAGAATTCAGAAGCTTCTCAGCTCAATCTCCGTACGAAATTAGATAAACTAGCAGGAAAAAAAATCAATTTCAAACAGCCTTTAAAAGGCGTCTGAGTTATTTCTGGGATTCTCTGGGCAACATCAGCTAAAAGAGTGGGCAGCAGAACTGAATATGGGTTGAATTATTGTAAAAAACATTTGGGGGGACAATATAAAATCAAAAACAGATGCACAATTTTATTAACTTAGAATACATTATTTTAACCACTTAAGACCTGGACCTTTAGTCAGATAAAGGACCCGACCGGGTTTTGCGATTTGGCACTGTGTCGCTTTAACAGACAATTGCGCGGTCGTGCGACGTGGCTTCCAAACAAAATTTGCGTCCTTTTTTTACAACAAATTGAGCTTTCTTTAGGTGGTATTTGATCACCTCTGCAGTTTTTATTTTTTGCGCTATAAACAAAAATAGAGCGACATCTTTGAAAAAAATACAATATTTTTTACTTTTTGCTATAATAAATATCCCCCAAAAAATATATATATATATAAAAAAAAATTCCTCAGTTTAGGCAGATACGTATTCTTCTACCTATTTTTGGTAAAAAAAATCGCAATAAGCGTTTATCGGTTGGTTTGCGCAAAATTTATAGTGTTTAAAAATAGGGGATAGTTTTATTGCATTTTTATAATTTTTTTTTTTTTACTACTAATGGCGAAGATCAGCGATTTTTTTCGTGACTGCGACATTATGGCGGACATTTTCGGACAATTTTGACACATTTTTGGGACAATTGTAATTTTCACAGCAAAAAATGCATTTAAATTGCATTGTTTATTGTGAAAATGACATTTGCAGTTTGGGAGTTAACCACAAGGGGGCGCTAAAGGGGTTATGTGTTCCCTAATGTGTGTTTACAACTGTAGGGGGGTGTGGCTGTAGGTGTGACGTCATCGATTGTGTATCCCTATAAAAGAGATCACGCGATCGATGACGCCGCCACAGTGAAGAATGGGGAAGCTGTGTTTACACACGGCTCTCCCTGTTCTTCAGCTCCGAGAACCGATCGCCGGACTCCAGCGGCGATCAGGTCCCCGAGTCCCGCGGTCCTGGAGCTTCGGACCGGGTCGGTCGCGGGCGCGCCCGCTACCCACGGCTGGGTACTAGTACAGGACGTACCTGTACGTGGATGTGCCCAGCCGTGCCATTCTGCCGACATATATGTGCAGTCGGCAGTCCTTAAGTGGTAAAACAGTATAAACAGTGCGTCATATTGCAGAACAGTATTGCTAAAAGATGAACTCCAGGGAACTTGGGGCGGTTCGCATGCACGCTTTTTAGGGGGTCCAGTCGATTTTTTTTACTTCATCTCAATGCAGGACATCTGTGTTCTGATGCATTTTTGAAGCGTTTTGCTATGTTCCAGATGCGTTCCATACAGAAAATAATGCAACTTGGTCTACTTTTCTTAACTGCACTGGAACACTACAGCCATTGGAATACATGGTAAACACTGTGCATGTGTTTTTGATGCAGATTAAAGTGATTGTATCGTCTGTCTGTCTTTTTAAAAAAAATAAAAATAAATAACAAACATTGTCATACTTACCTCCTCTGTGCAGTTGGTTTTGCACAGAGCAGCCCTGATCCTCCTCTTCTCGGGTCCCTCTTTGCTGCTCCTAGCCCCTCCCTTCTACCGCGTGCCCCCAACAGTCAGCAGCTTTCTATGGGGGCACTGGAGCCGAGTCACAGCTTTGTGTGTCCATTTAGACACAGAGCCCAGACCCGGGCCCGCACCCTCTCCCGATTGACTGACAGCCACGGGTGCCAATGGCGCCACTGCTGTGTCACAGCCAGCACAGATATCTGTGTGACTGTAAATACAACACACCAATTCTGTCTGGATTTCTCCCCGCTTTCAGTTACTGTTCAGAACCGAAAGCAAGGAGAGACTCCAGTCACTCATACACTTGCATACATGTGTTAGGCACACATTTAACACATTGACTGCCCTCCTGATCACTCCTGTCACCCAGAAAGTGTCATTAGTACAATATATAGTATTATCACTGATTGCTGTATTAGTGTCACTGGCGATGTCAGTGTCCCTCCCAGCCAGTGTCAGTTAGCGCCAGATTGTCCACCACACTATCACAGTCACAGTCACACTAATGCCGCGTACACACGATCACTTTTTGCGATGAAAAAAAACAACGTTTTTTGAAACGTCATTTAAATTGATCGTGTGTGGGCAAAACGTCGTTTTTTTGTCTTCAAAAAAACGACCAAAAAATTTTTCCAACATGCTTGAATTTTTTGTGTCGTTTTTCAAAACGTAGTTTTTTGTGTCATAAAAAGTGATGGTGTGTGGGCAAAACGATGTTGAAAACGACGTTTTTAAACCCGTGCATGCTCAGAAGCAAGTTGTGAGACGGAGCTTCAATGGAAAAGAGTGCCGTCGAACGTGGTGTACGTCACCACGCTTTGCCAGAGCTTTGTAGAAAAACGATGGTGTGTATGCAACGTCGTTTTGGAAAATAAAGTTTGAAAAATGTCGTTTTTTTTTCATGATTGAAAACGTCGTTTTTTTTCATCGCAAAAAGTGATCGTGTGTAACGCGGCATAAGAGTCGCTGACCACCACAATTACTAGTTTAGCGTCTGTATGGATCAGTATCTTGATCATGATCCATACCGACTGAAGAGATTTCATTTTTATTGTGTATGTTTTATAACAGAAAGTAGAAAATATATTTTCAATATGTTTGGTATTCTTTCGTATAAAAACTAAAAAAAACAGTGCTGATCAAATACCACTAAAAGAAAGGTCTATTTGTATATAAAAATGTATGATCCAAATTTCATTTGGGTACAGGCTGTACTGTACAGCGTTGCATGACCGAGCAATTTCCAGTTAAAGTAGTGCAGTGCTGAATAGCAAAACATAAAAATGTCCTAGTAAAAAAGGGGGTAAAACCTTAGGCAGGTCAAGTGGTTAATGTTCCCCCAGACAAAAACAAACATTTAAACCTTGTGGGGGGTTGCGCACTGCAAAGGTTATTTTTTAAATTCCTCAGATATAAGCTTTCACACTGAAAGCGCCTAGGGGTCAGCGTTAAAGCGCTGCTAATTTAAGCAGCGATTTACCGTCTTTTTGAAGCGCTTTGCGGTGTGTTTTTTAGCCATACTATATGTATTGCTGAAATCGCATTTCGCACGGACATTGCATGTGATTTGCACTGCAGTGCACCAGTGTGAACCGGCCCTTAAGCAGCAACATCTAAACGCATGAAAAAGTGATCTTGGAAGCATAAAAGTTGTTCACACTTCCTGGGTAATTTCTAATCTTTTAGAAAAGAAAAATGTGGGAGTGCAAATGCAGTAGGCTTATAACTAGTGTTGCTCACGAATATTCGCATTGCGAATATTCGCTACGAATATTGCATATTTGAGTATTCGCGAATATCTCGAATATCGCGGCGAATATTCGCTATTTCGAATATTCGTATTTTTCAAATTTCGCAATAAAATTCGCAATCGCGGAATTTCGCATTCGCGAATTTCGCAATAGCGGAATTTCGCAATAGCGAAATTTCGCAATAGCGACATTTCGCAATTTTTTTTTTTTTATAAAATATAGCGAATATTCGTAAATATCGAATATTCGTGATATTTTATAAAAAAAAAAAAAAAAAATCGCAAAATTTTGCATTAGCGAAATTTCGCATTGGCGAAAATCCGCAATTTTTTTTTTATAAAATATCACGAATATTCGATATTAACGAATATTCGCGACCGCATATGTGAAATTTCGCTTTTTTTTTTTTATAAAATATACCGAATATTCGTAAATATCGAATATTCGTGATATTTTATAAAAAAAAAAAAAAAAACGCGAAATTTCGCATTAGCGAAAATTCGCAATTTTTATTTTATTTTTTTTATAAAATACCACGAATATTCGATATTAACGAATATTCGCGAATATTCTTCGAAATATTCGCGAAATATCGCGAAATCGAATATGGCGTATTCCGCTCATCACTACTTATAACATGGAAATAAAACTAAAATAATAATAAAAAAAAAAATGTGAGCAGGACTGCCTAAAAAGTTGTACGACCCCCCCCTGCCAAGTGTGAAAGAGCTCTTAAATTGATATTATAGCTTTGATTAAAAAATAAAATAAAAAAATGAACATACTTACCTCCACTGTGCAGCTTTGCACAGAGTGGCCCCAAACATCCTCTTTTGGGGTCCCACGTCAGCTCTCTCGGCTTCTCCCCGCCTCAGATAACCTCCTCTGGGAAGTGCTCATTGTGGGCGCGCTCCCGTGTCCAGCATTCGGCGTCCATAGCCGCCAAATGCAGGACTCGGTGCCGCCCCCTGGCGCCCATGTCATTGGATTTGATTGACAGCTGAGCTGATATCAATCTATCCAATGAAGAGCTTAGAACCCGTGGGAGAGAGTGACGGCGTGATCGCGCCCACGGAAATTCGGGGCTCAGGTAAGTAAAACGGGGGGGGGGGGGGGCGTGGGGGCCGGACACTGCAAGGTGTTTTTTCACCTTAATGTATAGAATGCATTAAGGTGAAAAAACACAAAGGTTTACAACCCCTTTAAGCCCAGTACACACAGGCAGAGACATTTGGGACACATTTTCCAGTTAAAAAACAAAAAACAGCCTACATTCTGTCCATGTGTATGTCGGTTTGAACGGCTTCTGTCAGACTTGCATGCTGGCAAATCAGCAGCCGACCGACTCGAGTGCTGATCACAGTGTTCTGGTGGAGGGCCATTTCCCTGTCAGAACACAACAGACTAACCTTGCATGGTTAGTACAGCGGCTCCAACCGGAGCTGACAGCAGTGTGTACCCAGGTTAAGGCTGGCCATAGACGTTCAATTTCCACATCAACACAGTCAGTGTTGATGAGGGAATCCCTCCGGCGGAGCTATTGTGTTCTCCCGGTGGAGGGCACGGGGAGCTGTCCCTGCTGGGAGAACACAGTGATCATTGCTAGCGGCTATAGCCGATGGCAATTATAGCATGCTGAAAATCCGACATGCTGGTTGCACCAAAGTTGATGGATGGATTGACTTGGGTACATTCAGCCTGCTCATAAGTGGTTCAAATCTTGGCTGGTCCCTGCTGAGCCAGCCGAGATTCGAACCATCTATGGCCGGCTTAACAGTGCTGAACTCCCAGTGCCAAGAGCTATTAATCTGTCATACCGGTAGACAAATAGCACTCCTGTCCAATATGAAACCCTTTATTACCGCATGTCTTGATCACTGGATGTTGCAGATATATTTCTTTTTCCTTCCCTTTTTTTTATGACTGCGCCTTTGTACTGCTCTATATGATAATCATGAAGGTTTAAGTACCTGGATCTCCCACTTTCTGCATACTGCTGTGCAACGAGGTGCAGATAACCTGCAAGCAAAGTGGCTTTTCACTAACATGAATTATTAACTCTACTGAATAGTTTATGAGCCATCCACAAGGACATTTAATAAAAAAGTGCTCCTTGATTAGAGGCCCCATTTATGAAAAAGAAATTGGGTCAGAAAAAAATTCTCCAGCTAAAAAGTTACAAACTTGGCAAGCTCATCACAGGATAAATAGAGATTCAAGTTCATGTGACTTAAAGCATGTCTAAAGTCAAATTTTTACATTAAAATATTAAACATGTTATACTTACCTGCTATTTGCAATGGTATATGCCAGTATGAGTAGCGACCAGTATGAGAGAGTGAGAGTGATAACACCAAATTTAACACACCTGCTCCCCATTCACACCTAAAACCTTGTAACACTAAAGCCTTGTACACACGATCATATTTCCATCGGACAAATCTTTGGAATTGTGTGAAGGGCGATGGCTGTGAACTTGTTCTGCATACAGACGGCAGAACCTTTTCAGCCAACATACACAAAACTACGTGGTTTTTCTGCTCTTTAGCAACACCTTTAGGGCAACTTTTTCTAATGTTGTCTTACCAAAAATATGTAGCAGAATACATTTTGGTTTGAATTTATGAAGACGTTTGATTTTTGTTATTCTTTTATTGAATATGTTTTATAGCAGAACACACAAAGTTATTGTTTTCTTTTCACAATTTAAGGTCTTTTTTTGTTTATATAATAAAAACACAGTGGTGATAAAATGCCACCAAAAGAAATCTCTATATATAAATTTAAATTGGGTACAGAGTTGCATGACCGCTCAAATGCCAGTTAAAGTATAGCAAAAAAATGGCCTAGTCATAATGGCGAGGAAATCTTCCAGAGTCTAAAGTGGAGTTCCAGTCGTTTTTAAGTTTAAGTTTTTAAGTTTATTTAAAAAAATAAGCAGCTACAAAAAGTGTAGCTGCTGACTTTTAATAAACAGCCACTCACCTGTCCCAGGATCCAGCAATGCTGCTGCCCGAAGCCTCTCTTCTCTTCTGGGTGCCGGCATTGCAAGTGTGGGCACCTGGCTGTGACAGCTTGCAGCTTCACTGCCAGGTGTGCACTGTGCATGTGCAAGTCACGCTGCGCCTTCTCAGTGGTCAGGCAATTTTCTGGGACCTATGACATGTCACAGAAGATTGCAGAGAGGGAAAGAGAAGGAGTCGCCTAGGCGGTGAGAGCGGAAGTGGGAGCTGGGTACCTGTCAAAACTACCCGCGCCACCGCTAAACAAAATGACATGTCAAATGTGGCATGTAAGAGGACTAGGAGCTCTTTTGGGTGGAACTTTGCTTTAAGTGGTTATAAGGGGCTGTCAGATGTTAACAAACAAAGCTCAAGTACAATTCTGAATAGGCCCCAAAGTTAAACATATATGGCTATAATTTTATTTTACATAGTTAGTCGGGTTGAAAAAAAAAGACATAAGTCCATCTAGTTCAACCTAAAAAAGGAAAAAATAATAATAATATATATATATTATATATATGTATTATTAGGCCTCGTACACACGAGGGGATATGTCCGCTGAAAACGGTCCGATGGACCGTTTCAGCAGACATCTCCGATCGTGTGTATGGGCTAGCGGACAGATTTGTCCACCCGACAGATTTCAAAGCATGCTTTGAAATCTATCCGGTGGGAATCTGTCCGCCCGACATGTCTGCTGGTTAGTACACTTACCAGCAGACATGTCGTCCCGCACCGCCGCCGCGCCGCCGCCGAATGGATTCGGCGCATGCGCGGAAGTGTTTTACTTCCTGGTGCGGTGACGTGGCGGTGACGTGGCGGCGTCAACGTCACCACCGCGTCACCGACACTTCACCGCGCCGTCCGCTGGCGGGGAATTTGATCCGATGGTGTGTACACGCCATCGGATCAAACTCCTGATCGGACATATCCGATGGAAATGGTCCGCGGACCGTTTTCATCGGATATGTCCGATCGTGTGTACGAGGCCTTAGAGCTGGGCTATTTTTTTTAACGGACACCGCGCGGGTCCTGAGGAGCTGCGGGCAGGAGTTTTTAGGCGGGGCCGCGGCTTCGGCCTAGTCTGCAGCATGCAGCTTTGCGGAGTCTATTCCACGTTTTCACAGCTTTTACTGTGAAGAAATCTTTCTGTATTTGGAGATTAAATCTCTTTTCCACCAGATGTAAAGAGAGCCCTCTTGTCCTCTGTGATGACCTTAAAGTGCCTAACTCAACACCAAGTTCACTGTATGGACCCCTTATGGTATGCTCTTGATTCCCTGATGAAGGACCTTACAACCATGTCTTTACATTGAGTTGATTTTATTTATTTTTTATAATTCTTTATTTAAGTATCCAGGATACACAAAGCAATAGATCACTTTAGGATACATGCATGAAGTAACTCCAGAAATATCCTGAAGAGTTGCTTTTGTTTAACATAACTGAATAAAATCTAAGGCCCCTTTCACACTGGGACAGGAGGTGCTATACCGTCAGAATTGCAGCGGTATCCGGCCGCTAGCGGTGTGTTTTTAACCCCCGCTAGCGGCCGAAAAAGGGTTAATACTTCCGGCAATGCACCTCTGCAGATGTGAAGGAGCGGTAAACACACCACTCCTCTCACCACTCCAAAGATGCTGCTAGCAGGACTTTTGGAGCGGTCCCGCCAGCACATTGCCTCAGTGTGAAAGCACTTGGGCTTTCACACTGAGACTGCAGGGCAGGAGTTTTTCAGGTGGTATTTAGGCGCTATTTTTAGCGCTAAACTGCCTGAAAAACTCCTCAGTGTGAAAAAGATCTAACTTCTAGACATTTCTAAACATGTCTGGACTTTCTTCACCATACATCCAAATGTAGCACTACACCCGAAGGAGCCACTGGTTGATTTGTTGGGTCCGGCACGTTACATAACTCTTTCGTTGTCTAGGGGTGTGGTGCAGGAAACAAAGCAGTGAGCGGAGGTCGAGACATTCAATAAAGTTTTCCAAGGCATTATTTCCAGGCCAACACAGCAAACATCAACTTCAGTTAGGAAGAAAAAGGTTGATGAGGGTAAAGGGGTGAACTTGCAGGCCTCGTACACACGATCAAATCTGTCTGCTGGAAACGGTCTGCTAGACCGTTTCAGCAGACAGATTTGATCGTGTGAACGGGCGAACCGACGGATTTGGCCACCCGACAGATTGGAAAGCATGCTTACCAATCTGTCGGCTGGGAACCCGTCCGCCCGACATGTCTGCTGGTTAGTACGCTAACCAGCAGACATGTCTTCTCGCACACGCGCCAAATGGTTTTGACGCATGCGCGGAAGTATTTTACTTCCTGGTGCGGTGACGTGGCGGCGTCAACGTCACCGCCACGTCACCGACACGTCAGTGCGCTGTCTGCTGGCGGGGATTTTGGTTTGCTCGTGTGTACACGCGAGCAAACCAAAATCCAAGCAGACAGATTTGTTCAAATCGGTCGGTCCGACCGATTTGAACAAATGGATTGCCTCGTGTGTACGAGGCCGCAGTGTCAGGCCTGGATGTGGATGGGCAATTCAGCCCTTGATAGCCTCAATCTGTGATGAATAGGGCGAATCCTTCCAATGGACTCCAGCCTGGGTCACCGGGAGACAGTAGTGCCTACCTGTAACTCCCGGTCGCCAGATCGGCACTCAGCCTGAGATCCGTTTCAATAGCACCTGGAACCCAGTGGATCACTGGGGTCCTCTTTCACCTCCGATTGAGCTCGATGAAGCCTGCAAGCTTGGCCAGGAGGGCCATGCCGGCGGGGCCCATAGGTGCGCACAACCCTGAAGGTGGATGCCGCACCCAGCACCGGGACCCTGCAAAGTTTTTGAACACATGGCACCTGTCACAGATATACTCCTCCCCAGCATGCCCTGCGAGGGAGGAACTCCTCTAATTGGCTGCTGAGGAAGACTTGCTCTGCCAGAAACCCCGCTGGCGCCAACTGCTGGCCGGGGATGATACTACATCCCTAGAATGCAGTCTGGTCCAGGAGACCTTTCTGGAGCGACAGAGGCCATAATTTAAATAAATCACGAATAGGAGCAACATAGCTCTCCCATTCCAACTAACTTTAGCGTAGTGCCCATACTGAAAGTAAGGGGGCACTACACAAAAAACGAAACAAAAATAAATTAAAATAAAATAGTTAATAAATATGCAGGTTGCAAGCAGTGCGGAGCCTTCCTCTGCAAAAAGAACATCAAAGAATAAAAATATAAAACAGTATAATTGTGAAATTAACATTTTATATAAAAAAAAAAAACGGGATACCCAAGAACTGGACTCTATGATTCTCACCCTTTAAAAAGGCCACAGTAATTATTGTAGGTGGAATTCTGGGAAATGAACTGCCCAACGTCGTCTGTTAATGGCCCTCGGGGACTATAGCTGTGAAACACCTAGAATGCCAGTTTTGACACAGTGCTGGGTCAGGTTGCTGGAGAACCCCATGATGACAAGATGAAGACTTGTATCTTTGCGCTGTACAAGAGTGACAAGCCCACCCAGCATGATTACAAAACCCTGACGCTGATTGCCAATGTCTTTCCTGGCTCCAGCATCTTGCAATCTGTGAGGAGGAATTCAATCTTTCACTTGGTGCCATTTATAAATTCCACAAGACAGTGCGGGGAAATGATAAAAGTAGTTTTACTTCAATAGCACAAATTGTTTCAAAATGATCAGTTATTTTTTTTCTATTGAATAGACTGCTGTCTGTACAGCTTGGGATGAGAAGCGATCTCTGTTTCTGAAGAAATAAACATTCTGTTAGAAATGTTGATTTATTCAGGAAGTTAAAACAAGGTTGTTATTAAAGGTGAAGGAGGTTCCCTGTTGGCTGACAAAGAAATGCATATATTTGACCATGCATATGCATATATTTGAAATGCAGATCTAAAAGCAACAAAAAGAAGATGCTTTGAGGTAGCAGTTGTGAAAAGACTTAAAGTAATTGTAAAGGCTCGTTTTTTTTTTTCCTATAAAAATAACAAACATGTTATATTTACCTGCTCTGTTGCAATGGATTTGCACAGAGCTTCCCTGATCCTCCTCTTCTATAGTCCCTCTTCTGCTATCGTGGCCTCTCCCTCCTGTTCAGCGCCCCCACAGCAAGTAGCTTACTATGAGGGGCACCCGAGCCGAGTCACAGCTCCCTGTGTCCATTCCAAACTCACCTGCCCGATTCTGCCAGGAAGCCGACACAACACACGGCTAATCACAGGCAGCGAGACATTTCATGATCTGTGCATCTGCAGACCCGGAAATGTCTCACTGCCTGTGATTAGCCGTGTGCAGTGCCGACTTCCTGGTAGGATCCCCAAAACACACCCAACCCATTCCTAAAACACAGATATTGTAGACAGTAAAAGAAGGGGAGGATCAGAAAAGACAGGATCAAACAGCCTTTTTACACAATGCGGAGGATTAACCACTTACATTGAGTATAACAAAAATGCTTTTTGGCATATACTGTACAAACTGATTTTACTGTTGTGGGCTTAGTAACATTTTAATACATACCAAAAATTTAGGGCTCATTTACAATTGTGAAAAACAATTCACAGTAGCTCACTTTTCAGATATGTAACATGCATTGTCATGAAAACACATTAACCACTTAAGGACTGCCTCCTGCACATATACGTCGGCAGAATGGCACGGCTGGGCACAAGCACGTACAGGTATGTCCTCTTTAAGTGCCCAGCCGTGAATCGCTGATTGCCACCATTAGTAGTAAAAAAATAATAATGAATAAAAATGCAATAAAACTATCCCCTATTTTGTAAACGCTATACATTTTGCGCAAACCAACCGATAAATGCTTAGAAGAATACATATCGGCCTAAACTGTGGATTTTTTTTGGGGGGGGGGGATATTTATTATAGCAAAAAGTAAAAAATATTGAATTTTTTTCAAAATTGTTGCTCTATTTTTGTTTATAGTGCAAAAAATAAAAACCGCAGAGGTGATCAAATACCACCAAAAGAAAGCTCTATTTGTGGGAAAAAAAGGACAGCAATTTTGTTTGGGAGCCACGTCGCACGACCGCGCAATTGTCATTTAAGGTGACGCAGTGCCGAATTGCAAAAACTGTCCGGGTCCTTTAGCTGCCTAAAGGTCCAGGTCTTAAGTGGTTAAAGATGCTGCAGGCATAAATGTTTTCAGCACACCACACTAGCTAGGTCTAAAATCACAGTCATGTAAGGAGGATCCATCATGGAATTGGCTAAATGTTACAGTGTAGTATGAATATGCAGGCAGGTTACCCTTCAAACAGAAGTGCAAGAACCTAGATGGCTGCAACATTGATCTGATATTGCTGTTGGCCCCTGCCGGCTCTACACTGAGAACTGAGCCCATCACTCAGTTATTGGGTCAGCTATGGTGAAGTCATTCCCTGCTCTGTGCTCTGCCCCTACAGTGCTCACTGGAGCACCGGACTTTGGAGGAGGTGAGGGTGACCGGCTTAGGCTCTCAGCGGCATGCTGGGAGGCTGAGCCAACTGCCAGACGGACATCAGGTTAGATCCTGATGCTATTGTCAGGATCCCTGCACAGCCTGCACTGGCTCTGTGACATCTTACCCCACAGTGGACTTTAGCCTGCTGTCGGTACACACCTGTGATCCACAGGAGAACTATGGTCGAAAGAGCTTTGGCTGTACTTCTCCTTTCAATAACTGGTTATATTTGTTCTTATAAAGCTCATACAAGTGAAAGCAGTGTGTGATGCAGGAAAGAAATGCAGAATTGCCCATCAAGATTTACAACGTATTGATTGCAATCCTTTACAGAGTCTGTGGCTGTAAATGGGCTGCCTGGGACAGCTTGGGACAGCATTTAATTGTGTAGAAGGGTGGGAGCCGAGAGCACAAGAAAAAGATAATGGACTTGATTTAATTGTTACACATACATGGATATATACAAAATGCAGACTATTTCATCCAGGAAAACGTGACTATGTGTACTGTACTGTATATTTGTGTGGAAGTTGTCTTTGGGCTCCCCTTTAAAGTTGTGGCAATGTGCAGTCCAAGAGGGTGAGTTCCCTACAGCAGTGCTTCTCAACCATTTTTTCAGCCAAAGCATCCCAGTCTAAAATGTAAAAAAGGCTAATGTGACTTATATTCTTCAAATATATTAAAACTGAAAAGGTCGGGCCTGAGCATGTAAGCCCTTTACAAAATAATCTAGAGTGGGTGATGGAACAAAGAGAAGGCTAAATTTATTAAATACTTTCTTCAGCTCTGTGTATACAAAGCAGCATGGGGGAGCTCATGTCCATAATGGGGGTGGTAGTGACACAGCCCCAAATGATCCACAATGGCTCAAATTATGGTCCAGAAATATTTAGACAGAATAAAGGTTGATAAAGCACCTGGACCAGATGGCATACACAAGGGGTGCTTAAATGAATCGCTGCATCAATGCATTGTGATTCAGGTGTCTTCAATGCGACATTGATGCATGCGACTGTAAAAACGATTTCCAGGTGACGTCATCCCAACTTGCCCTGCCCCCCCCGGGAGAGCGCTCAGAGCGTATAGCCGTTAACCCTATGGCGCCGAGCGTATGCAGCCTCGGTTTTAGGGGGTTATACGGAGATGATGCCTGCAGATGCGCGGTACCGTTTATTTAGAGTGAGCAGTCAGTTTTCCAGGGATAAACAACCAATGTGGCTAAAAGCCGCTCCACTGTTATACCGGAGAAGTGGGAGGGGACATCCCTGCGCCCGCCGCCTTCCGCCGCTCCACTTCTGGTGGCCAGAGACAGACTGGCACAAAGCCGAAAGCGGCTTTGTTCCAGTCTCCTGTATGTAAACACGGAAGCGACGATACAATGTCACTTCTGATTTACTCGGCTGCCAATGGTGCGGGGTTAAAAAAAAATACAGTATTCAGAATCGCCGTTTTTGCCGATCTGAATATTTTGAAGTGAAAAGGAGGGATTTGGGATCTTTTAGACCTCCAATCCCTCCATAAAGAGTACCTGTCATCACATATTACTGTCAAGGGGTTTTTACATTCCTTGTGACAGCAACAAAAGTGATCAAATGTTTTTTTTTTTTTAAAACACAATGTGAAAAAAAAAAATAACATTTTAAAGCACCCCTGTCTCCGTGAGCTTGCGCAGCAAAGTAAATGCATATGCATGTCGCGCCCGCATATGTAAACAGTGTTCAAATCACACATGTGAGGTTTTGCCGCGATCGTCAGAGCGAGATAAATAATTCTAG